>MU857601.1:548572-862367 GCA_033296725.1 Corynascus novoguineensis
AGGGAGAGGGATGATGGCAATGATGATACGTACGACAGTCAGGGTCTCGATGCAGAGCATGAAAGGGTCCGAGGTCATATAACGCGAGTCGGAGAGGGAGTATTCCTTCCAGAGCTGGGCGAAAAGAGACTGCGAGGAGGGCAGGACGGCATGGTTGAGCACGAAGTAGCCCTCAAAGAAGACATGGAGAAACCCGCCTGCACTCGTGTTAGTGGGTAATGAGAGATGATGTGAAAGGATGGCGAAGCTCACACAAGGCGAACCAGGCGACGGTCAGCTGGTCTACTCTCTTGATCGCCGGGCTATGCCATTTTGCAAGGGCGACACATGTCGACAGGAAAACGCCGATGAGAAGTCCAAAGGCCCCGAGAATGACCGGAAGAGGTGAGGAGTTTGGCGCGTAGCCGGGGACGACGGCGTCTTGCGGAAAGTAAGGGTGGCTCTGCACCACGGAACCCGCGTGGTCGTGCATTGCCTTTTTGCTTCGTTGTGCGTGCACTGAACTCAATTCCAAACCTGAGTAGCTGCTTAAGGTGAGATGAACACAAGGTTCAAGTGGAGACGCGTTTCGCGTCAGTTCGAAGTGAACCCCTGTTCGGGTACAGCTTCCGTCTGAACGTCAGGTCAGATCAGATACGCGCAATGTATTCGATCATATTTTCAGGACACTCAAGACGGGCATGCTTGTAAAATAATTAGCGTTTATCGAGTTTCTCCTGGTTTCGGTCATGGTTCGCCTGACCATTGCATGGGCGTAGCACCCTCTAGCTTTGACACTGCCGATTTGCTTCCACTGGGGAGGAATCCTCTCCAGACTCATAGCTAGACGGCAAGGTAGACATTTAGTCATCAAACCCTCCCCACTCGTCCTCGTCCCCGCCCTCGCCTTCACTACTGCCCTCATTGAGTTCCTCACTTCCCAAATCCACCGCCAACCGGCCGCCCTTCAACCTGGGAATGCCGTTTCCATCCCTCACGATTCTCCCCTCGGCATCCCGCTCAAACGGCCCGTCCCCGTTTTCATCCTCACCCTGCCCAAATCTCAGCTCCACGGCGGCTCCTCCGTTCGTCTCAACCTCGATCACCGCCTTCCGCCCCGTCGCCTTGAGAGTCGGGATCCCGTTCTCGTCCCGGACGATGCGTCCCTGCGCGTCCCTCACGTACGGCCCGTCGTTGTCTCCGTCATCCATCTCCCCACCATCGCAGTGCGGTCCTTTGTCCCTCACAAAAGCGGCGACAAAGAAGCCCATGACCCCACGGCCGTCCTCGCGGTCTGCGCGCACGCACGCCTCGGTAATGACCTCATCCTTGTCGCAATCATTGCGATCCCCTGCATCGTCGTCGTTGAGTAAAGCCTCCGGGTCGCCGCGGACGGGCCACTCGCGCAGGCCGCGGGGCTGCTCGTCGCGGCGCAGGACGCGCCACCCGCCGGAGCGCGCAACCGGAGATCTCAAGGCCCGGCGCACCACCTTCTCGTTCTCGGCTGCGTGGGTGGAGCAGGTCGAATAAGTAACTCGCGTAGCGGCAGAGAAGGCGAGGGCATGCAGGAGAATCTTGAGCTCTGTGACGTGGGCAACTCTGTCAGCACATACATGTATACATGTAGATATGGGCAGATATCGAAGTGAGAATGGAGGCAACCAGACGGGGTAGGGTGAGACTGACGAAAGGAGGCGAGGGCTTCGAGGCGGGCCTGCAGGGCTTTCTCGGAGGAGACGACTGTTTCTTTGCCGTCGTCGTCGACTAGGACGGTTTGCGGGGGTGGGGACTGGCGTTTTCGCTTCAAGTTTTTGGCGTTGGCCGCACCGTTCAATGCGGCTTTGCTGCTACTCTTGCTGCTGCTGTTGCTGCTGGAAGAGGCGGTAGCAGAAGGGAGGTGGAACTCGGGTGTGTCGTCGCGCCCGACGATGCCGCTTCCGGAGCACGACGGGTCCAGCAGGAGGGCGCCGACGGACCGGAACTCGGGCGCGTTGGGATCTGTTTTGAGAAAGTCCGCGCCAGGGTGGATTACCGTGACCTTTTCTGAACCAGCCGTGCGGACCATCTTCTCGAGCGTTTTGGCGCGGTGCTTGTCCTTCTCGAAGGCCAGAATGCGCTGCCCCTGGGCGAAACCACGCTCGTGCAGGATGCCGGCCAGGTGGGTCGTCTTGTTGCCAGGTGCGCTGCACGCGTCGACGATGTCGCCGTGCTCGGGCCGCGGGTCGAGCAAGTAGGCGGGGAAGCAGGAGGCCTTGTCCTGCAGGATGATGGCGCCTGCTTGGTATGCTTCCGTCTTGGTGAAGTCGACGCCTGGCGATGCGGCAATGAGGTTGGGGATGTGTGCGTCAAGGCAGATGACCTTCTTCCCCGTCGAGGCAGATGCCATAACCTCTTGCACTGTGGCTACCATCTCGAACCCTTTGAAGGTGCTATCTAGCTGCCCATCGACGGTACTCTTCAACGAGTTTACCCTGATCCATCGTGGATGAGGGGGGCCCAGCTGCGCGTCGACAGCGGCCTTCAGGGCTTCAAGCGTGGGGCATTTCCTCCGTATCCTGGCCCTGGTGAACTCTGACTGGAGTCTTGCCTTGTGCTTCTCGACAGAGATGCGGAGACCGTGAGAGGCGGGGAGCGCGATGCCCTTTTTAGCGAGGAGGAGGTCGTGGACCAAAAGGATGGAGAGCGCGGGAGTGAGCTGTTGCCGACGTTAGCACCCCGTACGACATCATAGGGCTTCAACATTAATAGAATTCGTACTTTCCGCTCGTGTTGCAGCAGCTGTGAGCTCTCGACGACCTCCTTCAGAACTGCACTCCATTTGCTCGACTCGAAGGCCAGAGCATAGACTTGCGCAGGTGGTGATTTCAGGTCCTTGTTGCCGTATATCCTGGACTTGAGACTGCCGCCATGAGAAGAGGGGCTCGTTACAATGGCAGCCGTCTCGTGATACAGAGACATTGCTCGCTGCAAAATGGTTGCGAAACGACGAGAAGGTGTAGAATGTAATGCAATGATGGACGAAGCGGAATTGCCCGAGAGTCGAGTCGAGAATGAGGCCAAGTTCGAAGGCACGATTTCAACTTTCGTCTTCAATTTCACGGCTTCATGAACCGAGTGTAGTTCAGTAAAAATTCTCTTGTGACATCGGCCATGACCCGAATATGGACCTGCTCAGATGAGGACAGCCTTGTTGATATCTTGGTTGTCTTGTTAATCGACGAGTTGCATGTGCATCTGCAGTGGCTTGGTGAGGAAAAACTCAGGCATAAGTAGGGTTAGGGTTTGTAGTGACATTGATCAGGGTCCTTGACTTCAAGATATGTAGCAACCTCACGATCCAACCACAGCGTCCTCGGAAAAGAATTGCGTCACGAGCTGTGTTACTGCCTATATTTCTCGACGGCTGTAGCTGTGAAGCATCCCTATGTGTCCAAATAAAAAAAAAATCAAAGCACCTTTCCAAACCACTCCGTGGCCGAGCCAGCCCGGAGCGTCTCAAGAGGCAGCAGGCATCCACCCACTTCCCTCCAAGAATCGAAAAAACATATCTAGATACACAGACAGAAGCGAAGATATCGCAGCTGGGCGGCATACCAATCTGTCCAGCCCAGCCCCAGATATGGGTCAGCGAGATGCCATGTTCATGTCGTCGTCAATTTCCCTTGAAGCCCCTTTCGCCTTCACGAATCCAAAAACCAGGGTATCCAGAATGCCTCCTTTTTTCCTCCTTATCCGCTCACTGCCGTAGTGGCTTGCGAGACAGGACCCTAATCCCGAATCCTCTATTTGTGTCCGTCCTTTATGAATAACCCCTGGAAGATAAAATGGTTGCAAGCAGATCCGCGCAATGCTCAGCGCCACCGCGAGAGAAAGGCGTGATCCCGGAAGAAGGGTAATATAAACTTTGTGTAAAAAGAAAAAAAAACACTGCCACTTGTCCTCGAAGGAAGCACGTCTACCTGCGGTGCCTATGCCCCCGGGACGGGATACGGGCGTGGTGCAGGTAGTGAAGCCCCGCATGGCGGTGACGAAGGGCGGCATTCGAGCCCTGCTGCTCGGCTTCCTGGGTCGGGGCCGGCGAGCGTTTGTCGAGATCGTAAACCGTCGTAGTCTCCCACACCGTCACCGTGTCGTAAACAGTCGAGGTCCGCGGGGTCCTTGAAGTCGTTGTCGACGTCGTCGTTGGAGCGGGCTCCTCCTTGGACGTGTCAACGGCCTTCGCAGACGGCTCCTTCTCCACAACGGTAGGGGATGCTACGGAGATCAGGGTAGTCGGTGCGGGAACCTTAACGGCAACCTTCTTGGAAGAGGAGCTCGAGGTTGAGGCAGCGTCAGAGCCGGAGTTGGAGCCGGAGTCATAGTCAGAGCCAGAACCAGAGCCAGAGTCAGAGCCAGACTCGGAACCCGGGTCGTTGTTTTCAGGCTGCGGTTCAGGGCTCGCCGAAGGAACGGGGTCCGGCTGAGGAGCAGAAACATCGCCGCCGCCGTAGCTCCAGCCCGCAAGCACATTGTTGCCGGGCAGAGTCTTGAGCTTGCCGTCAACGACCTCGTCGACAGGGCACTTGATTTTGCAAGAAGTGCTGGGGTCGTTGACGCCGAGCTTCAGACCAGGGCAAGTGTCGATGCCGGCGTGCTGAGCATCGCAAGTGTCAATGATGTGCTGGAGCTCTTCCTCGTCCCAACCCGAAACGAAGTCACCGTGTGCCGAGAAGCCGGTGGCGTCACCGTTGGAGAACACAAAAGGGCTCTTCTTCCCGACCAGGTCCTTGAAGCGCGGCAGAAGCTTGTGGGTGTCCCAGTACGTCTCGAAGAAGATGTGCGGGGTGTGGATCCAGCCGGGAGGGCAGTCTTGCTTGCCATCGCCCGCATCCGTAGGGAACTTCATGTTCTTCTGGTAGTTTTCCAGGCCAGCCTTGGGATCGTAGCACGACGGGAAGTGGACGTCGACACGCATGGGCGAGGCATAGCCGTCGCAGTCCTGGAAGGGAAAACCAATGCCCGAGCCCTGGTTTTGCGGATCAACGATGCCCGCCGTGGAGCCATCAGAGTCCGCCGGGTAGCTGGGAGGGTTGTAGGTGCTACGGGGGCAGGTAATCTGCACGGGCTGAATGGGCCCCTTGGAAGGATCCAACTGGGTGGCACCCGAGGATGAGGGAGCGGTCCTCAGCATGGCGTTACCACTGACCATCTTGAGACCCAGGGGGAAAGCCTTGATGTCGTCATTGGTGGGCTCGAAGAAGTAGTAGACGTTCATGTAGAACATGTCGACGGGCTCCAGGAGGTTCGTCGCGGGATCCTGGAAGTAGAGGGTCGGGAACCAGTAGGCGCTCATGTCGGCCCTTGGCAGGGCAGTGGTGCACTTGGACTCGCGGAGGGACTGGCCCGTGACGTTGAAACCGAAGTTGCTAGCACCCATTACGGTATGGACGTGAGTTGAGGGGCCGCCGGGGGAGACGATAGGGTCAGCACGGCAAGTCGTCAAGGGGCCGTTGCCGTAGTGGTGCAGCACAGCAAAGGTGCGCTTGTCCTTGGCCGCCGCAGCGGTAGCGACCAAGGTCGCCAGGACCGTGGTGAAGAGCATTCTGGCTGCTGTTTCGAGATGTCGTTGAAAAGATGTGTTTTATTGTTGTTTGTTGCTGCTGCTGCTGATGGATGATGTGTTGTTATGTTGTTACTCTGATGGTTTCCCTCTGTAACTGGGCAAGGTGGTCGGCGAATCTCTAGGACTGCGCTATGTCGTGGTTAGGCGTCAACACCAGTTGTCACCGAGAGAATGTAGGTATTTAATGCTTTTGTTCAAGAGACTGTTGGCTGCTGGAACTGAAGGCCGGAGTCGAAGCCCAGAGGTTGGACAGCCCACGTCAAGTGAACAGAAAGGAGCAGGACGCGCGGAGCAAGCTCGGCAGCTGATGAAAGGGAGTGTAAATCACAGAGCGCGGCTAGGCACTTGTAGAGAAGGAGAGACAGGCAAATCGCCTGGAAAAAAAAGAATGACAAAAATAGCCCGTTAGGACGAAAGATGAGAGAGGGGGAAGGGGAAGGAAAGTCGGGATGGTAGCGGCTGCTTCATGACACGGCCGGGTTTATAGGTCACATACGGAGCACCTGACACGACGACCCAGCGCATGGCCCGCCAGCCCGCCTCTCTGGACGACCCGGGGCCTGGACCCGTGGTGGTGACTGTGCCCCCATGTGCAACCACGTCTGCTGTCCCCGCTCATTTGCATGGTCCGTCTCTCTGGCAGACTTGGCAGGCACCTGCGGGTCCATGCTAGGCTCGCTTTGTTCCTCTTGATCCTGGCTTCTTTGATGGATTTGAAGACGAGGGGCGTGTTCTGGACTGCCGTCAGGCTTTTTTGGGACCCGCACCAACCACAAACCAGCCAGGGGCACCTGGAACCTAGCACCAGGAACCTAGCATCAAGAACCTGGGAATGAATAAGGAATCATTCTGTTCAGGTCCCCGCTCTCCGAGCCAGCCTCAGGCTAACAGGCCGTCTCGGCCCAACAACCTCGCCTCATGCCCGCGGTTGACTGTTGGTGCGGCGGGCTTGGGGTTGTCCTATGCCCTACCCGGGCTCCCTCGGCCGCTAAGGGGTAACGCCAAACGTGGTGTTCACGAATCCAAGCGCCGAGTACGTAGCACGAAGCACAGCACACAGCACGCAGCATTCGGCAGGCGGCTCCTCTCCAGCGGCTGCTGAGTTGGACGGTTCGTGAGGGGGGCCACAGAGGGGAACTTCCGTCCAGGGGTTGGTTGTTGACGTGGTCCTTGCGCTGTACCTGCATCTTGCAGATGCCGCAACGTGCCATTGGATGGCACTTTGTCTGTTTCCTTGGGACGGCTCCTCGGCGGAAGCCCTGCTCTGGCTCGCCCGGCTTACCAAAACTTGAAAAAGAACAAAAAGGTCCGGGAAAAAGCCTCAAAATCGCCACATAGTTTTTGACCATTGCCCGCTACCGTGAATATGTGCATCCAATAGAAAATTTTCTCGAAATAGGGTTTCCTGTTGTTTTGACAATTGCCGTTTGATCGATCTCTGGAGCGACTGGGCCTCAAATGTTTCATTGCAGTGAGGTGCGCCGGTTGGGAGGTTCGTGGAAACCTGAAACTTCGAAAACGACGAAAACAGATTTCCGCCGAATTGAAAAGTTCGTTTGGAGCTTTGACATGAACCGGGCTCGTGGTTTCCAATCCATGTTGGGTAGGTTTGCCGGTTTGGGGAGAAGGTTCGACTGCCACGGTGCATCATCAGCTGCCCCGAACGGCCCGACTTGCGCCTGGCTCTTTCTTCGCAAAACCTGAGGCTAGAACATGGAAGAAGGTACAATTACGTATATGATAACTACAAGTTGTAATTCCCAAATCCAGACCCTCTTGTGGAATTTTTTTAAGCCTGAGATATCAAAGACGTCACTCGCAGTTCATCCCATCTGTTGTTCCTTGCCTCGCCGTTGGAAATCGGTGTTGTGCCCTGCTGCCGCGCGGTTGATCGTCCCATCCTGGCTTGTTCAAGCGGGCCGGGAAGGTTCCAGGCACAGCGATCTCCAACCGTCCAATCGGATTGCAGAAACCAGCCAAGCCAGAAACTCTCGGCGGGGCATCTCAGGTCAACTTTTCTTGAAACGCGCTATTTCGGGCGATAACCCCCGTCAGGGTCAAGCTACGCACAGTTCCAGAAGCCGCTTCCAGGAGAATTTCCCCTCCTTACAGATTACGCGGGAATCAAGACCTGTCTTTCCGGGACGGCCCTGTAAATTGAGGTTAATGGGCGTTTGTTTGTTTCACATTCCAATATTTCCCTTCTTTTACCGCCCCGTTGCCGAGCGCCGTTGCCGTAAATATCTCCAAGGTCGGCACCAAAGCACGCGCGCGGCACTCGTCAGAGGAATGGCCATCCTCTAGGCCGTCGTACACTACAGCTGGTTTCAGCCACCTGATGGTAGCACTGTGAAAGTGAGGCCAGAGAAAGGGACGAGCGGGTTGCTGTTGTCATCACCAGCAGACGGCGCCCATTTCATTTCCCCAATTTCCATAACCAACCCTCTTCACCGCCCCGGGACACTCGTGCGACAAAGGCACCGTGACTTATTGGTAGTGGCTGTAGTCGATATCGGCCCGCAGGAAGAACCCAGCTCCCAGTGGTTGAGTTGAAGAAGCACGCGGCCGTTCCCCTGGCGGTCCCCCCCCGTGCCCCCATTTCATCTCCCCATACTGCTCCGTATCGCCAGCAGGAGATTAATTGTCTGTCTGTTGTGTCTGTCTGTCTGTCAAGAGGCACAGGTCCGTGCCTGAGTTGCCCAACCATCCTCCGTGCTAATCTCATGTCGTGTCATCAACGTGGTGCTCTCGATGAATGACGTGGCCCTAACCCCTGAGGCCGCGGTCGGCCCAGCCACGACTCCATGGGCGAACCAGCCAATGCCGTGAGACTTCCGGATCCTGCGGAATTCAACTTTTTGAGCGGATCACCAAGAGGCGCTCGCGTGGCTTGCCTCGTCATGACTCTTAATCTTCCCCACCATGTCGCCGACGAAAGCTCTGTCGTGTTCACTTTTCAAGCCGAATCACTCTAAGCGAGCCTCCCATGCTGCGCGAGAGGAACAATATCATTGCTCAATTCTTCATCAACGGGCTGTTAGTAAAGCAATCTCCACCCGGGAATCGCCAATTGCCACCCGGATGAACCGGTTACGGGAAGTGTGGAAAAGCTCCAGGTGTGGGCGAAGCCGAACCCCTAAAGCTTTGCAGCTCATCACCTACGAATTTTCTTGTTGAGAGTTCCTGCCCTTGATACGTATGAATGACCATTAATGGGGTCCTCCGTGCTTCCCACTAGTCTGTCATCTAAATTCGGTATCTTTCGAAGTGTATCTTCCCAAGAGAACTCTGCAATTCAGGCCTGAGGAGAGGTCGTTCCCCTTTCCCCGATGCTTGAAGATTTCCGATGATCCTAAATCACAAGCACCTGTTGTGGATTCCTTGCCGTGGAACCCAGAACCGCCGCCTCTACCTTTTCAAACTCCTCTCGTGGTATACCTACAACATTGTCCCGAAATACAACCGAGAAAACGCCCTCGCCTGATGTACACGACGTCGCCAGCCCATGGTCCGCATCCCGATACCATATCCCAATGCCGTCGAATCCAATCCCCGGGCCCTTGATCTCGCTTTCCCCCTTTCAAAGAAGACTAAAAGCGAATTCATGCAAAAGAGAAGGGGAGAGAAGTAAAACCAGAGGACCTTCACTCTAAAACCAACCACTCCCCCGCCACCGCCCTCGCCCCTTCCACGTCCCCCAGCAGATAGCACAGCGTCCTGATGTTGAAGGCCGCCTCCACCCGCAGGTCCTCGTTCCCCATTACCCCACCACCGTCACTGCCCGCTCTCCCCTCGGCCAGCACCCGCTTGTAGTACTCCACCGCAAGGCTCGCCAGTCCGACGAGCGAGTAGGCCCGCGCAATGTTGAAGTGCGCCTCCTGCCGCTCGGCCACACTGCAGTGTCCGTCTCCGTCCTTGGCATTGCGGAGCCGGTCCTCGTAGTAGCGGAACAAAAAGGCGAACCCTTGCGTAAGCAGGTACTGCCGGTTGGTGGCCTGGCGCTTGAGCGCGTAGTGCACGTACGCGAGCCCCGTGCTGAGGTTGATGAGCGGGTTGGACGGGTCGAGTGAGGCGGCACGCGCAAAGTACGAAAGCGCGTACGTGTATGACGTCGTGGTGAAGAGAATGTGGCCGTAGATGGTCAGGAGGGCGACGTCGAGGCCGATGTCGTTGGGGGCGTCTGAGGCGGCAGCGGCTCTGCTGTTGGGGTCGGGATTTGTCATTGCTGTAGCGGCCGCTCCTGCCGTCGAGTTGCCGGCGTTGTTATCCCGGCGCATGACGATGTTGTCCATCGTCTTGATCTGGCGCAGGATGAATTTTTGCGCCGGACCGGACGTGTACCAGGACACGGGCGTCTGGCAGACGCGGCACATGGCCGAGAACATGCGGTACGAGTCTGTGCCCGGCATGTAGTCGCGCATGAAGTAGCGGGCGATGGCGACACAGGTCTCCTCGTCACCTGCGTAGACGGCGCACGAGGCCCATGCGACGTGGATGAGGAAGGTTGATTCAGCCGACGTCCACACTATGGAGTCGCGCGCCGCGTGGCAGACGACATACGCCTCGCGGTGTTGGCCGGCACGGACAAGCGCGAAGGCATAGTTGAGGAAGAGATCGAGCCAGGTGTCGAAGGTGACGCCGCGGTGTTCGGAGGGGAACTTGATCGGGACCCTGATAGCGCTCTCTTGGCCTTCGGCAGGCGCGAGGTTCTGTCGTAGACGCTCCTCCATGGCCGCTAGTTTCATGTTCCTCGCCGGCACGGCTGCCTGCCCCTGCACGTTGGCACCATATCCTAAAAACTTGATGTACTTCTCCCATGGGTAGAACTGCTTGTAAGACCGGAAGTCGTCGATGAGGTTCTTGGCCGCCTTCATCCATTCTCCCTTGGCCTGCTCGTCTCCGGCCAGGGCTCGATCCTGCACCTCCCGCAACCGCTGGAAGTTCCTGGACGCCTCGGCCGCCAGCTCAAGCTCCTGCTGCCTCCTCTTCTCAGCGTTGATCAGGCGTCTCGGCACGTAGTTCGACTTCTTGTTCGGATCTCTGGGCCTTCGGGGTCGCGGTTTGCCCTCCCTGGGTTTCCGCGGCCCGTACGTTCCCCGGCGCCGTCCCGTTCCGTCACCCCCTCTCGCCTCCAAATTCATGGCTTCGCGCACCAAAAGGAAAGCCTCCTCCCGGCCTTCCTGCATCTCCTCTCCCTCGTACATGTTGGCGAGCTGCACACGCGCCTCGATGTGGTCCTCGTCCTCCTCAATGGCGGCGATGAAACACTCTTCTGCAGCAGCCTTCTCCCCGCGCGCCATGTGGTACCGACCTTGGCAAACAGAAAAATCCGCATCGAGGGCCACATCACCGGTCGTTATGGCAATGTGTCTGTAGAGGTCGAGGTAGCGGATCGCCTCGTCGGCCCTGTCCCGGTCCAGCAGCGAGACTGCGATATCCTTGAGGCAGTCGGGGAAGTCCATGAAATTCTCCTGCCTGTCGGGATCGAGCAGCTGCAGGTGCAGGTTCGCCTCGTACTCAAGGCCCAGCTTGCTCCGGTAGACATACAGCTTCGCGCGCAGATCGACCGGAAGCCCCTGGCCATAGCTCTGTGGTGGGAACTTTGCGGGCTCAAACTCGGGCACCACAATGCGCCTGTCGTCTTGTATGTCCCACTCCCTGTCATCGTCCACCCACTGATCCCAGTACGCCTCGCTCCTCCTCCCCAACAACCACCGAGAGATCTCCTTGAGCTCCCGTGCGCCCTCCTGCCACTGCTCGAGGATCGTGAAGAACTCAAGATAGATTCTCAGATCGGACCACTCAAACCACCCCTCCTCAGCTTCGAACGTGCCCTCGGCCTGCAAGTGGTCAACCAGACGCCTGTAGGCCCCGCGCGCGATGTCAGCTCCCTTCCTGCGGTCCTTAACGTCGAGCGCGACGTCGGCAATGTTGCGCACCGTGCGGATGTTCCAGGGGCGGTAGCTCAGCGCCTTTTGATACTCAGCCAGGGCCTTGGAGGCGTTTCCCTGCGTCATGATGACATCGGCACGGCCTGTGCGGGCCGTAATGTTGGAGCGGTCTGTCTCGAGCGCCTGCGTATAGCAGGCGTAGGCGCGCGCCAGCACCTCGTCCTTCTCAGACGTGCCATCCTCGAGCTCCTCAAGGCACTCAAGCGCGTACTCGGCAGTCGAGATCCACTGCGGCACGTCTCGCGGCGTCAGGTGCGCGGCCGAGATGCGGCACCAAATCGCCTGCTCGCGGTTGCCGAGCGTCTCGTGCACCGTCGAGAGAAGCATCCAGGCGTTGAAGACCTCGCTGTTGATGCGGATAATCTCGGAGAGGTGGGCGATGGTCTTATCGTAATCCTTCTGCTGGAAGGCCTCGTTGGCGAGGGACATGCGGAACTGGATGTCCGGTGGGAGCTTGGCTGCTTTCCGGGGGCCCGTGGTTCGCCGCGGCTTGGATTTCCGGCCGCCTGCCTTGCGAGGCAGCGGTGGTTGGTAGGGCAAGCCGGCTGCTTCAGCCCGCTGGCGAGCGACAAAGGCCTCTTGTTGGAGATCAAACCGCTCGACTTCGGCGCGGAGCTCGAGAGCGTCCGAGTCGGCCGATATGTTACTCGCTATCTCGTCCTCGTCCTCGTCTAGCATAGTCTCCGGTTCTGGCACGCTCCCTTGGTACAGGCTTGGGTCCACCATGTTGATGGAGAACTCGGTTGGTGGGCGTACTGCAGGACGCGCCGGTCCGTCGATGTCCATGTTGTCCATCTTTGGGTGAACCCGGTTGTTGCTGAGATCAGACCTTATGTGTGGTTTCTAACGACCCTGCATCCGATTTAGTTAACTGTGTCCCCAAACATTTTTGATCGTTGAGAATTGATGGCAAAAACCCACTAACTTCTGTCTTTCAACTTCTCCCTGCTTGAAGTAACAATGTGGGTGGTCAAATGGCCCTCTCGAAATCCTCGACTCGCGCTGGTCCTCATCGATGTCAAGTTTTTCGCCTTGGTCAGTCAGCCAATAAGTTGGGTCTCACATCTTCGACACTGAGTCTAGGGTGATTGGCATACCTGAGAAAGACTCAGGGTTGTGGCATTTTACAGCAGACAGAAAAGAAGTTGAGATGCGATTGTGGATTCTGATGTGAAAGAAAAGGTGATGTGTAAACACACCGTGCACATGCCCTATCCGCACTCAGAGTTGGGTTTCGAGGGACCACGATTTGACCTGGACCGAACGGTGGACAGAGGAACGTTTACGAGATGCGAAGGCTACCTCTTCCGCGCACAACAGCAGCATATATACATACCACCAAATCTGTCCGTCAACTTGAAATATGGAAGAGAGGTAGACGGTGTTCCTTACAGTGCGAATTACGCATCCCTTTCAAAGTATGTCCTCACTATTCACATCAAGTTGTCAGACAGGCGTCGCTCTTCAGGTATGATTAGCAACTGATCAAAAGCAGCGGAAATTCATCGTAGATTATCACCCATCCAGTAACAACGCCATTACCACGCTTCAGCCCTCTTTCTGAGCCGTGATTGCCTCAGGATCCCCCTGTCTTACATGTGCAACCAGCGACGCAATCTCACAAGCTCCAAGGTCTCAAAAGAAAGAAAGAAAAAAAGCCCGAGGAAACAATCAGGTCCGTCGCTGAAGAGACCATGAACCACCTCGTTCACGCGCCGTCTCCGACTCCCAAAGACACGTTTGCGGGCTCGTAGCAAGAATGCTAAGCAAACATGCTCGTTATAATTTGGATATTGCTTGGTTCGCTCCATCGGTAAAGCCATTCTAGTGCCCTTGGACGTCTCGCCGTGTTTTTTTTTGACATCTGGAAACCGGGAAAGGGGCTCTAGCCCAGCTTACCCTCGTTTCTGGCCTCTGTAGAACCAGGTTAGCCTTCATCATCCCTCTTGCACGCGGATTTTTTTTTAAAAAAATTACCCACCCTTGACCTGCTCGAAGACCTTGAGCATCTTGCGTCTAGCACCCAGCGCATTGACGCCTCGCTCCTCCAACTGCTTGTCATCCAGCTCAATAAGTTCCGTCCACTTCATGTCCTTGAGATTCTCCGTGTACTTGTGCAGGCGCAGGCTCCGCAGCCAGCTCGGGATGTCCTGCAGTAGGGTCGGGTCCGTGGGGTCCTCAGGAGGCTTGGACGTGCCCCTCCGACCGCGCGGAGACCGGCCACGAACCATTTCCGAGTGATCCGAGTGGTACCCCTCATGATGGCCACCCAAGCCCATTGGGAACGCGCCCAGATTCATTGGAGCCAGTCCATTGTTCAAAAGCGAAGGTGCTCCATCATAAGCACTGAGGAAGCCATTGTTCTGTGGCGAAGTGAATGCCAGGGCCGGGCCGTAGTTTTGTACCGCGATGCCTGGCGAGTTGGGGCGCGACCGATGAGCCGCAAAGCTCAAGTTCTGCGGCTGGGGGATATTCATCATCTGCTCCCGACCCACGCCGTGCTCGCTGACCATAATCGCTCCGGGGATGGAGGGAGCGCCCGGCGACAGAGGGTTTTGAGCCTGGCCGGGTGCGTCGTTGGAGCGAGCACGCCGATACTTGCGCACATCATCCAGCGCAAACCGATTGTTGACCGTTGAAAGAGCCGCCAATTTCATGGCCGTAGCGTTGGCTACCATGTCGGCATTATTCCCCTGCGACTGATTGAAGTTTGCAACCATGGGCGTGTTGACCATTGAGGCCCAATTGCCGCTCGCGCCGTACGGGGACAACAACGGAAGATCAGCAAGTTGCTGATCCCCGGTCGTCAACGTTGTCGACTGGATATTGGTGTTGCTAGAGATTTGGGGACGAGGAGATCTCAGACCACCAGTCGACGGCGGAGGCTGCACGAACTGGCCCATAGGAGGCTGCCCGGACGAAGACTTGGGGCGATTGGGGTCAGTGGGGGCCCAGGGTGACGCCGGGTTCTGTCCGTTGGAGTCGTCCTTGGGTGCCGAAATCGTGGGCGCAACCAGGGAGTTCCGGTTATCCACCAGACTATTTCTAGTCGAGGTGGGCGGATTGCCAGTTTGTTGGGTGAACTTGGCTTTCTCAGTCGCAATGGCTGCCGCGGCATCGGGGAACATGGCGTTGATGGTTGACGAGTCTAGGCCAGACTGACGTTTCACGTTTGCACCGGCGTTCGGGCGAGCCAGAGAGTTGCGAGCCGAGTCCACGCTCAGCTTGTTCATGGCATCGCTCAGGCGGTTGGACATGGGATCTGCACCAGAACGCTGTCAGAACTACGTACATGGGGGACAGGATGAGAGAAGTGAGAAACGCACCCTTGTCAAAATTGGCGGGTGAAAGCACACCCGACATCGGGTGGTTCTTGGCCATCTGCTGCAGAACCTGAATAAAGAAGCGAATTTGGACCTGCGTAGTCTGTTGCAACAATGCATAAAGCGCAGCGGTGCGCTCCGCCTCGCTCAGGACGCGGAACCACTGCTCAATGGCGCTCAGCTCGTCCTTAAAATCTTGGTCAAGGGTAGCGGCCGCCATCTCCTCCAGAGTGGTTTCGTACTGATCAATGTCGGCAATCCACTGCTGGGCAAGCTTATCCTGAGCATCCATGTCAGAACTGCCCTGGCCCTGGCCCGACTGCACCTGGCCATAGAAATCGGAGGAGGGTCGGATCCGGCCGGCGGCGGCCTGTCCACTAAGGGCAGCCATATCGGCAGACGCACGAAGGGCGTGGTTGTTTGCGCCGACTGCCCGCGACGAGGGCGGCCGCAGCGACGAGACGCTGGTCGCCTCGGGAGTGCTGTTGCGGTTGCTCATGATGTTGGACATGTTGAGCATAATCGTCGTGTGACCGATATTCGAGCGTCAGATGGACCGCTGACGCAAGATAATGGTTTTGTAAACGAGGGTGCTGAAAGAATCAAAGCGTGAGTTCCGAATATTGGTCGGTGCCGAGTGCCAGGAAAAGCTGAAACAGGGCTCGCGGCTATTCAATATTAGCTTACGCTGACTCTACGAGGTTTCGCCATTTGGCAGGACCGATCTTCATGCCGCGGTGCGCCATGCGAATTGAATACGTACCAAGGCAGAATCGCGCAAGCGTGATCAAAGATAAATTATGTGCTGGGTATTAGATTCGCTGGCGAAGGGACTTTCGAAGCCGCTGCTGAAGTGGATACGAATAGGCGCGAAGACTTTCGAAAACTCCTGCAGTAACCCGCTGGCCTCAAAGGAGGATCGAAATCTCGCGAGGAAGAAGGTCACGGGAGGGAACGAGGTTCTGTTGAAAGCGAAGCATGGGCGTTAGCAAAGCAGGTCCTAGCATGCGATGTGCGTCCAGGGCACATCCTCAAGTAAGGGTTCAAAACTGGGCGCAGGGTCTAAGCAGCTGCAATACTGCCATGCCAGCTGCAGTTGCGCATGCGGGAGCCATAGGCGAGATAGAAGATCAAAGACGCCCGGTCTTGAGGTGATGGCCTCGAGTCCCGCAGCTTTGCGCAATATGACTAGGGAGAAGAGACGACAAGAACGACGAAACATCAGGCGATCAGGCGGGGACAGGAGATACGCAAGAGTCGAACATACCCATTAAGAAAGCTCCCGAGGAATCACACAATCCGTGTCGAAGGGAATACGACGAGGAGAGGATTGCTAGTTCCAACCTGAACCAGCAGAGGTTAACGGGGTTTGTGATGTGGGAGACGGCCAAAAAGGAGAGGCAGATGGCGGAGCTGCTGCGTGTTGAGACGGACTCGGGAGAACAAGATCCTGGCAGGGCTGCAAGGAAGGCAGCGAACTGAAGGAACAGAAGATTCGTGCGACCTCGCTGGAAAGCGGGCCCCGGTCTGCTCCAGTCCCGCCATTCGGGGAGCTGAGGCCCTGAGGCTGACCAACCGCTAGTCAACGTTTACGCTCGCACTGCAAGCTCAAGGGATTCGGGTCCACAGGGGACGTTTCGCATCGTCCTTCCAGAACGGCCGTCCCCGCTCCAACTTGGCACCGGATCGAAATCCAGAAGAGGAAAAAGGAGAAAGCGAGTCTCCGGCGGGAAATTTCCAAATACTAGTCCATGCGATCGAACGAAAAGTGCGTTTACGTGTGACAGGGCTAGCTTGACAGTTTTCTGTTCTCTCTTGACTAAAAGGATGTCTGTGCTCAGTAACTACCTCCCCTTGCGCTTTGACTTGCAGCTGCTGAAAGTAGGGGTTGTCAGAAATGGGCGGCGGGGAATCCATCAGGCGCTCTCCCACAAACGTCTCTGCTGGCGTCACCAGGACATCGGACAGGCGGCACATCAAACGCGCCAACAGTCAAATAGATGAGTAGATCAGTAAAAATACGTGTCCATATCTAGACGTCAAATGACGACCACTCCAGGCATCGCGTTCATCTGGTCCTATTCAAAAATAACGTTGAGTGGCCTTGCCTGGACCGTCACCACAGAACATAGCAGACATGAAGTGTGGTAAATCGAGGCTCGAGGGTAAGGTGTAACACTGTTCGTTGTAACCGACGGTATACCACAAATAAAATCAAGCCGAGCTTTGTGATACAATTTCGCTCGGTTTCTTTCTTTCTTCTTTCTTCTTTCTTCTTTCTTCTTCTTTCTTCTTTCTTCTTCTTTCTTCTTCTTTCTTCTTCTTTCTTCTTCTTTCTTCTTTCTTCCTTGGCTTCGTTCCTCTCTGATTCTCAGCGCCGGCGCATCTCACCCTGCTTTTATGTTCAAGTATCAACAACAGGGGGTACCGCGGCCAGAATTTAGCACGTCTACGGTAACCCTAGCGGAGGCACCAGAGCAAACGCCAAACAAATTATACACAAATAGATGTAGCCGCACTTTCATGCACCCGAGTCTTTCGGAGGAAGATCAGGGGTGTTTGGTAATAGAGAGGCTGGTCCGTCTCGGCACGATATAATCCTTCAGCAAAATGAGCACGGGGAGAGAAGCTCAGAGCTGTACACACTAATGCCGTTCGTCGTCATCACGACGCCCCCAGAAAGGCCCTCGGAAACAATTGCCAAGTGCAACGCAAGCAGCAAAGGATGGCAGGCTTGTCGCCGTCAGTCGCTTCACACACAAATCAGCAACACACACCTTTCGTCAACTCTGCCTGGCCTGCTTCAGTCCCAGTCAAGTCGTTGCCCGCGATCGGGGGAGAGGATGGCACACCCCGGCAGATCCGCCCTGTCTGCGCGGAGGCCACATGCATTCCGTTTGGGTTGATCGAAATGACGCCCTAAATAACACCTCGAAAGCCGGCCCAGTTATCGGCGGTACAACAAAAATATCGTCACCGCCTAAAATCCCTTCTTCGTAAAGGTCATGTCCGAAGCTGTGTCCCTCTCCAACCGTGTCGCGTGCGCCGCCAGCAAACAGGAAAAAGATTTAGCAAGTCTCCCTCTTGCCCTCCTTGAACTCCTTCTGCAAAGTATGTCAGCCAAGTCTGGTCCTTTGCATAACGGGGTATGAGCGGCCGGTTCGTACGATAGCCTTGGCAGTGCCGTGAAGCGCATGCCTGTGGTTTCTCCGGAACTTAGGGTCGGTACCCTTGAGCGAGGGGTACCTCTGGGTCTTGGGCTTCTTGATGCTGTTGCGGCGTCCATGTTAGCATCCAGCTTCTCGTTGCGGTGCCGTATCGGTGGAAGCCGTTGCGTACCCGTTCCGGTGCGCCTTGCGCGACTGGTTGTGCTGAGACGAGTTCTTGGACTCTGCAAATTGTGTCAGTTTCTCAATCGAGCGAGCTGTCGGGCAATACAGCAAGTGGTAACATACTGGCCATTGTGAAGGATTTGGGCTCCGATCGAAGATGACTGAGTCTCGAGAAGCTGGGGTGCAAGGTTCAACAACCAAAGAATGTCACTTGCGCACAAAAGTGGGAGAAATTTGGCTGCCCTAATTTGGTGGGTGTGGCTGTGGTGGGGCTAAATTGTGGCTTGATACAGTCTCAAACAGCCAAAACCGCCGTAATTTACCAAGAGAAAGCTGTGGTCGTTACACTATTGTTACGGAAAACAAAACCATGACGCGACTCAACTCTTGATTTAATCATGCAAGATGCTCATTATGCCAAAATAACAGAAGAAGAATCTATATGCAGGTATCCATCCTTGTACAGAGTCAAGTAACCCCCTTCCAGACAACCACTCTCCGGCCCAACCGTGCTTTTGTACAGTGACAGCATTTCACTACCTTTTCAGCGAGGCACCACAGACCCGGCTACGGCAAAGGCAAAGGTGGTTTTACTTGACGGTGACAGGTGCGACAAGCTTGGCTGCAGCCGCAAGATCGCCGGCTTTTCCAACTCTGCGCGACCGCATGACTTGGAGATAACGGACGAAAAGGATAAACATAAGCTCAACACTATTACAACGTCAGTTAACAATGAATTCGGTCGAGCACGCGGGTTTTCAGGACATACCGCTCCTTGGTCATCATCAGGATACCCTGGACCAACAGACCCTTGAGGATCTGTGGTCCGATGCCCTTGAACAGGCTCAGCGGGCCTTCGTTCGCAATAATGAACTGCATCACCTCGACGAAACTCTTGAAAGGCTTCCCTTGCCTGACCGGTGGTGGCTTCGACTGCAGGCCGACCTTGGCCACAATCAGGGGCTGGGTGACGATGGTAGCAAGTGCCTTAGACATGGCGCCAAGAGCTGGAGTGAGAGAGCCTGTCAGCGTTTTCCCAGACCTCAGAAATCCACGGCAAATGTTCTCGCTTACCGAACGCCTCCAACGGCGAGAGGTTCTTCTTTCCGGGAAACAGGACATCTTTCAACCTCTCGTACGCCCCATAGGTGATGGACGGGTTGACCACCAAGACCAGGCTCGCCTTGAGGCCTCTCCAGAGCCCCGAGATGCCGTCCTCACCCTCAATGACCTCGCGCGCCGTGTCGATGATGCCCTTCCTCTCCTCCTTGCTCTGCGTTTGTTGCCGCGTAGTGATGACGGCAACCGGGATCGTGAAAAGCTGCGCAAGCGCGCCAGCGACGGCGCCGAGGGACAGCTCGACGACGGTCGATGGCTGGCTGGTCGCCTTGGCGTACTTGAAGTAAACGGTGCGGACGATCGAGTACCAGTAAAAGTAGGCAAAGTTTGTTGAGGCGACCCCAAGCAGGGAACCGCTCATGCCGGCGTACAGGCCCGCCACGCCCTCAGCAGATGCGATCCGGGAGATGGCATCCCAGGTGCCCTTGTAGTGCGCCTCGGCGGCTTTCGAGTCGGTCTGCTCGGCGTTGGTGGGCTTTACTTGAACCTGGAGCTTCGTCTTGACGCTAAATAACCATGTCCATCAGCCACTGTGCGCGCAGACACCGACTTTGCAAGATTGGACGTACAGATCGAGAGGGTATACGAGCGCATTGGCGAGCACTGCGCCGGCCGCGCCGGCCGTCGCTTTGCCCCAGGGCCCAATGGGGGCAGGTTTTGACTGCGCGGCCATTGCAATCTCCTCTGGTCCTCGGATGAGACTTGCGGGCGCTCCTCGCGCAGATTCGTGGCGTCTGAGGTTTTGACAGCGATACTGGACCGGATTGTCGAGGTTCAATACTGGAGCTTGGCGGAGGTGTGGTGTACCAGGTACGCCGGCTATTCAAACCCCCCACCGATGACGGCAAGTTTCCTCGGCAAACCACGGCGAGCAGCGAGCGCTGCAAGATTGACTTCTGGAAGGTAAGATCAGCCTGGAACACAGTCACGACCAGAATTGAAACAGAGACGATGAATGGCGGCCGCGGAGGCAACACCCATCAAGAAGAGACCCCGTCCCTTGTATTTGATCCAGTCTCGTGCGCCTGTGATAACGGGACTGTGTAGCCGTCAACCTCGGTCCAGGCTTCGGGAGCGCTGCGGGACCCCCCGCTCACGGGCCAGGGGGCGGGGGGGCCAAGAGGGTTTCAAAGAATTAGACGACTTTTGGCGGTCACGTCAACGGTCCAGCGTCTCGCTAACCCGTCAAACGGTCGGTGTCTTCGGCGACTCTCTGCCCCGAAAACACCAAAGAAGATCAAGGCCACGCCAACATATTTCACAATTCTGGGTCATACAAGTCTGAAAAGAGTGGGCATTCCTTGCATAGTTAAAGGTGCAGCTGCAGGACTCGAAGCGGCGTAGTTTTTCATTTTTCGGGCCTTGACAGCACTATAATCCCGTACAATCAGTGGGTGCAATACCACGTGCATGTCCTTGGACATCGGCATGAGCAAGCACGAACTTGACTCAAGCTCACTCTGCCAGCGTTTGGAGCAAGCGGTCGCCGCAATCTGGTCAATGAATTATTTTGCCTTTGTTTCTCACCTGAGTTTCTTCTGAGATACTCGATTGAGATGAAAGTTAGAAGTGAGCAGGTTTACAGCAAGTTTGGCTGACCTCCCATCCATTGCTTTCAGAGACATGCTTCACATGTGGGAGGGGTTGAGATTGGAATTGCAGCTCACCAGAGATTCTTCCGGATTTTCCACCGAGACGGTCTCGGGATGTCTGGCCCAACACTGACTCGGCACATGGAGCAAGTCCCGCAAGGCAACTTTGAGGGCAATTTCCTAACCTTTCAAGGCTCACCCAATCGGTAGCTGAACCATGCAGGACATATAGAGTTACTGACCAAACCGAGCCGCCTATTTCTGGTTTTCTGGTTTTCTAGTTTGTCTTTAAGAAATCTAACCTCTCACGCAACCTTTACATTTCATCTGGCAATGGCACGTCTGACTCGACAGGCACCGTCCCTTTCGTCGTTGGAAAAGGCTTGTTCCGCTACCTTGAAAGGGGAGACTTGTCGCTTTCACGGGTGAGGGCGCACTATGATGAGTATATAGTAGTGGTTTCGCCTGCATCCACGGTAAGTAAACGCCGGCCACATGTTGCTTGGCTGGCAGTAGAACATCGTCAATTTAACTTGACTGCAAAAGATGGAATTCACAAAACAGGAATCGCATTACAAGATGGTGTAAGATACACCCAACGTTCAATGCTGGGTTCTGAGTGTAGGGCGGTCAAAATTACACAAACTCAATTTGCTACGAAATATACGTATGTACAGTACTGCATATCAGCCCGCTCAACTGCCTTATCAGTTCTGGCATCCTACGACTCCCCACCATCCACTGTATTCTTTACATTCTCTTTACAATTATTCTTAACAACTACATGCGCTGATTATACACGTAACCATTCACGGTCAAGTTGCAATATTCATTGGGTATTGGGATAGCCGCGGTTATTGACGGTTGAGCACTTCGAATTAACGATTCTCGAGGATCCTGTCCCCAATCGCTAAATCTGTAGCAGTCTATACGTAGGACAGTACGAATACTCAGAACATCATATCTATCACTTTCTAGGCTCCCACAACGGGAACGTATCTAATCGAAAAACGTCGAGACTGCCCAATGCGGGCGTGATAGTCCCCGGGCCAGAACGCCAATGGAGGCCCAAGCCCTGGTGAGGACTGTTGCTCGGGCAGGGCAGAAATTGGGATCTTTTTTCAAGAAGAACAATGTCTGACTGCGGCACCAGGAACACGAACGCCGTCTGGCGAACGCCCAAGGAGACGATGCCCTGAAGCATGCCATCGCTGCAGCTGAACTGTATATGCAGGCCGCTACCAAGGCCACATCTTTGGACGAGCGCAAGCGGTTAAGGAGAAAGTGCGCCAACCTGATCGCCCTCGGAGAACGTCTCAAGGCGAGCACCACTACTACAAGGAGGCTCGCTCCAGAGTCCACCCGACCGCTCACCACGGCTGAGAAGACGGTCGTCCTGCGGGCTTCGCGGCTGCATGGGAATGTCTTCCCACCCTGGCAGAGTGCCCCCGGTCCCGAGGCCTTCTCGGATCCTGCCAATCCGGTTTTCACGTGCGTACGACGACGGCGGTGGGCCAGTGATCCGTGTACTCCGATGCTGACGACGCTACAATCCCAAGCGATCCCACGCCCTTCATCCTCTCTGCCGAGCAGCGGGCCATCTTTGCCGGGTGGCGGCGTCCCGCTGAGTTGGTAAAGTCTAGGGACGGAGATGAGACATGCGCAGCAGACCCGGAGCAGCTCATGGCGGCTGAGACAGAGACGGATCTGGCCCAGGACCTGGCCACGGACTGTTCTGTCGTAGCCGGCTTGTGTGCCGCTGCTCGTCATCTTGGGCCCACAGAAGACTCGGTGAGGGGCTGTCTTGTGCTCTAACCACCCCCGAGCAATGGCTAACCATGTGCTTGGATGATGCTGAGATAGCTACTACGCACGCTCATGTACCCCTTTGATCATAACAAGCGACGGCCCGCTCTGTCCAAGAACGGCAAGTATATATTCCGCATGTATTTCAACGGCACTTGGCGCCACGTCATGATTGATGACCGCCTGCCCGCCTCCAAGACCGACCGCACGCTCTACGTTGTCGACCGACGGAACCCCAGGTTGATATGGCCGGCTTTGGTCGAGAAAGCATACCTTAAGATACGGGGCGGCTATGATTTTCCCGGCAGCAACTCAGCCACCGACTTACACGCTCTCACGGGGTGGATACCTGAACAAATCTTTCTCCAGAGGTGCGCAAGTCACAATGCTCTATGACACTGCTCCGGGGCAAATCTAACTTGGCCAGCAGCGACGAGATGGAGCTCGACGAGACTTGGAACAGAATCGAAAAGGCCTACAGCGAGGCCAACGCGATCCTTACTCTAGGGACGGGGAACATGCTCCCAGAAGAGGAGCAAGTGCTCGGCCTGGTCAGAGAGCACGACTATGCAGTCATGGATCTGAAGAAGGAGGGCAACTCCCGCCTGCTGCTCATCAAGAACCCCTGGGTTGACAGCCTAGTCTGGACAGGTGTAGGGTCTTCGGCAACCCTCAAGGCGCACACCGTCGGCTCGACCTCTGACGGTGCGTCCAATCAGTTTTGGATGGCCTTCGAGGACGTGCTGCAGCACTTCGATTCACTCTACGTGAACTGGAACCCAGCCATGTTCGCTCACCGCCAGGACCACCACTTCAAATGGGAAATGTGCGACAAGACTGAGGAGCTCGTCTTCACCCACAACCCGCAGTACAGTATCCTCTCACCCACCAGCGGCTCCGTTTGGGTCTTGCTCAGCCGCCATTGGCAAGACGGTGAGCTCGAGATCCTACGCCAGCGCAAAGTCGAAAGGGACCGTGGCGACGCTTCTCTAGCAACCGTCTCCAAGCAGCTCGGCTTCATGGCACTCGCCCTCTACGCAACCTCGCCACCCGGCACCCGCATGCCCCTCCCCGACCCCAGCCGGCGCCTCCATCAAACCCCCTATATCGACAGTCCCAACACCCTCCTCCGCTATGACCCAACTCCAGGCACCCCTCAGACCCTAGTCGTCACTCAAACCGAGCTCCCTTTCCCGACCTACTCCTTCACCCTCTCCTTCTTCTCCGCCCAACCCTTGACCATTACGCCCGCCCCGCACCCTCTTCCGCACAACACCACCCTCACGGGCGCCTGGACCCGCCGCACCGCCGGCGGCAGTGCATCGCATCCGTCCTACTTCACGAATCCGCAGTATTCGCTCACCCTCCCCGTCCCGTCAGCCCTGACCCTCGTCCTCAGCACCTCGGCCCGCGACGTTCCCGTTCATGTCGCCGTCCTTTACACATCCCCCTCCATGACGCCCGCAACGGCGGCGCCCCCGCAGCGGGTTACCACACTTTCGGGCCGCGACATCCAGTTGGCAAGCGCCGAGTACCACCTCGGCCACGCGTGCGCCTCGCACCCACGCCTCGACGCTGGCACCTACACCGTCGTCCTGAGCACCTACGAACCGGGCCAGCTGGCCCCCTTCACCCTGCGCGTCTCCACCTCTGTTCCCCTGCTCAGCAGCAGCAACGAAGCCGGAGCCGGAGCAGGAGTTGGAGGGAGCAGATCTGGGGCAGGGACACCGGTAGGCAGCATCGTCCCGATCCCCGCCGCCCCCGCCGCCGGCCGCCTGCGCACGCCGCTCCCGCCTCCGCCGAGTCTTGAGGGAGCCAAGGGGGGTCGAGTGTCCTCCGTGTCCCGCCTCCGCGCGCCCGTGCACCTGACGCGGCTGACCCGCCTCGGCGCTGTCGTGACCACGCCGTCGTCTTCAACTCCCGCCTCTTCGGCCTCAACCTCGTCCTCTTCCTCACCCGTCCGGGGCGGTGCAGTGCGCCTGTCGCTCGAGGTGGGCCGCGCAGGCCCGCGCCGGAGTGTCTTGGCCGTCACGAGGGAGGGCGAGTTCGCCGACGCCGGAATGGCGGGGTTGCGGACGGGCGAGGTGGATGTCGACGCTCAAAGGGCGCAAGCGGCCGGCGGGCTGTGGGTAGTGCTGGAGCAAATCGGGGGCGGTGGCGGCGGTGGTGCGGGCGGCAGAGGAGGAGGAGGAGGGGTCGAGGTGGAGCTGTTTAGCGATGCGGTGGTGCAGGTTGGGGGGTGGGAGGTCGCGGATGAGGAGTGATTAACTGATAAGGCGGGCAAAGCAAACCATGGAACCTTGGTTTTCTTTCATGAGAAAGGGTGAGAAGACGGAATTTTAAGTCTCAATGATTGCCTCAGAAAAAATCTTTGTGAGATGGATTTATAGGTTGGGATATCACACTGTTTGAGGCGATTTGGATATCTATCTCAGCAATATACAGTCCCATCCATGCTGGCATAACCTGACTATCGGTGAATTCCACATTTGTTTCCCTGGCATGTATGTGACACGTGAGATTGCTGCCAAACGCAAAGGTTCCATTTGTAAAAGAGAAAATGAAGGCGATAGTAAGTCAACGATGCATCTAGCGTCGGTATCTCGCTGCCGTTGAGGCTCTCCACAAAATGTCAATATCCTCGGACCAAACCACCTGCAACTGGTATTGGCATACTGCTGTTCCTAATCTTCCTTTACTCTTTTTTCCCCACGTTATTTTGCTAGGGTTGCCATGAAAGCCGTCAAAAGGAAAAAACAAATGGTATCGTCGACTGTTGATCGTCTCCCCTCCGTCCGCTCCGCCCCGTTGTGAACCTTCCCATTCTGCCCAAATGGCACCAAACAGTAGAATATATGGTATATGGCGCATTGGTAAAACACAACGCCGCAGACGCCCCTGATCCGGTATCATCCCCCGCAAGCCAGTCCAACCTAACACGCAAAGACAACACGAACTAGAGAACCGTAGTGGGCCATCGAGAACTTTGGTTTCTCTCCCAGTTTGCCAATGAACGCCCCCCCGTCCAAAACAAAAGAAAAAGAGAAAGCTTAACAAGAGTAGCTGTGAAGAGGGAGGCAGCAATGCGGTAGCCCAGAAGTGTGTGACCCGTAGCAACTGCACCCCGCGTCTAGCTCTGAAGCCGTCCCCGTTTCAAAGCTGTATTGTAGGAAAAAAGAAAAGAAGGCACTGGGATCGCTGCCACAACGGCGTTGACAGGATAGACTCGAAGTGCGTAAAAATGAGGAAGAATGTCAGAACCAGAATCGAAGAGTCAACTCGCGGCCCCTCTTCGCCTACGACCTCGACTTGGGCCGTTAGGTCGCTGTGCAAGGACATCACGGAGAAGAGGATCATCCTTGTCTTTATCAACGTGGTGGACCCGGACGTGCCTGCACCGGTCAGTCCAACGCTAGGATGTATGAGTGAAAACACGGATTCCTACCTTTGAAGATTGTCCGGCCTTGGATACCGATGGTCTCTATCTGGGCAAAACGGACAGATATAACCTGGAGATTCATGGACGAGCCCATGGCGAATCATCTCGTTTTTGCGCTTGAAACCCTTGCCGCCTTCGCCACGAGGGCATCCGGGAACGGGGCAGTAATGTGGTCGGGCGGATGAGTGCACATTGGCATGCGAGTTGAGCAGATACTGCGTTTGGAAAGGCGGGGCGTTGCAACCAGGAACCTGGCACACATAGCTTCCAACAGTCTGAATGGCCATGCTGTCTATGCTCATCCTATCCAGGCCTGATCCTGCTGGTGGAGAAACAGACTGGTGCGAGCCTACTGCTTCTGGAGAGTTGCTAGCGTATTCGCGCGGGCGATGTAAACCGTTCGCCTGTGGGTAGTAATACGGGCTCAGTGCCGGCGGGGCAAGCGAGTGACTCGGAGAAAGCGGGTCGCGGTAGAGATCGCTGGGCGGCAAGGGAGGCGATCCGATCTGGGAATGTAGGGATGGAAGGCGGGGCTTAGTAGCGGGGGGAGACCCCGGAAACGCATGATGCGGAGTTCTCATCCCATTCCCTGCAGCATAATTGCCGGCGAGTCGGGCCACGTCTCCGAGTTGGGCCCTGATTGAAGGTAGAGTCTGTCCGTTTGTATCGTGCCTCGGTGAGTTATGAATAGGTGGTAGTCCTTCGCTATGGGCGCTAGAGTGTATGCTGGCAGTCGGCGACCTCATATCCACCCTTGACGATAAAGGCGTAGTCCCTGGTTCCCGCGGTGAGTACATGCTGTGAGGGCTGTATGGAGAGGGCATGGGTGGTGGGCCATTTCGCTCCTGCTGTCGGGGCCCTTCTCGCCTGGCGTGTATCGTCATGCCGGGCGCAGATGCTGAATGCGCTCTTTCGCCCACGACATCATTCTCGGTAATGGGCGGCGTCGGGCCGGCATCAGGTTGCTGCTGAGGCTCCGTGACCGCGGCCAGGGCACCGGCTGCCAAAGACTTCAAATCAAAGGCGCCTATGTCCTCCTCGGAAGGGGAGCGCGGATTCGCGGCCGCTTTCGCGTTCGCCTTGGTCGGCTTGTCAAGATCCCGATCGGTACGAGCCGGTTGCTCCCCGGGAGAGATGTCGCGGCGTGACATGGACTCTTCGTGGATATCTGGGTCCTCTGGGTCCTCTGCGTCTTCGGTCTCGGATGTCCAGGTGATAGTGTAGGCCGCTGCCTCGTGCCGGTGGTTGTCCAGAGTACTAATCAAGATGACATCGCCCTGGCTTGGCTTAGGTGCTTTCCGGCGACTGGACCTTTTGTCGCCAGGATCAGAAACAGAACCGGCGGAGGAGGAAGAGAGGGTAGGAACTGGGCTTGGCGATAGTTGCAGCTTCGGACGGATTGGTTCCAGAGGCGGGCTATCTCGAAGTAAACCGTCATCGGACTCGTACACATCGGTAGCCGGGGGGTAAGAAGTAGCGGCCGCACTCATTGCTTCGAGGATTACTCGGCGCTACAGCTCATGGAGCAGTTGGTGCATCAGCTCGCCATCGACGGCCGGGTTGAGGCGAAAAGTTCGAAGCAGCGCAGCCCACAATCTCGCACGCGCCCCAAATGGTTTCACTTTCCCTGGAAGCAGGACTTCCCAGAGTCGTCGATTTGGTCTTCCTCTCCGCGAAATAATCCGTCAACGGCACCGGTCCCCGGTTCGTCAACGGGGCGAGGCTAGGCAAACTGGGCGCAGCAGCTCCCAAGTACAGTGCTGGCTGAAGGGAGCAAAGAGCGGGTAGCGGGCACGTAGGTGCCGCAAGCAGCGGCCGAGAACTAGACGGAGCCAGCGCGGCGCAACACAGCGACGAGCTGCCCAGATCAGGTTTCAGGTTGCGGTGCGCTAGAAAAAAGAGGAACGGAGAGCAGTCCCGTGACTTGGTTGATTGAGCGGGGGATTGTAAATTGCCAGAGTTGTCGTAACGGTGAGGGGGGTTGGCTGGGTTCCCGTAGCAAGAATGCGGCTCAAGGCCGTAACGGCTGGGGTTGTTCGGCACCGAGAGCGCAAAGAAGGTTAGAAAGGCGGGCCGAGTAAATGACTGAAGTAATGAGTGTCGCAAGATTGGAGCACCCTGTCGACGGCACGCTAGACACGATGAAACAGCGCCTTTTTTAAGTTGGTTGTTTTGGGAGATCGTTTCGATCGTCGAGAAACGCTGCGGCTCATCGAAGCCGTGCTGCAGCTGAGGTGGCCCCGGGCTGAGGCTCGTTGAGCCGCAATGACAGCAGTTTGGGCGCCGAGCTAGGCCAGTACCTGATTTCCTCTCACAGGCGGCGGCTTTCCGAGCCCAACAGTTGTGCGATGTGGAGGATAGGTAGTCTCTTTTTGGGGGGATGCGCAATCTGCAAGGTCCTGGTATTTTTGGATCTGTGTTTCCAGTAAAGTCGGATGCGACACGGTTGGGCCAAGTTGTGAAAGTGAAGGGGAGGGGGATGCTTCAAGGTCTCCATCAGCGGGCGGATGCAATGTTGAGGCACTCTGAATTGCGGGGCACCCCTGCTGGCTTTCCATCGGGATGCGAGGACCCGCTGCTCACTCCACATTAGCGCATGCCATTTCTCGGTCGCCCTTTCTGCAGACTTCCCGTCATCGAAAGTGGCCGAATTGAAGCTCGCTGCGGCACCTTTGGAAGGAGGAGGTGGAAGGAGCTCCCGCCCTTCTCCTATTCATTGATAAGGAGCCCCCCCGAATCACCCACTGAACCCCAAATTTTGGGATCTCGTCACCCCAACCAGTTAATCGCTCGCTGGCTGCATGCACGAGTCTGTTAGCGTTGAGAGTGAATCAGGGCGACGACGCTTCCGCAGGATTTTAAGGAGATTGTTTTCTCTCAAACTCGTCTGGTTTCTCTGTCCGCCAGTTCTTTTACCATTGCTACCTAAACCACTTTAGAACCCTTCAATGAGGTGCGCGTCACGTTCTCCCCAGCTCACAACCTCGTCAAATGAGGTTCGTCTCAATACAAAAGCCCAGCCCATCGTATCAGGCCACCATTTTTATGCTTTCGTGTGCCAGGGCAGAGAGCCGGGAATGGTTCCGCTGCGGAATGGAGGAAAGGCGTGGGACGCTACATGGTAATTATTTCGTTTCATACCATTGCTATCATTCCGCGCAGTCTGGAGAAATCTGCGAGTCTTAAGCGACAATCTATTTCGTCTGGGCTGCGGCAAGGGCTGGAACACCCCGCATTCAGCAGGAACCTCCCGGGACGATCCCAGAAACAAAGTACTGGTGCACAGCAGACAGCCGCATGGTGGTCTTGAATCCATGGACCCAGTCACAAATTACGCTGTTTCGACCCAAAAGCCCGCCTACACATCGAGCACACGGAACCTGGATATGGCCTTCACAATCGGAATTCGCTCGACTGCGCGAAATCCCCATCAAGGGCATGACTCGAGATCAGGTCTCGGTTGAACCAATCAACCAGATCGTCCTGAGTGGGCTTGCGCCAGGGCCTTATTGGAGCCAAGCGGCCCCTCAGCCTCATCGGTCTCATCGTCTCGGGTCAGTCCGTCGTGTAATCCGTAAGCCATGTCGGGACTTAGCCATTCAGAGCCAAGTGGCGGTCATGCCCCTGAGTTCTCGCACTGGCAACCTCGGCTTTTCCTTACACTATATCGTAAAACTAACGTTAACTGTTCGCAGCAAAAAAATCCACCAAGTTACCTTACTTCAGCGAAAGCAGGAAAAAATGGCCTCCAAACACTTCGGCCGCTTTCCCTTGCCGTTAACGCCAAGGACAGGCAGAATGGGGCCATCCACTGCTGCGTGGCGCGCCAACGTCCTTAGTGTATGCGACCACACCGACGTTACGTCAGTGACTAGCTCTGCCGCCTGCAGGGACGGCACGTAGCATTCTGCAAAGCGGAATCGGACACTGCAGAGTAAGCATTAGGGGCAAGGTCGGCCAAACCGGAAGTCTCCTCGTGAGAGGCCTCGTCAGAGTTCTCATCCTGGCCTCCAGCTACTTCACTCTTCGTTACGGCAAAAAGCTTGCTCGTGGCCAGGACTGCATCACCGCCGGAGTAGCTGCATCGGTGCGTCTACCGTCCAGGGATGGCGTTGTCTCAGCGTTGTCTGGCAAAGCCACGAACGTCTCGGTGATGATGAGGCGCACAAGGGATTGGCTCTCGGTGGCTTATGGCATATTGAACGGGCGCGCCGGATGCGGCGCTGAGGTTCGCCCAATATGCACCAACGACTCCCTCCCAGAAACCCCGCCGAAAAGAGGCGTGTCAGCTGCGATATCCGCTCATTTCAGCACGGCAGTCCTGGTTGGGCCAGAAACCAGCACGTGTACCCCGGCAGGTGCACCATGCAGCGATCGATTTCGAGTTTAGCCGCCTCCAAAGCCGAGTTTCTCAGCCGCGAGACGAAAAGTCGTGTCACTGCTGTGTCTGTGTGACCTTGGGCGAGCCTCAAGAAACTCTCGGGCTCAGTACCTCCATTTCTTGGAAGCTCAAGACGACTCAGTAAAGATCAGCCGAACACGGTCGGCGGGAAGACCGGCATTGTGCTCAGCATATGGAGGAAGGCACGGCATTGGAATCATGGACACAGGTTAGACAAAAACGTCGTTTGTTTGTTCTTGCCTTCTGCCCGACTTCACCTGTGTTGCATGATCCAGACACCCACCACCAAGATGTTGTATCGGGTCTAGGGGAAGACGAGATGCTACCATAAAGGAGTTTTGACGTCCCGCTTAAAATCCAACTCGGCGCCTGTGACATGGTTACATACCACTATGGGTTCTATTCAATGGCAGTTCCTCGACTTAACTACCGCAGTAAGCACCCGAGCCGACGATGGAGGGAGGCCTGTGTTTCGAGACACTTCTTCATATGGTGCCATTACCAGCACCTACTCAAAGTTCATAGGCCCTCCTTATGGCCTTACAACGTATATATTCATCACACCGAAATGAAATCGCTCACTCGCAGCAATCATTATCGCAGGTCAAGTCGTTGTCAGGTTTCGCGATTTGTTCAAGCGTTGTCACAGCTAGTCAACGGCAGTATGATTCGGACCCCTTGAGCTTGTCTCACAAACCCAAGGCATCACACATCACTCTCAAGACCACTTTCTCCAATAACTTGCACAAGTATAGGTGATGGCGTTGCACTGTTGATTCTTGTTTCAACCTGGAGTACAATGGACCAAACACTTGGAGTGTAACGGGAACTGCGTTCTCTTCAATGGTCTCGGCTGACATTAGAGCATTGGTCTCTGGATTGTTGTCTCTTGACCGTATTCAACTTCATCGAGATCCGGTTACTTTTGTCTTCCACAGCTCGTCATTCATCCCCTTCGACTAGCATCGCCCTAAAAATGACATTTACTTTGATCGGAGTAGGAATGTGGCAGTGCTTGCTCTCTACTACAGTTCCAGGTCGTCTTCGCATCGAAGCAACCAAAACATTTAGGACATTGTGTGATCTCAATGTGTATAACATGCGAATTCGCTCTCTAACAACATATTCCAGCCTTTAGCAGGCAGCGCAGTCATTCAGGGAAGATGCATTCATATCTTTGACCTATTGTCTATAACTAGTTCAATTACAACGGCTCTATTGCTGCTGTAATTGCTGTGGATGCCGCTACGGTGTAAGTCTGTATTCAGGCTTTGGGCATACCTCGACAGTTGATGGTGCTTCAAGAGGTCTTCTCTCCGCTCACTTTGTCCTCCACTGCTCAACTCCACAGCGGTCCAAACGTAGCATCGCTCCAGGGGCACACAATAGACGACAAGTCTCTCTGAATACGACACGTTGACTCTTTTACTTATTTCCCCCTTCTTTACATAAAAGCTAGCTCCGAGGTTGCAATTTGGGTTCTCAGGATGCCGAGGCCTATTGTAGGCGCAAGATGGTTTGCTGCCTCTGCCTCGGTCAATGGGTCGTTGTCCAGTCCCCGCACCAGTATGGAGTCATGGTAGCAGGCGGGGTGAAGAGGGATATGTAATAGAACTTACTCATCGTCTCAATCGCCGACACAACCTACATCCATACTAACCAGAATCTTTTCACCATTCTGGGTCCAGGCCATAGCTCTTTTGCTTGTGATTATCCACATCCGCATTCCCTTGGCTCGATACAAAGCATCAGATCCAAGACCATCATCCGCCCTGTCCTCGCTCAGGAAAACGCCCGAAATCCACGAGCAACATGTCTGACGTTCCGAAAACCATGAAAGCAGTGGTCTTCCACGGGCCCAAGAAGGTTGCGGTCGAGGACCGCCCTGTCCCCAAACGCAGGTTTCCGTGCGTTTCGTGCAAATCTGGTGACAGGAACGTTAACCCAGACCGCAGTGCAAGATCCCAAGGACGTCATCGTCAAGGTCAAGTACACGGCGCTATGTGGCTCGTATGTACCCCCTATCGAAACGGACCAACTGAGAGCACATAAAGGGCTGACATCACCCAAGAGAGCTGCACGTTTACCGCGGCCACCAGCCATCTCCGACAGGATTTATCATGGGCCATGAGTTCGTGGGCACAGTGGTCCAAGCTGGGAACGAGGTCAAATCCGTCGCGCCCGGCGATACAGTCGTCGCGCCCTTCACCGTGTCCTGGTAAGCCGCCACAGATGCACATACGCATATACACACAGATTTCCTTCCTTTCCCTCCTCCTCTCCTTTTGCCTTCCTTTTCCTCTTGCTCGGAGCATACATCAACACACCTGCGCCCACTATCACCTGTTCTTGTGCCTTTTTTTTTTTACTGATAAAACAAACAGCATGGAGTGCTTCTATTGCACCCACGGCGCCTCATCGCGCTGCGCTAACAGCCTCCTCTTCGGCTGCGAGGCCCTCGACGGTGGGCAGGCCGAGTACGTGCGCGTGCCGCACGCTGACGGCACCGTAGTCAAGGCGCCCGCCGAGATGACCGGTGGCACCACCGCCACACCCTCGGGTAACGACGACAACGACGACGGGCGCGCGCTGGTGCTCATGGCCGACATCTTCCCGACAGGCTTCTTCGGCGCCAAGAACGCGTTCGGCCTGCTGCGGGAACAAGGTCTGACGTCCGAGGGGGAGGCGCCCGTCGTCGTGGTGGTCGGGTGCGGGCCGGTCGGGCTGTGCGCCATCGTGTCGGCGCTCGAGCACCGGCCGCGGCGCCTGTTTGCGGTCGACAGCGTGCCGGCGCGGCTGGAGCGGGCCCGGCAGTTAGGCGCCGAGCCGCTCAACTTCCTCCCCAGGGAGCAGGGGGGCGACGGCATGGAGGCGGTGCTGGCGCGGGTGCGGGAGGCGACGGAGGGTCGGGGCGCCGACGCCGTCATTGAGGTCGTGGGGCTGAGCCCAGCGCTGAGGACAGCGTTTGACCTCGTCAGGCCGTTTGGCGTCATCAGCAGTATCGGTGTGCACAACGCCGAGGTGGGTTCTCTTGGCGCTTCCCCATTGTGGTCAGGCTGTTTTCGTTGACTGGGCGGTTAGATTCCTTGGAGCGGTGACGAGGCGTATGCGTAAGTACTGGACACCCCTAGTTCTGGTGGATGCTGGCGCTGACCGGCAACAGCAAGAACTTGAGGTTGCAGATGGGCCGTTGTCCTGTCCGGTCCATCTTCAACGAAGCACTGCCGGTGCTGGTGAAGAACCAAGCGAAGTTCAGGTGAGCCGGCTGAGAACCTTAGGCCAAAGCACCTGTGCTGACTATAGCAGCTTCATGTTTGAGAAAATCATGCCGCTTTCGGAAGCCGTAGAAGGATACGAGCTGTTTGACCAGATGAAGGTGCAAAAGGTTATCTTCAAGCCGTAGGGAGGTTGTGTCCTATGTCTCCGCTAGATGGAGGGGCAAGCTCTCGAAGGAGTCGCGGCCTGGTATATATGAACTATAAAGAAAAGACTATCCCTTGCTCGCTTCGGGCCGGCGTAGGAAGCTGCTCAGTTCTGCCTGGGCTTCACAAGACCATCGAAAATCCAGTAGTAGGTAACAGTCGAGTCATCTTGGACGGTGGCGAGCAAGATGCGCTTTCCGCGCTTAGGGCCTCTCCAAAGCCGCCATTGTTCCTCTTTTCCATGCTCGCCAGATAGGGCCAAATCTGCCGCACCTGGAGGGTGGGCGTCGATGGCGTCAAAGACGGCGGCGAACTGGGCGGGCGACCATTTCTCGGAGAGATGCAGCGGCAGCACCCATTCCACCTCGGGCTCTTGGGGGATACGCTCTCCTCGCTCCTTCTCAGCCTTGATGATGTCGATCTGCTCGTCGGGGTGCACGTAAAGGCGCTTTGGTGGGAGTCCGTAGATGAGCGGGCGCACGAGGTTGGGCTGTTTGTGCGGTTCAACTTGAGCCCAGTCGTGCTGATACCTCAGATTATGGAGCACCACTTTGGTGAGGGCCTCAAGATGGTCGGTTGGAGCCATGGCCGGTTCTTGACTCATCCTCTTTTCTTGGTTGATCTTAACCAATTTACAAATTTTGAAGAACCAAGTGATGGTAATGGATTGCGACTCGAGCTGTGATTAATGTATGGTTGCGTTAAAATATTGTACATACTGTGTGGCAGCCTGCCTTTTGCCCCGCCCGCACGGTACAAATACTGTAGTACACGGTATGAGCCATGGCGCCGCATCTGGCAAAAAGCAGCCTCACTCACCAAAAATTTCCGGTGCTTTTAGAGGCCAGTGCTGCTGATAGAGACCAACGTTAAGGTCGCCAGCATCCAATCTGAGACAGGCTACGTACACGAAAGCCGAGAGTCTGTATGTGAGGTCATTACAAACAAGCATCAGTCACCCGTCCTCCTCCGTCCTGGCGTTATTCTGTAGCTACGTGAGAGGGTCTGAAAAGAAACGTACATTGACAAGCGCCATGGACACACAATCTATTCGGCGCGTTGCAGAAGGTTACCGTAATTACCAGATCCTGTAGCCTTCCGGTATTGAACAGTCAGGGGCTGAGATGGCCCAAGTAGCCTTTCGATCCCAATCTTAGCGTCCAAAATCTAACCCAAAAGTCTATTAGCGCGGCTTGGCAGTAAAACGCAGGGTCCAACAAAATCCAAAAGAGGGATCGTTGAAAGCACCCGCGGCGCGCCGAGGTTTTGATTTGGACTCGGGCTCGACTTCATGCTTCCACATGCTACCACCATTCAGGGAGCCAACACAGGCTGAATTTTTTTTTTTTTCTTCTCAACCCCTTGAAGTATACTCATCGTGGTGGGATAACATCGCCCGCACACTTTGACAACTAAAAACGACGCCAGAGACATTGTCTCAATTGCGACCCGCACACTCGGAAACTCGTCATCTTCGCCCGTTCCCAGATTCAGGGTTCGCACACTCACGCTCCTTTTCGCATTACCGGATTCGAAACTACCGCCACCCGCTCAGAGTCACCGAGGGGACGAAATTCTAGGAGGGCAAACATAATATAATAAGAAGGGAAGAGCAGACATGGCGGGCGGCTCCGAGCCTTTCCCACCGCTCAGCGCGGCAGCAGATCGCCAGTTCCGCTCCACGGCCACCGACAATAGTGCGCCCCGCCGCCGCAGAAAGTCCAGCATCCTAGGGAGCGAGTTGAGAGTCGGCGACACAGGCGCGCCGTCAATAGCGACGGGCATTGCCCAAGCTACTGGTACTGCGAAGGTATACCCTCGATGTGGAGAATAAAAAGGGGGGAAGTTTCAAGTCACGGCGCTGACGATACCAGGATCTGGCAGCAGGCCCCACGACACCGCAAAAGCGCTTCTCGAAACGCAGGAAAGCCCGCTCTGCCCTGCGTCGCGCAAAGAATATCGCCGTCAAGCACACCTGGGTGCTCCCGCTCGTCATCCTACTCGTCTTCCTGTCGCTTTACGTCGTCAACCCGACCGAGTCCAACCCGGTCCACCATTTCATCTTCCTCTCGTACAAGCTGCCCGTGTCCAGCCCGGATGAGGTCCCGCAATATGGAAAGGGCCTCTGGGACATCGCCTTCGTCACCTTCTACACCGTCGTGCTGTCCTTCACCCGCGAGTTTATCATGCAGGAGATTCTACGGCCCATGGCCCGCTGGGCTGGGCTGAGATCGCGCGGCAAGCAGGCCCGCTTCATGGAGCAAATGTACACGGCGCTATACTTTGGCCTCCTGGGCCCCACGGGCATGTACGTCATGAGCCGCACCCCCGTGTGGTACTTCAACACGCGCGCCATGTACGAGGACTTCCCGCACAAGACCCACGACGCCATTTTCAAGTTCTACTACCTCTTCCAGGCGGCCTACTGGGCCCAGCAGGCCATCGTGCTGCTTCTGGGCATGGAGAAGCCGCGAAAGGACTTTAAGGAGCTGGTCGGCCACCACATCGTCAGTCTGGCCCTCATTGGCCTGAGCTACCGCTTCCATTTCACCTACATGGGCCTGGCCGTCTACATCACCCACGACATCTCCGACTTCTTCCTTGCGGTATGTTTTTCTTCCTCCCCAATTTTGCCCATCCTGTTAGTTTCCATATTGCCCAGCCTCGCTGACTTCGCCCTTCTTTCTCCCTTCAGACCTCCAAGACGCTCAACTACCTTGACCACTGGCTCACGGGGCCTTACTACTTCACCTTCATGTGCGTCTGGATCTACTTGCGCCATTACCTCAACTTGCGCATTCTCGTCAGCCTCTTCACCGAGTTCAAGACGGTGGGGCCCTACGAGCTTAACTGGGAGACCCAGCAGTACAAGTGCACCCTCTCGTTCGTCATTACTCTGGCCTTGCTCAGCTCCCTGCAGGCCCTCAACCTCTTCTGGCTCTTCTTCATCCTCCGCATCGCCTACCGCTTCGTCGTCCACAATGTCGCCAAGGACGACCGCAGCGACGCTGAGGAGTCAGAGCTTGAGGACACCCCGGCCTCTGCCATTGTCAACGGGGCGGCCAACGGCGAGGCCAAGAGCTATGCTGCTGTCGCCGCCCCCGCCAACGGGGCGTCAAAGAAGAGCAGGTAAAAAGAAACAAAGATTAGGCGTGTCATATTCTTCCTCACGTCTTCTCCTGTACAAATTCATTCTCTTGGCTGTAGATGGTGGGCCGCGAGGGGGTGAGGTGAGGTAAAAGTTGTCTGATGGAAACAGGGAGAGCAAGAAGAAACGAAAGCGGGACGAGGACAAAGGGGAACATGGCTCGACAATCCCTCACATTTTATACGCATCACTGTATACCTCGATTGCAAGCAAGACAGGTAACAGCATGTCATGGACAGGTGTCGGGGCGTTGTTGCTGTTGTTGGTGTACTTGAACGGGCAAAGAAAGGAAGCTTTCCTGCTTTGCCGCTAGCATTGTCAACAAAACAAAACGGTTTGGGAATGGGCTAGGGGAACGATACACTCGCTTTTATATTCATCGGGTCTGGTTTAGAAGATGGAGAGGGAGTTTACGACAGACATGACGAGGAAGAGTCGGAGAAGGGTTTGTTGGCTTGGCGAGAAGCCGGACGGTGTTTGTGTCAGATATTACCGGATCTATGTGCTCCTCTTTGGTGAGGTTCGACACGGGAAGGGAAGAAGGCCACAATTCGTTGCCCGGCACACAGGAGGCTGACTGATCTACATGACATTCTGATTTTCGATAGTACAACACTTGGAATAGTAGCTTAATAATACAACGACTGACGCACATACGACAACCTTTGTCACAAGGCATGCATTCCCTCCGCTGTAGACGGAGAAACATGACCCAACGAACATGTTTTCTTAGATCAGCATCTGGCCATTTAAAGGTATAAAAAACCCGGACCATTACCGGCTCGTATGGCTCAATTAACGATTAAACACACATTGTCTGTAACACCATTCTGCCCTGCCCAGTCGAAGATTGGCAAAGTTAAGGTTATGATTTTCTGTGTATCCGTTTCACTGCTCCTTTCTTAGAGAAAAGGGCACTTGAAGTAAGTGAGACGGAGAGACCCCCAGCCATGACCTGCAACCCTGTTTCCCATTTGCACCCCGTTGGTAATGCACCGAGCCGTAGCCATGCCGCCCCATTCCATCCCCGCCCCATGACCATATACCACCCATCCATCCATCCATTATCCCGATTCATCCCGCAACCAACCGAGGAAATAACACTCTCCCTAGAAGAGGATCCAGGGAAATATAAAAAAAATAATAAGAGAAAAAGAAATAGAGAAACGCCGCCCATGCTTCAGGAATCGTGGTCACATCATCTCTCATTGTTGGCGGGTAAACGTTGCCCACCTTTGATAGCAACTTTACACGAACACTCGTGCAGAAAAGCAAAGGGAAACCTCCGGTTTCTGGGGCCCTGAGAAAATTGAAGACAACGACAAGTAAACGCTGGTGAAGGGTATGATACGGTATATAAAACAAACAACACACAGAAGGGCGAGGGAGTAAAGTGGCTTTGGCAAAGTATTATGTTACGCTCCTTCAAGAGCGTCCCCTCTCGACTGCACGTTTCTCGTTTCAAATGTAGATTCGAGATGGGTTCGAAAGTCGTCAATCATCGCCAGTATTATGATTGTGCCGATCATCTCATGATGGTAAAGGTCGTCGCCGGAATTAATGTGGAGGTTTGTCCACCTCGCTGGGGTTGTTGCCGGAATTAATGACACCAATGGTTATATGTTGAATCATGTTGGCGAAAGCAAAACAGGCAGAGGGCAGTGTGAGAAGCCAGGTGTGGCCTGTCCCGTCTCTCACGGTGGCTGCCTTGCGTATTAATTGGTTCGAATATCAGGTCTGACTCTAGCGGGTTTCACGGAGATCTAGACGCGTCTGTGGAACGCCCCGCAGATGACTCGGATGGAAACGAATAAAGCAGCGGTCGGGACCCGTCATTGGGCTTGTCGGTACGACCTTCGTGAGTTTCAGAACCATCATCCTGAAGCGTGCCGTCCGAGCCGCTTGAGGAGGTATGGCTCGAATTCGACGAGATGGATGCCGTCTCGTGCGCGTCAGTAGCGGTGGCCGTCGGGCTTTGAGGAGCAGTCGGAAGCATAGTCGATGAGAGCATGCTGTTGTAGCCGTCGTCACCGAGATTCGCCTGACTCAGCAGCTTCTTGGCCTTCCTAGTGGCATCACGAGCGTGCTCGGCCGCCTTCTCAGCACGACAGTGCTTCTCCCACATCGCGGCGTAGCGGCCGTTGAGTGCCAGGAGCTCCTGATGAGTACCCCTCTCCGCAACGGTACCGGCATGCAGAACGATAATCTGGTCGGCATGAGTGATGGTCGATAGCCGATGTCTGGAGACGAGAGTTAGTCATACAATCTGCAAGATAGAAAAAAATATAAAAATCAAAAAAAAGAAGGAAAGAAGGAAAAAAAAAAAAAGAAAAAAAAAGCGATGAGCACTCACGCGATAATCAACAGCGTACGATCTTGACCGAATTTGCCACTGATCAACTTGGACTGAATCTTTTGCTCCGTCTCGCCATCGAGTGCCGATGTTGCCTCATCCAACATGATGATCTTGGGGTTTTTCAGAATCGTCCGTGCAATTGCCACACGCTGCTTCTCGCCGCCGCTTAGCCGCAATCCCCGTTCGCCGACCTTGGTAAGGTAGCCATCAGGGAAACTCATGATGCGATCGTGGATGGCAGCGGCGCGGCAGGCATCGAAAACCTCTTCGTCGGTCGCATTTGGGTTGGCGTACTTGAGATTGTACATCAACGTCTCGTTGAACAAGATGGTATCCTGTGGAACAACGCCAATGAAGCGGCGCACGGAATCGATCGATACGTTCTTGACGTCGTGGCCGTCAATCTCAATGCTACCTTCGTCGCAGTTGTAGTACCGGAACATGAGGCGGAAAACAGTCGACTTCCCGCCGCCAGACTCCCCCACAAACGCGGTAGTGGTGCCCGGTTTGCACTCGAAAGACAGCTCACGCAGGGCGGTCCTGCGTTTGTCGTACGAAAAGCCGACGTTGTTCCACTTGATGTGGCCGGTGCATTCCTGCAGCGGTCCCACGCCGGGCTTATCGACGACGGTCGGTTGGATTTTGAAGAGCTCGAGCAATCTCTCGCCCGAGATCATGGCCGACTGCACTGTACGGTAGAAGGTACCAAAGAAGTTTAGAGGACCCTGCAACTGGTTGAGGTAGGTGACGAGCAGAACGAAGTCGCCCACCCTCCTTTCGCCGCGCGACACCTGGTAGCCGCATGTCAGCAGGGCGATAAGCAGCCCGCACATGAACACGACCGACTGGCACATGTTCATGTAATTGATGCCGTAGGTGACCTTGGCCTCGGCCTCCTGGAATTTCTTGATGGCGGCGCCGTAGCGGTCAAACTCCCTCCTTTCGGCGTTGAAGTATTTGACCGTCTCGTACGACATGATCGAATCATTCTTGACGGCTTCCTCTTCGCGGTCGGCGTTGACCATATCGCGGCGCTGGTCAGCTCGAGTGGCGGCCATTCGGATGGTTAGGTAAAGGTAGTAGAAGGTGATGATGGAGACGAAGAGGGCGTAGATGGAGCCGAAGCGGACGTAGAAGTAGACAATAGCCACCAAGAGGTCCACCAACATCGGTACGACCTGAAACGTAACCTGCTCGAGAAACTGATTGATTGATGCGCCTTTGTTGAGCGCCGAAAGCACCTCGCCTGTGCGCTTGCCTAGATGAAAATCCAGCGAGAGAGAGTGCACATGTTCGAAAGCAGCCGTCGTCAGGGCCCGATAAGTGTGCTGGGACACGGGAATCCATAGGATCGACCGGATGGATCCCAACAAACCAGAAGGTCCTTGAAGCAGCTTGAAGAGGATCAGGAGTCCGAGTTCCAACCAGACCTTGTCGATATTCTTCTCCTCGAATGTGTTGGTGAGGACACCAAGTTGCGCAGGCACCAGGATATTGACAACGCGTTGCAATATCACCAGGATGAAGCACAGGAGGACTACACCCTGAAGCTTGGCGGACTTGCTGGGCCATAAATAAGGGAAGAAGATCGAGTAGCCGCGGCAATATTCGAACCACGTCTTGTGCGGAAGTTTTTCGGGCCTGTAGAAGGCAGCTCCCTCGTCCTGCTGCTGGCAACCCTGTTCGCCGGAACCATTCGAATTGCGATGGGCGTTCCTGCCTGTGGTACCGTAGTGAACGCCACGCCTGGCACGCCCATTGGTGTGGTCACGGTAGTCTCCATTGCTGTCGAGCAGCGGGCTCGCCTCGTCCGCATCCAATCGCTGTGCTTCCTCGTCGTGCAGACGCTGCTGCTTAACTTGCCTCCTCCTAACAACGGCGGTGTACAGGCTGACCAGGGAAATGAGAAGACAAATACGGACCGCCGCGATGCCGATGTCAATAAGGTTCCAGAATCCGAGGCCGCTGTTCGAAGGCACTGCCAGATAGCCAAGGTAGCCGCCGTCGGTGAAAGCGAGGACTGAGGCGAGAAGGATGACAATTTCGCCGATTAGACCGAGGATCCAAAAGATGGCGTGAACCACGATAGGACTTTGGCGCCACTCGACAAGGGTAATGAGAACGTAGAGGTAGAGAAACGCCGAACCGACGATGTAAACCTGGGTGCTATTGTCAGCCTCTGGCGCCTCGGTTGTGGAGCTGGCAGCCTCTCTAGAACATGGCGGGCCATGGCTGGGGCGGTGACTTACGACTGTCTGTTCGCCACACCACCACACATTGGCAAGCCCCCCGTCTCTGCTCGATTTCATCGCGTGGACTGCGACAGCCGCGCCATTGGCGACAAAGGTCATGACAACGGCAGCTGTCAGGTACAGGAACACAGAGCGGGCGAAACTGCCGGGGCCGCTCGTGTCATCAGATTCCTGTAACGGCTCCTGCTCCCGTTTCCTCTTAGTGACTGGCAACGGTTTCCCACCAGGGCCTGTCACGGTGGGTGCAGCCAGCTGCTCCTCGGATTTTGACGTGACAATGGTGTGTACGCCTGCCGAAACAACGAAGGCCAGGAGCAGGATGACCGGGTAGAACAGCTGGGCCCTTTGCAAAACCGACAAGGCGGTACTGGAGCTCGGCTCCGGACCGCCGTGCTCGATCGACGAGTCCATGCTGGGCCTGCAGGAAAGATCAAGGTGTTAGAGAAAGGATGGTAATGCTGTGAAGAGCACCACCGCGAGAACGAGGGCGAGCGAGGAGAGGGTGAAAGGGGGAAGAAGGAGCACGGAGGCACCGGAGAAGGATGAGGGGACGGGAGGACGAGAGTAGCAGAGAGTGTTATTGCAGGCGACACTGCATTGCTGCTCTGCCTAGCAAGAGGGCGAGATGGGTAAAGAACGGTAGTGTTGTGTTGCCCGCCGTGGCAGGAGAGACGGCGGTGGAAGGTGATAGAGCAGCGACGGTGGTGGACGTACTAGTCTTTCAAGCAAGAAAGTCGTTCTCTTAGACCGACGACTTGGAGGCGAAGCAGTGCCGGCGGCTCATGGCCCCCTAATACGGGTCGCGGCGGCAAATGGAGGGGCTAACATCGTGTTTCGCAGGTCAGCATGCTGAATCGCAACCGTGAATGGGCCGGTCGAACAGCGGCGTGGTGGGGACGGGCTGTTGCGCAGCTGACGAGGTTGGGTGTGGCTTTCGCCACTGGGCGGGTCCCGAGGCCGACTTCACGAATTTGAATCCGGCCATCGGTGACGGGATGACTAGCAGATGACAAGCCGATTGACTAACCTGGAGATGGGATGCGCAAGCTTCTCCAAGGCTTTTCTTTTTCTTTTTTTTTTTCCCTCAAGATCTTCCAGCAAGGTATGGTAAGCTAGGTTCAAATTTTGCTTGCGGGTGCCTCTCGTCTTTTGTCGGCCTTCGATTGTGGCTGGGTTGCCCGCGCTGGGCTGGTGGTCTTGGGGTGCGACCTCGAGAAATGGCCGATCTCGACCGCTTCTATAAGGCGAGGGACAAGGGCCAAAAGGGCTGGCGGGTTCAAACGAGCGTGGTGGGACAAATGTTCGTTGGATTATTCGAGGAGAAAGGTGAGCTTCACAAGGACATGGACCGGTGGACGGGGACATTCCAGGTATTAGTTGAATCGACGTCGGCATCTTTTCTCCCCGGTCCAGGTCCTGGGTGGCCCTTTGGCAGTAGTATGTACTAAGCTACTGAGGTCGGTAAGGGGTGCGATTTCATTGACGGATGGACTGTGCTGCTGCCGGCTGTTCGCTGGAGCAGCACCCGGGGCACAGGTTGACACCCACCATGCAGGGTTACCTTGCAAGGTGCTTCAGGCTTCCAGCCAACCACACCGAGAAGGTACACTGCATCTTCTGGGCAGGTGGGGTGTAAGAAGGTCCAGGTCTGCGGCTTCCCAAGGATGCAACCTTCGCCAGATGGCTAGCAAGGGTTGATGGTTGCACAAGCCCGCATGCTTTACTGTGCCACCAAGTGCTGCTTCTGGAATCGGATATTTTGAAACTGACGAATTGATCCCTACGAGTGGTGTACCCAAAGCATTTCAACTTCCGCCCCCATCGCTACCGTGCCCTTTTTTTTTTCTTTTGGAGCTGCCGAAACGCAATGGAGTCGAAGTGTTCTCTCCTGGGGCCCAACATGGGCTGCAACATGCAACTGCAAAAACCTGCGAAGAAAAAGAAGATGCCGAGGCCGGACGACATGGTCACGGAGGAAAATCACCGGGTAAAAGATGTACGGCTAAGACATGGGGTCCGACATGTAGTACACGGTGTAGATAGCTCAACGGATCTCGAGGATTACCGCCTGATGCGCTCTGGCAAGACGGCGAGGTGCGGGAGTCGGGCCGGGCGGTGATGGGCGAGGATCTCGAGACGTGGACCGACGGATTGGCAGACACGCAGGTATCATCCGGTCAGATGGGCTCGGACGGGAGCCCAGACGGGCTCAGACGGGCTGAGACGGTAATGCCGACGGGCTGGCACATATCTTGAAGCCAGAGGCCGTGGGATTGGGCGCTTTCTTGCTTCTGCTTCTGCTTCTGCTTCTGCTTCTTCACTCTTCTCACAGTGAGTACGGTTAACCGCACCCCAACGTCACGTTTACTCAGATCTCTTTGTGTCCTACACAACAATCCTTTGCACGCTCGCACGCGAAGGGACAGTGAACATTTGCCTGCGGACCTTTACGTACCCTACTACTGCTATAACTACGGATTACTGCGTAGTTATTAATGGTATGTATACATACATATGCTACAAGGCATGAAGAAGGTTGTACAGGCGCCGGTTTGCTGGGCTGCCGTCATGGCTCAAGTTAGGTGCCACTTCCTCACCGCCTTGCAGTCTACAAGAGTGATTGCAGCCGGGCTGCATGCGCCTATGCATGCGTGCGCATATATCCAAGACCCCCGACCTCGACTTGCTGGCGTTCCCGCATGGGCCTGTGGATCTTTCAATCTCAGGGCTTTCCGGGGTCTCGAGGGCCCTGGACTCGAAGTCACGGGAGTGGTCAGGGGAGGCTGCGCTAGCGCGCCGTGCGCCATGCGCGCGCCTTCCTGCTTGTATGGAAGGTTGAGGGAGGCGGGGGGGGCCGGGTGAGTGCCGCTGCCAGCTGGCTTTGGTTGGTGCAGGCCTGCCTCCCTTGCTCGCTCTCCACTGAAAACTGCTTCGCTCACAACCTAGGCTTTGCTAGGCAAGGTGGGCTCTCTGCACTCTCCGCTGACACCGAATAAGCGACAAGCCTACCAAAACCTCACTCATCCTGCGGACCGTCCCACGCCCCCAAAACAAGGACAGCCTGATGAAGCAGCTCCACGTGTTTCTCGAGCCCAATGCTTTGGCACATGGTACGGCGCCTCCACTGCCACGGATGTCGAGCAGGACGCCCATGTCGGCTTGCACCCTCAGCACATGGTATTGAAGCCACTGGCGTTCTAGCGCCCCCGCCTGCAATCCCGAATGGCAACGGGCGGCTGGCCCGGGAAACTCACCCGTAACGCGGCGTTCAGGTCGCTTGGTATCTTTGGTTGATGGTGTGGTCAGTCCCTCTCGTCGGTACTGTCGTCAACCTAGCCAAACAGAATCGCAGAACGAGCCTATCAAGTCTGGTGGTGGGGGCGTGTAAGGTGTCAGCCGCAACTGCGCAACACAGTGGGACGTCTGGAAGAAGGCGTCCGGAAGGGGCCCCGGCCATGGCAGGGCTCTCGCTGCCTCGCTGTGCGAGAAGACACTAGTGTATCTGCTGCGGACAGGCGGGAAGTGAGATGCCACAATCTCGAAGAGGATGTCCGAGGCCCGCGGCGCCTTGGTTCGGATGGAGGGCCCGGGGTCTCATCGAGGACAGTCGCGACAGAGAGAAGGGGAGGAACCTCTGGCAAACCAGGTACTTGAGCACCCATGACCGCCGTAGCTGACAGAATGCCACCCCACAGGCGACATTCCTGAGAAAAAAGGTGCGACTCCGAGACATTGCCTGAAACGGATCAGGGCATGTCTGCAGATTCGAATTCGCAATCTTGAAAAAGTTCACGAGATCTGACCACAAGTCCCTCTCATTTTGCAATGCCGGCCGGGGGGGGGGGTTGACGGAGGCGTCGGGAGCGACGGGAACGACGGGAGTGCTTTAGGTAGCCGACTTACATATGGCATCTTCCGTGACTGGAGATGGGTCAAAGCATCAAGCAAAGTCACATCCTCGCAGCGCAATACCTACATCAGACGAAGCCCTGCCAAGCACAGTAATCCTCATGCAACCGGATCCGGTAGTTCGCCAGGATGGGAGAGTCCTCCTCCGGGATCTTCCTCTTTCGGGACAGACGTCGTGCCTCAGGCGGCACGGGAGTATATAAAAGCTCCAGCAGCACCGGCAGCGGCAGCCGATCTCTCCTTGGCACCCACAAGGCCCTCGCTCCCTTGCCCGCGCAACCTTCACAGCGCTAGCGTCTGGACAAGGCTTCTCGGTTCGCGTCATTAAGGGCCGTCTCCCGCTTGGCGGATCCCGTCCCGCCTCCCAAAAAAGACTCGCCTCCAATGCCCGGGCGCCGGAATGCATGCGACGACAACTCATGCTTCCATCCCGCCCCCGGGCTCCGGCTCACCGACACAACGACAATGCAGGACAATGCAGCTCCATACCACAGTACGTCGACCGGTCAGGAAGTGGAGAACCGTGTTATCAAGCGAAACCCCAAACCCGCAACCACAAGGCTATGAGTTTCCGGGATATTGTCGCCGATCCTGTATCTGCAGACCTGGCCCGGCTGTTAGGAATTAGGAACCCGCATGGAACACCGTCATTGATGTTCGGCAGCTGCTGCAACACCCACACTGCCTGCACTGCATGCCTGCCCTTAAGAAACGTGTCTCTAGGGCACCACAGACGGTTGCGCGGTATCGCTAGTACAACAGCAGATTCCTGGCCTGGTTCTTCATTGATAAGAAGTCTTGAGAACTCCGCTGCGGTCAAACTGACGCAGCTTGTTGTTGGGGCCCTACCCCCCGCGTTCGCGAAACACAGGATCATGTCCCCATGGGGGAAAATTCCCAAGGAATCCCGGGCACTTCCATCCCCGGGTTCTACCGCCTTTCCCGATTCGCTCCCGCTTTTCTGTGCACCTGACTTGGATTTGCAGGGTGTTGGTTCCACGGAAGCTTGCCGGCGCCACGGTCGTCCAAGCTTGCCGCATCCAAAGCCGGGTCTGGTTCGCTCTGGCCATACACTTCGCTAGGGTTATGTGTATCTCTTCGGGCTTTTTTTTTTTTTTTTGGGGGGGGGGGGAGCGCGGGGTGTCCAGTGTACCCGAACGGAAACCTACCTCTGTCGTCAGCGGGCTTGCATCCTTGATGCTGCACAAGACCCTTGACCATCTCTGACTTGCTTTGGCCCCTCCCTCCGTCCTTTGCAACATCCTAGTTTTCGCTTTTTCAGACATGGCAAAACAAGCTGGGAAAGAAGTTGGCGGAGAAGCGTCGCCGCGGAGAAGGAAGAGATGACCAACTCTTTCAAGCGTGCCTCCCAACACCCAAGAGTGTCGCTGTTGAAGTCACTGACCGTCTCTAGGTAACCTGTTTTACTCTCAACAAACTGCAATTCTTGGTGGCCGCCGGCAGACGCCTCCAGAATACGTGTCCACCATGAACATAGATACCTACACGTACTGTGCTGTACGAATCTGCAAGGATGCATATCACTGCAGGGTCGCCTAGCAAGATCTCGGGAACGCACCGACACGCCTCGCTGTCGTCGACGACGATCACCCCGCGTTTTACCAGCTGGCCGCTGGTGTCTCGGCCGGATACATCCTCGTTGAAAGTCGTGGGGTGACCGGATAGCGAACCCGAGGTGGATCATGCCTAGAATCTTGTCCGACGTGCCTTTTCGGGCGACGCTGAGGTACTTTGCCGTCCGGCCGGATCATGCCCTCTCGCTGATAGTTGCGTGGCACGAATGCAATCCCTGCCGCATATCATCTGAGCTCTTACACAGTCTGGGTTTGCCATGAGCTCCAGCCTGTTTCGACTGAAGCCGATACCCGGCAGCCGTCTGGGTGTGACCGTCCTTCATTCAACCCATCTCCGATTTTGACCCGCGACGGTCTAAACGATGTCTCACGGCACTCTTTCTGTCTCGACCGGCGAGCCAGCATTAAGTTTATCCAGGTATAACACCAAAGGTTCCTCATCACTGTGCCCCAGGTGGTTGTTCCCACTTTCTGAAACCGCTACTCTTCCGTGGTAGCTCTGGTTTGACGTTCTGGCGGCAGTTGAACGCTGCGGGTAAGGAAACCTTTTTGGTCACTAGGAAAATTAGCCAGTGGTGTGCCGGGGCTGGCGAACGGGCGGTGAGATCCTGAACGCTCCAATGGTGATGAAAAATTCAAACCAAATCGATTGAGACATTGGCCCTTTTCCAGCTTCAAGACGGAAACAGAATGATTGCAGCAGGGGTTGCACCAGACTCACAAAGAGGTGGTCGATGTCGTCACACAAGGGTCTTCGGCCTCTCCAGAGACCAACTCCGAGATCAGGAAGGAAGAGGGCAAGCCTTGTGTTAGAACCTCGGCCTCGAAAGGCCCAACCATGATCAGAATGTAAATTCTCTGATCAAAAAGGCTGTGCTTGACTTCGACGGTACCCCTAAACAGCTAAGTGTTTGAATGATATGATCTCTAGGCCCTTGGGGATTCTGAATTTCTCTGGCTGGATGAGGTGACACTTCTTTCATGTGCTCGGGGAGCAAATCTTCTAAGCGGACTCAAGCGTCATCCAGGAATGCCTCTGCGCGACGGACCTTCTCCAGCATTTATTGCATGTGAGCGACCACTGTTCTGCTACTGAAGGCACCATTTTTTCAATGTTGTTGTTTATCAACTGCCCACGAATGATTCTCAAAAAGACGTTTACTACCAGCACCCCAAAATTCTGGGCCTTCAGAACGCTTCCTTACTAAAACAACTCGAGAGGCCTTTGGGAGATGTTGGCACCCCAGAGTACGCAGTCGTTGATCGTGGCTTGACACTAGGCATGCAGGCAACAAAGCCGGCACAGAAGTGAAACATGGTTACATGACTATGACGAGTCTCGCGGCTGAATAAAATGCGGCATCTCTATGGACTAATATGCAGGACAATTTGAACTGACGTTTCTAGGCCTTCGGGTACGGTCCCCTTTCCAAGATCGGCACATCATGTCCAGCTCCCCACCCACACACTGAGGCACCGCTCTTTAGACCAACGGGCAACTCGCTAGATCGAGTCCACAAAGGGAAACGTTTCATAGTACGAGAGGTCGTCCCAGGGACCACTAGGAGCTCTCATCCCACATCTGGGCCGCCTAATTTCCAAATCGGGCCCGCTGCAGATGCACCCGAATCCGAACGGCCGTTGCTAACTGCTGCTACTGGCTGCTTGGTTGCTTTGTACATTGCATCAGCTTGTTTTCTTTCTTTTACCGACTCAGATGCTGGGTGGCAAGTTGCTTGTCTCGTTCTTGTGATATTGTATTCTTTACTCCTTTTAGCATCTCATCGTGTCGAGCTGGCAGTTCTGAAGGAGGGCTGCTGATACCTGCTTACGCCCCAAGGAGGTTACCTGCAACCGGTGTAGCTCTGGGCGCGCAGCTGGATCAGAATATGCGCAATATGCAGTTCTCGATCGGAACTCATGTACCACCACACTGGGCCGAGCCGGTGAAGTCTTGCCCAGTTAGCTGTGGAGGAGTGCAGGCGGTTGGGTGTGCAGATGCGGCTATCATAGGATCTCCTCCTCTTCGGCCTTATCCCTCTCGATAGTCTGTATCTAACAACACGCAACCGGACGCAACAGCTACTGTACATAGCTATTGTGTGGTGGTGGAGTGGGTAGCTGCGGCATCTCGCCTCGACGAGGGAGGCAGGGGGCTGAAGCGCGGGGTCTCGACCGTCGCTCAATCTGCATATAGTACCAACGACACCCTCCTAGGGCCCCTCTCAGGTCAGCTTCGCAGTAAGGTACCTCTGCATGTGGACTTGTCCGGTAAGGGGACCGTCTGAACATTACCGCAAATGGCGCTCTCCCATCTGAAACACGGGTCGAAGCGAGGGCAAGCATACGACCACACCCCCCCTCTGCGCCGGCGCGCTTCAAGTCCAGAAACTAGCCATTTTAGATCTTGGACTGAGGCATGCTGACGTCGTCAGTTAACCCCTCATTCTACACGCCGCGTACCACAACCACACCTTCCGTCAGAAGCGCTAGACCCGCTGCGTCGGATCTCGCATATGCGGGATTGCGCATTCAAGGGTGGGAAGGGAGGAGAAGAGGGAGGGTTGTCGAATCGTCAACGGTACACATACACAAGTGTAATGTAAACTCCCACTACAATAGGTATGTCTACTTCAGGTCTAGACTCTGGAGACCCCTCACCGCGCACTCTTCCGGGTCCCAATGTCGTGCGTCGCTCATAGTTCACGTGCTTGTCGATCGATCCCGATCAGCTGAGATCAGGAGTGGTACGAGGGGACGTACAAGCCTGGTTCCGCAGTAAGAAGAGAGACAAGCAGGTTTGAACAGAGTCATGGGACGGTAGTGTCTTTCGAGCTTTGCAGTGAGGGAAAGCCTGGACGCAAAGAGTGTTCGTGCAAGATGCGCTTGACCTTGCGAATAGCTTGCCCAAAGAGTGTGATAGTAGAAGTACTTTATCCACACATCCGCAACTACGCTTTCTGTGTAAGTCCAAAAGGGGTTTATGCAGGGTTAGGCTCACAATCCAACGGCCACCCGAAAGTAAAAATGAGGTAGCCGCGCTTAGGTTGTGTGACACCAAGGCCACCACCTACTTGACTTTCTGCCACGTTTTACCGAGACGCAGCCTCAGACTGCATCGATACCCAAGGACCAAAGCTCAAGGTTGGATGATGGACACTGCATTGCGAAACGATATTGCGTTACTTCCGCCCTGTAGTCTTCGTGCAGGATTCACGGCCTGAACGGCCACGAGAGACTATGGACGTGACACAGCAGCAACCGGTGTGCTGCCATTATCTGATCGTACATGGAACATGTTAGAAAACGAGGGGAACCGGTCAGAACAAAACAACCAACAGGCAAGAGAGTCTTCCCAGTGAGCGGCAGACACGGGCAATGTGGCTGCGCGAGAATTATACCACAGTCAGTCAAGGGTCAAGGAGGCAATTTTGGCTATGACGAGCCATGTTTGCAAAAGCCTGCTGAATAACGACCGCAAGAATGAGGAAGAAGAGGGGCAATAATGTGCCAAGCGGCCGCGTGGCTGAGGTAGTTCTCCTGAACTTCGACGAACCAATTCCTTGTGTGCCAGAGATGCTAAGGGTCGAAGCTTCTGGGAACGAGTAGTCGAAGAGGTTCTTCATTAATAGAAGTCAGTCACTGGGTTGTCTCTTGCCTTGAAGAAGGATGGGGAGCAGAGGTGAGACAGCAGATTCGAAGGGTAGGTATAAGAACTGAGGATGAGACAAGGCTGCCACTTCTCAAAACGTATAGCAATGCCATTGTTGATAGTGTCCATGATCCCTGGTTGCTTGTATAACTACTACCAGCGAGGTAGCTATGCCTAGGGTCCTCTTGGATGTCTGTCGGATTGACATATGCAGCGCCAAACATTGTACACAAGGTTTAGCGATTATGTTAGACCACAAGCCTAATTGAGTACTCCTTAAACAAGATGATGATCGTTTCCCAAAACCAAACTTCTAGTTTTATACAAATATATATCTGCTAACGTGAAAGAATAGGAACCCTAGGTTTTGATCTTTGCGCCGCCGACTGCGTAGGAAGTCAATGTAGGTAGCTTGATCGATACAGGTATTTAAGTACTATGGGCTGGCTAGTTGAAGTAATTTTCAGCCCATTCGTGTCACTGGCGTTGTTTAAATGCGTAGTCCACAGTGCGGTACTAAACCGTGGCTCAACAGTGACGCTTCGGCCTCACTATGCCTGGTGCACGGGCCTCTAATTGCACCGCAACAGGCCATCGCATTCAGCCTTGCTCTGTTATCGTTCAGCCTCGTCTTTCTTCCTTAATCAACAGACTTGCGCTGGATAGACTATACCAGTTCAAGGTCTTTGCTCCCTCTTGGATTCTTCCTCGGTTTCCTTAGGATAAAGATTCGAAGATCCTCTTCGCGTCGCCGACCACGGTGGCAAGATTTCGACTCGCATTCTCGCCTCAAGCGGTCCGCTACGGTCGTCGGCGCCTGATCCCGAGCACGAGACCAACGTTTCAAGAACCTGCAAAACAACCTGCACCTCCTGTCCCGTAACCCGATTCACATTAATTCGGCTCCAATTACCATTTCATTGGGACGAGCTGAATGCTGCGAGCTGCAGCGGCCATTCGCGCACCTGCCTCAACCCTTTCCACCTGCCGACTTTAGCCCTTTTCCCGACAAAACCAAATCAAAACGACAAGCATGTCGAGCCAGAATCCATCCACGCCGGTTAAGGTGCCATCTTCGGCTGCCAATTACACCGCCGCCACACAAGACCAAGACCTCAGGTCTCAAATCAATGCCTTGCTAATCAAGGAAGGCCATGTTTCCAAGTAAGCCAACCTTGACAGAGCGGTCCCTCCCCCCTCCCTCCCCTCTGCTATGGGAAAACCGCATCGATGCAACTCGCATTCTAACACACAGTTTCCTCCCCCCTAACAGGATTCAGGACAGCCTCCTTCACGCGCTACATGCGCACCAGTCCAATTGGCCGACCACCATCCAAGCCCACGCCCTCTCGCTCCTCCGCTCGGGCGAGGTGACCTCCTTTCCTGCCCTAATGCGCCGTGTGCTCGAGGACGTCCGACAAGACACAGCTCTTGGACCAACGAGCACGAACGGCAACCCCAAATCTGTCAACGGCACAACCACCGAAGAGAACGGCACACCCGTGGCAAACGGCAAGAAGGCTGAGACCAACGGCACCAAGGGTAACGCTGCTACCGCTGCCCGACCGAGCCTCGCCGTACCCCAAACCATAGTAGACGAAGCGCTCAAGGTCACTCGCGAGTGCTTGGAGTCTGTATGTGAGATCGAGGAGGACGGCGCGACATGATCGCTCGCGGAGGCAAGGGAAGGGGAAGGGGACCAGTAACTCGGGGAAGGGGGCGTAAAGGAGGCTGGTTTTCCTGATGCAGGATCAACGGACCGCTGAGCAGTTCGAGAGTCGTAACCTTGCCGGCCAACTGATCGAACTTACGTTTCTCACAACAAAAGGTCGCCAACGCCGCCGGAAACACCACAAAAACATCTCCCTTACTGAGTACAGCATGAGATAACAGCTATTGCATTTAGCTTCGCTGTAAACACACTGAATTGTTGAACGGTGGAGGATGCCACATGGCGCACCGGACTGGATCGTCAGGACGACAGGAGTGGGGAGTCCAACACCCAGAGCAAAGACGGTATCTTCGCATGACCTTCCTTCCCACACCAGCCAGCCATGGAAGGGGAGCAGAAGTTGGCAGGAACACGATATCGAGGGGCATGGCATTACGTTTAAATACGCGAGTGTAAGCACTAATTTGGGTCCTCTGCTATGTTCATGGTTTAAAAGACGGTACACAGTGGGGCTAGGAACGGAATAGGATAGGGACAGGACGGGAACCATGAGAATGACCGTGAATGACTGGCAAGGGAGTAAACCATCCTCGGATGGTTGTATATGTTGGGCTACGTAACGACTTGTTATAATATCTCTTATTTGTACTATTGTACATCAAGTTTTTCCGTGAGCAACGTGAGTGACAGGAGAGAAATCACAATCATCCCTCGGTCATTGTTCTTAGCTGCCATGGATTTCTCCTTGTGAGAAGTGATCACTCATCTCTATATCCACTAGTGACATACTTTCTATTACAACTTAATCTGTAACGAGTCGTGACCTTTGCTACAGCTTACCAACCATACTTCAGACTGGTTGATACGTCCCAATCACAAAAATGCGGTGGCTCCAGTGCATACTCTCGCCATGAGGCAGCGAGATGAAGAACGAGACCACGAGACCACACCAACCTACTGGCAAGCACGCACAAGAAAAAAGACACACACACATCCATAGCCACGCAACGGAGTTAGGGAAGACCGTAATCTATCATCTGTCTGTCTGTCTCCCTCAAGTGCGCCGTATCAACAACCATGCCGCTGCTGTTCGGCAGACCATCCGACCGTGTCATGTCTCCGTCCTCTCAACTCCGACGACCCAGAGTACAACCGGGCACGCAGAGGGCGGTTGTCTCAGCATGATCTCATGATTCCATGAACGAGGAAAGGAAAAGAGCTAGAATACACAAGATCCCGGAGACCAGATCGAACCTCTAGACGCCTGCCTGCCCATCTAGTCGTAGAGACCGTCGTCGTTACCAGCGTCACCAAACGAGTTGCCAGCACCGCCGCCGCTGCCACTGCCGCCCTCAACGCCGCCTTCAGGGAACTTGAAGTATGCGCCAGGGCCAGCATTCTTCATCTGCTGGGCAAAGGCCTCATAACGGCGGATTTCAACATCAGTGACCGAGCGGCGGGCGTCCCGCATGGCCTCCTCAAAGTGCCGCTTGGTAAGCTCAGGCACCGGGTCCTCGTCGTCCTCCATCTCGACGTCTTCGCCAGCAGCCTCACGCTCCTTGTTTCGCTGAATCTCAAGCGAGATGGACTCCTTGATGGCCAGCTTGACGGCGCGCTGGGTGATGAAACCAAGATCGGCACCGGAGAAGCCATGAGTCTTGGACGCGATGTAGTTGAGGTCAACGTCGGCGGAAACGGGCGTCTTGCGCAGCTGTGCCTTCAGAATGCTCAAACGGCCTGCCTCGTCGGGCAGGGGCACATAGATGAGCGAGTCAAGACGGCCAGGACGGCACAGAGCAGGATCAAGCTGCTCTGGCCGGTTAGTAGCACCAATGACAAAGACGTTCTTCTTGGAAGTCATGCCGTCCATTTCTGTAAGAGTGTGTGTTAGTACAGGCCGTTGAAAGAGCTAAGTTTCCAAAGATATCGACTTACCCGTCAGGAGCTGGTTTACAACACGGTCGGAGGCACCGCCGGCATCGCCAACGGAGCCACCACGGGCCTTGGCGATGGAATCCAGCTCATCGAGGAAAACAACGCAGGGGGCAGCAGCACGCGCCTTGTCGAAGATGTCGCGGATGTTGCTCTCCGACTCACCGAACCACATGGATAGTAGCTCGGGGCCTTTGACGGAGATGAAGTTGGCAGCGCACTCGTTAGCCACAGCCTTGGCCAACATTGTCTTACCGGTACCGGGCGGGCCATAAAATAGCACACCACGGGACGGCGAAAGACCAAACTTGAGGAACTTCTCCGGGTGATCGACAGGGTACTGGACGTTCTCCTTGAGTTCCTGCTTGACTGTCTCGAGACCGCCAATATCTTCCCAGCGAACGTTGGGAACCTCGACAACAGCAACCTCGCGAAGAGCCGAGGGGTTCGAGACACCAAGGGCGAAGCGGAAGTTCTCCATGGTGACGCCGAGCGAGTCGAGAACCTCGGCATCGATAGTGTCCTCGTCCAGGTCGATGAGATCCATTTTCTCGCGAATCTGCTGCATGGCCGCTTCAGAGCAGAGAGCAGCAACATCGGAACCGACATAACCGTGGGTCTCAGCAGCGATCTGCTCGAGATCGACGTCATCAGCCAGCTTCATGTTCTTGGTGTGGATCTGCAGAATCTCAAGACGACCGGTCGGGTCGGGAATGCCGATGTCAACTTCACGGTCGAAACGGCCAAAGCGACGAAGAGCCGGGTCGATGGAGTTGGGCCTGTTGGTAGCCGCCATGACAACGACGTTGGACCGCGCCTTCATGCCGTCCATGAGAGTGAGGAGCTGAGAAACGACACGGCGCTCAACCTCACCGTTCGTCTTCTCGCGCTTGGGCGCGATGGAATCGATTTCGTCGATGAAGATGATGGCAGGCGAGTTCTTCTCCGCTTCTTCGAACGCTTTCCTCAGGTTGGATTCGGATTCACCGGCCATCTTGGACATGATTTCGGGGCCGTTGATCAGGAAAAAGAAAGCACCGGTCTCGTTGGCAACGGCACGTGCCATTAGCGTCTTACCGGTACCCGGAGGCCCGTAGAGCAGCACACCACGAGGGGGCTTGATACCGATGGACTTGAAAAGCTGGGGATGCCGAAGCGGCAACTCGACCATCTCACGGATTTGAGCCATCTGCTTGCGGCAACCACCGATATCGTCGTAGCCGACCTCATTGAGGTTGTTCTCCTCCTCATCGCGCTGAATGGGCTCACCCTCGCAATGAATGACTGTATCCTGAGCCACAATGCCGTACTCGGGCGGGTCAACCTCGACGACCTTAAACTCCACCTGCCTCATGCCACCACGAACGATGAAGAGGTCGCCTTGCCGGACAGGGCGGTAGGCTTCCCGGAAGTACGGAGCGAGGAAGACGTCGAACAGTGACCCCGTCAGGCCCTCGACGGTATCGGCGATGGGAAGGACTGCAATGCGCTTGGCCTATTGTGATTGACTGGTGGTCAGTCGCTGTAGAGAGCCGAGATGAGGTTAATGATACGCACATATTTAATATCAGGGCAAGGGTGGATAGTAATGATGTCGCCGTGCTTCACGCGCAGGTTGTGGCGAACGACACGGTTGATGCGGGCGCTACCATCGTCCAGGTCATCGTCGGCGAGGACGATCAAAACGGTGTCCTTCCTCTTCTTGCCGCGGACCAGCACTGTGTCACCACGGAAGAGCTGGAGCGCCTCCATGGTGTTGTTTGAGAGGGCAATGATCGAGTTGTCATCGTTGATGGCATCGGTCACCCTTGATTCTCGTCAGCAGATGTTTCGATTATTTGAGCACTTCTTTAGTTCTGCATACATCAACTGATTAGGCTTCTTCTTCTTCTTGAGGATGGCAGTCGCTGTGTCATCTTCGTCCTTGCGCTCAGCGCCAGAGACATCGCTGCGTCAAGAAGTTAGCAACCTTGGCGCCTTATCGGGTGATATGTATCGCTAGCAAGTTACGTACGCAAGATTGACCTTCTTCTTGTGCTCAGGATGATCGGGCGTGGGTTCGGGAGCCATCTTGCCGGCCTGATCAGAGCTGGGAATCGGCGGGGTCGGACGAGAAGTGGCTGCGTGGTGTTGCGGGTGTTGCGGAAAGAGGGTATCCGCACAACGGAAAAGAAAGGAGGTTGATGAGGGAAATATGGATTTGGGAAAGAAATTCGATGGGATGAAGAAAGAAAAGCCTTGTGTTGGCAATCTTCTTCGCTTGGAGATGGAAGTAGTCGGAAGTTGCCTCTCCAAGGACAACAGGCGGCAACAGAGTGACGTGTGGAGCTTGGGCGGCGAAGTCCGTGCACTCTCAGCTTCAAGTTCCAGGCACGCAAGCTGAAAGTTGGTCCGAGCTTTAACCTCCAGCCTCTGACCAATCATTCATTCAATCTGGAGAAGCTTCGAACTGTTTCCATTTACAAAGGCAAGTTCAAGCCTGGGCGATGTGGAATTGTACGGGTGACTTGCCTGTCCAGAGATGTCTTCTATTCTCAGAAAAAGCGAACGAGTTCTTTTCAGAACGATATTACTCACAACGTTCGCTCGTGCAAAAAAATCAGAGTACTACTGGAACGGTGAAAGTACGCAACAGGATAAGACCTCCTTTCTCAGCCACCGACCGCTGTCGACCGCATTGTCGGCGATTATCCTAATGCACTGTTTATGCTCTGCAAAGTTAGTCGCCTGTGTCTGATGAAACTTCTCCTAACCTTGGAAAGGGACCCAGATTGAAAGTGTTTGCCCGAGGAGGCGGACGTGTGACCTTGCATAGCAGGGCTTCCAGCCAGGATTACGCAACACACCAACTTGGGAGTGCCTTGGTTCCTGGATGAAGAAGGGTGTCTCCTAGTTTCTGGCAACCTACAGACGTTTTTGGTTGGCCTTAGGATATGCAAAGTTCTATCTCTCGTCAATATTGGTTCAAAGGAGGGGTATGGGGTATAAGGTGATGCTGTTTGGCACGACTCAGCAGCGTTGGCGGATTCAGGGCGAATTCCTCGACTACGATATTGAATCTTAGTCCCCCAAGTGTTGGGGTCTATCTGCGCCCGCCCAGGATAATGCTTTCGTTTTTAGTGGATGGTCACTAACAAGACAGCCCCATGGATGGCGTCGCCTGCAGCGATCCAGTCGTCCTTGTGGATGGACCCGGGATGCTGCCTTCGAGCATCCTCTGTAGCAGAGAAGGGAGAGGTTGCTGAGATACCGCGTTTTGGAATTGCGACGTCTTTGATACATCCCTATCCTCGTCGCCTGTGCTTTGCACACGTTCTCGCCAAGACTAGGAATTGCGAAGGTAGCTGGCAGATGCTGTGGCTCTGCGTGGTGTAAAGGCCAAGAGGCTGGGGCCGTCGGGGACGTCAAAGAGCCGCAAGCTTGTTTGTCCTTGTCAAACTGTCCGGGTCACCGACCCCAACGATCTAGCCAAATGCAGCGAATATGGTCCGAACCCTGGGCAACCTGTGCAGCACAGCCCGGCTCGTGTGGTGTAAATGGATCAATACTACTGCTGCCTTTTCATGAGCTGTGGCTGGTGGTTGCCAACGGTGCCTCTGGAGTTCGCTCGTGGTTACATTGCGGATCCTCTTCATCGCAGAACAAAAGTCGTCATTTTCTTGGAGCAAACGCGAAGACTCGTTCGGGTCTCATCAGATATTTTCAGGTCAGCTTCGGACTTGGAGCAAATTAGTCCACGAACATTCTACTTTGAACATATAGAAACGCCTGGTACTCCACGGGTGAGCTTCGTGTTGGGAGGTAGGACAAGGGCGGCGCGTCTTAGTGTAGCTTCATGGGGATCCCGTTGGAGAGATTTCGGGGCCGAGGTGCCATGTAGACGTGGTTCATCGGTCAAGCGAGCAGATTCTAGCAGGCAACGAGAAATCTGAAATGGTGGGCTTTCCAGTTTCAGGTCTACACCAACGAAGTATTTGGTGTTTCGAGAACGTCTCTGCCTTGGCAAGATGTGGCGCATGCCTCAAGATATTTCTCCGATACACACAATGACCGGAGTTCTAGCCGGCGAAATGTGATTGGGGCTTAGAGGAAAGAAGCGGTGTCATTGACGAGCATGGGGATCATCAGATTCATGGCGGAAGAATGCGTTGATAGCACAACTGGGAGTCCTCTGCGCTTCCCAAGTAGGCGAGAGGTCTCCAAGGACATATCGTGATACAACAGATGGCGACTGAGATGTGCTGACCTACTTGCTGCTCAGTAACGTTACTACTTTTAAAACAGTAGCCAGGAGGTAAGGTAGGGAGCACTCGACTCGAAATCACGGTGTGAAAGGCCGTATTTGCGGTGCTTCTCGAGCCCGGGCTACGGTCGGGCAATGAGCGAGATTTCGGGCCTGAACAGATTTGCAGGTGTGGCGCAGCCGGGGACGTCATGTGTTCCACAACAGGCATCAGTTTCGGATGCTTTCAGTGGAAACGGCGCGTCAACTTCTCCAGATAAGCTTTCGTGGTCCCAAATGGGGTGGCTCGATCAGTCTTGGTTGGTTTCTGTTGTTGATCGTTGTGGTCGTCAAGGAGGGTGTGTTTTGGCGCATCAGATTGGCCAAACCTTGCAGCAAGCGCTGGGAAGGGGGCCCTTGAGAAGCTCCTTCCCGAGTCTGCACAAGTGTACGGAACAGTGAAGAACTGCCCGTTGCATGTGAGCCCTACTTTCCGTGCGCCCGCGTATGTAAGCCTATCCTAACCGTCCCTCCATAGGGCTGAGAGCTTGCCGCAACTGCCTCCAAGCAAAGGTTCACGCACGATCTTCCTCCATCACCTTCAAACTACTTTATATCAACCTTGTACATACACCAGGGTTGTACATGCACCAGAAAGATGAACAAATGAATAATACCGACATGCTCACTCACTGCTGATTTTATCGTGACGCCTGGAAGTTCGGGCCCTCGAAACATAGATTGCGCGGGGAGGTAGAAAATAAGGTGAGTCGAAAAGAGCATGCCAGCGAAGTTTAAGTTTACTGAGCATTACAAATCATGCTCACGGCTCGAGTTCTCGACAAACTTGAGCACTCCCTGACTTTGAGTTGGTCTTGCCGCAACTCTCGCCCCGGACAGGATTGGCTGCAACACGCAACTGCTCCGTTCCTCCCGTGTGGTCTCATCGCTTCGCCAGGACGTCCCATTCCGGATTGGCCTGTAAGCGCCAATGCGTCCGAGCTGCAAGTAAGCTTAAGCTCGAGTGGCCGTTGTGACACCAACTGCAAGGTTCTCGAGTTGTTTTGGGGCGACAAGATCCGGTATTTGGGCGGATTTTCGCGATTAGTGAACGCATTCTCAAAATCCCCTGTCGAGACGTGCCGTCATGGCGATCGCGAGCGTGGGAGAGAGGGAGAGGTTCCAGGCGGCGGGCAGCCCAGCCAGATCCTTTGTCCCTGGTAGCGGACGACTGATGCGCCCCTGCGGCACATGCTCGCTAGGTACCGAGAATTAGATGTCGACGCCTGCTTGGCACCCCCTGCAGTTTGGTTGCTGGCTGTGGGGGAAGAAACGACCTCCAGTGCAGTTCCAAGGCCCCCAGTTGGTTTTCTCTGATTTGGGACCTGCGGAGCACAGTGGTCAGATTCTTGATGGGATCCCGCCTAATGTACCGCCTCAGGCTCTCTCTAAAAATGTTGCAACCCCCGGCTAGGTACATAGTGGTGGTCATCAGCAGAGGGCAACGTTTGGAAAGGGGAAGCCTTGAATGACGCTGACACGACCTGTAGTATATGGATCCGACGTGACCGCTCCCCACGCGACACACACAACCGTTACCTTGGTTACTTTCAATCCCCATGCACCACTTTCTGTCTCTGAGTTTGCGCGTGGCGTGACGGACTCTCGCGCGTCTAGATTCGCGCAGCTAAACGCCTAGAAAACACAAGAGAAACATTGAAATCGATACAAGGGACCCTTTCTCCCCTCCCCCCCCCCCCCCCCCCCCCCAGGTTGTTATCAGTGTGCATACGCTACAAGGACGGCCGGATCCGAGCAAGCAAGCGGATGCGTGAACAGGGAAACAAAAACAAAAAAAAAACCGAACCCGACCGCCGACCGAGACCGACACAAGACCGACTAGCTCATCCCCGTCCATTCCCATCCAAGATGGAGCCTGATTCGGACTCGCCCGCATCCAACACACGGCCCTCGCAGCCGCATTCCGGAAGAAAGGGCTCAAAAAAAGTCCGTACCGGCTGCATCACATGCAAGTGAGTCCTAGAGCTTTCGCTGTGGCGTTGATTTTATGATTTGTTGTTGTCGATGTCTGAGCCCGTTGGTGATGCGAAGTGTGAGAGGGCGGTAGGCAGCAGGCAAATGGGTAGATGTCAAAGGCTCTATGCTTGGAGCACGGGTGGCTGACCTGGGGACCGACGCATGTCTTCGGTGTGGAACAGGATCCGCAAAGTCAAGTGCGACGAAGCCAAACCGTTCTGCACGCGGTGCACCAAGACAGGCCGCCGGTGCGACGGTTACCTTGACGCCAAAGCCATGGCCCAGCGCCGGCGCCGGTCCGCTGGCCCGCTCAGCAGCAGCGTCGGCGAGCCTCAGGCGCCTCTGTCCCTGTTTTACGACTGGGCCTCCTCGGACGAGGGGCGGGCCTTCCACTTCTTCCAGCATATCACGGCCCCGTGCCTCTCAGGGGATCTCGACGGGCCCTTCTGGAGAGTGCTGGTGCTCCAGATCTGCCAGTCTGAGCCCGCCGTCCGCCATGCCGTCCTCGCCGTTAGCAGCCTCCACGAGGGGATGGTGCAGGCCACCATGACGCCTTACCGCAACGCCGAAGACCGCAACTCGTTCGCCCTGTACCAGTACAACCGGGCCATCGCTTGCCTACTAGACCAGATGCGCACCGTCGACGCCCGGCCGCTAGTGCCCCTGCTGACATGTGTCCTCTTTGTGTGCATCGAGCTCATGCAGAGCAAGGACCGCGAATCCCTCCTCCACCTCGAGCAGGGCCGCCAGATCCTAAGCCAGCTTGGCCGCAAGGGCCCCACGGAAAATTCAGAGGTCGACCTCATCAAGCAGCACCTGGTGCCTATGTATACCAGGCTCAGCCTGACCTCCCTCATGTTCGGCGGTGAGCCCGTCCAGATCCCGGCGCCGCTCAAAACGTTGACCGAGATGCCCGTGGTATTTGAGACGATCGACGAGGTCCGATACGCGCTCTACGACTTCATGGACGAGTGCCTCCGGTTCGCGAAAAAGACGCGCGAGGCCAAGCTGCGTGAGGTAGCTCCGGAACAGATGCGAGTCTTTGAGCAAGAGCAGGACCGCCTGCTGAGGAAGCTGGCAAAGTTCAACGTCGCCTTTTCTCTGTACCGCTCATCCAAGGCGGTTGCTGGCCTGGCGGGCTCCATCTCCCTCATACAAATCCACGTCCATACCACGTTTATCTGGATTTCGACGGCGCTTAGCCAGAACGAGACGGTTTTCGATGACTACGTTGATACCTTCTCGGCCATCATTCCTCTCGCGACCGATTTCATCAACTCTCTCAACAACCCTCCTCCCGTGCGCCCGGAGCAGTACGCCGGGGGCGGGCCAGCCGTCCCTGGGCCATCCGCAGCGGACGCGCGCCGCTTCGCAACCCTGTTCACCTTCGAAATGTACATTATCGCTCCGCTGTACTTTGTGGCCGCCAAGTGCAGGCATCCCATCATCCGGCGCGCTGCACTTGACCTCCTTCGGCGGAACCCGGTGCGGCGCGAGAATCTGTGGCGGGCCAACATCATGGCTGCCATTGCCGAGCGAACCATGCGACTTGAAGAGAAGCACTTGCGCACAAATAGTCAGCCGCACTCTCGGCACCCCTCACCGCCCGAGCTGCCAGGGCTTTTCCCGAGCTCGTCGGTCCTTGGGCATGAACCTCGGTTCGCCGACATGCCAAATGTAGTCTTGTCTACTGGCCACGGCGCTCCGCCAGGCGCCGGGGGTAACTGGGCGTCCTTTGACACCGGCTTTGAAGCCACCCAGCCACCAGTCGCATCGTCGTGCTCCTCCTCGGTCGCAGACAGCGGCGAAGTGGGAAGCATGGGCGACGTGACAGGGCACATGCCCATCGACCCGACGCTCTTCTTCGACCCGACCGAGGCGTCAACGGCGCATTCCTTCAGCGTTCCACCGTCCACCACCACCTCCTTCGACGACCTCGCCCCTCCGCCGGTGTCGACCCCCTATATCTGCGCGTCCGCATCCGCCTCGGCCAGCGAGGACCCCGCCGACCTGTGGGGCGGAGGCACGGCGACCTCACTTTCGCAGCCCGGCATTTCACTCGAGCCAGCGACGCCCTTGGACGACAACACTGCGTTCATCCCGCCCCTGACATCGTCGCAGCCGCACTCCCAGCCGCACTCGCAACCGCAGTCGCGCTCACAGTCGCGACAAGCATCGCGATCGCGGGGCTCGCCGCCGTCAGTAACATCCGACGGATCCTCGTCGCACGGCATGCCCTCTGCCGCCTTGGGTGGCTTTCACCCGCATCACCAGTATCACCAGCAGCAACAGCAATATCTAGGCGGCGGGGGGTTGCCGACGCGCGCGGCAGACCAGCTGGGCCAGATGAGTCCCGGCAAACGCAGCGGCGACGCGCCCTACGACGCGCCCTACGACGTGCCAGAGCGGTTCCGCGTGCACGAGTCCATCATCGGCCCGGACAACAGAGACGACGGTACCAGCTGGGTCATGCTGTTCCGGAAGTTGGGCGGCCTGCATGCCGAGTGGGATGTACTCACAGAGTATGTGGCTGTCACATGAGCATCCTCTCCGCGGTGAGGTTGATGATGGCTCTTGATTCTCTCTCAATATATTTGGAATCTGGGTAGTTTTACGGAGTACATATAGTTGCCATCTTCCTTGTGAGTTGAACGGATATTTTTCTTCTTTTCTTTTCCCTTTTTTTTCTCTCTTTTGGCAGGGTGTTAGAAGGGCATATGCGAGGATAGGTAGATACCCGGTTTCAAGAGCAATCTGTAATGGAGTGTATGTATGCGACAGGTGGGGTGGTATATATCGCGTTGTCCTTTTTGGTGTAAAAGGAAGGCCCGGCGGTGTGAAAAGACCAAGGATATGAGCAGGTCTCCGATGTTTCTGGCTTAAAGTTCACCAGCATATGCAGTTCCATGTATGTACAGAAAACATTCTGGACAGAAAAAAAATCAAAAAAAAAATCAGTTGGCCTGGACCCCTCGTCATCGCGTGAGGTTGGGATAGAATCCCTCGGTGGCTCCGCAAAATTCCAAAGGCGGAAAGAAGCCCGTAGCGGCCTTATAGGAGCTCACTTACACGCACCAAGTTTGCCCCACCCAAAAAGCCCGGAAGATGCGGGAACTGGAAACAAACCAAGTAACAGCAGCACAGCAGTGGCAGTTCGACTTTCAGTTGATGGTCCGTGGGTGACATCAACCCGCCACTGAGGCATTCGCACCTGACCTCTCCTTGGGTAGGTAGCCAACATTCCGCTCACTCATAACGCTGCTAGCACCAATTTCAAAATCTCATGATTTATCTTTATCTGAGATAACTGCTCACAATTCAGCTTCTTCTGAACGCACACCCGCCTCGTAAGGAAACATTTAGAAAGAGGTCGAGTCACTGCTCTCCCCCATTTTCCCTCGAAAGAGCGGCGCAATATGGCCCAACAACAAGACACCGGCACAGAAGAGGTCGTGCCCATCCCTAGAGTGGGGGACCGCGCACCGTCCCTGGGCAGGCACATCCACTTTCCACACGACAAGCCGCTGCTCGTCGTCTTCTTGCGGCACTGCGGATGCCCTTGTGAGTTGAGACCTTGATTTACTTACCGATTTTACTCACCGGTCTCACCAAGGGTTGGGTGTTGGTTGGCTGTCACTTGTGTTTTATATCATTGCATACTATCTCATGCATTCCGTTTTCCTTCCCTTTTCTCTCCTTATTGTTTTTGGTTTCGCCTTAGTTTGCTGCCGGCGTTGCTAATCATCCTGCCATGGTCCTGTGCCGCCGTCTTTCACAGTCGCCGAGAAGACGTTTAAGCTGCTCACCAACCTGTCAAATCACCACCCGAATGTCCATTGCGTCGCCATTTCGCAATCGAACAAAGAAGACACGGACGAGTGGTGAGTATTACCTGTTGTATTCACCAAGCCTCGACCAGACCCTTCCAGGCCTCTCCCTTCACGCGCTCACCCCCAGAACCCAATGGAGCGCAGGGACATCCATAATTGAAAGCAGGAGATGGCTAACGTCTCGCGCGCTTTCAGGGTCGTTCAGGTAGGCGGCGAGTGGGACGTCGAGGTGATCGCCGACCCGGACCGCGAGCTCTTCCATGCCTGGGGCCTCGGCCTGAGCACGACGTGGTATGCCATGAACCCGATGGCTCTGTGGCGGACCTGGAAACTCGGGACGGACGAGGGGATATGGTAAGTTATGAATCCTGCTCCTTTCTGGGCATCATGTAGATTGTTCTATCCGCCTCCTGTTGCCTCTGATTTGAACAAGAAAATAAGAAAAAAAAAACGGCACATGTCCACCCCTTTCAAACTAAAGGCAGACGGAACTAACCGAAGACGTTGGACAGGAACCGAAACGCCCACGGGGGCAGCAAGTGGCAGATTGGCGGGGCGTTTGGTGTTGACCGTGAGGGCATTGTTAGGTGGTCGAAGCCGGCAGCCAGTGCAGACGAGGTGCCAGATTTCAAGGAGGCGTTGAGGGTTTTAGCTAGGACCTAAGGCATGGCTTCTGGTGTTCGGTGCTCCTGGAGTTTGGTTGGGCAATCAATGTTGGCCGAGGGCTCGTCAACACGGCTTCTCCCGTCGCTATTCTTCTCTTTGTTTTTCCGTGGGCTCCAACAATCGATGAAACGATAGGTCTCGTCTTGTTTTACCTGAACGCATGTCGCTTTGACATGAACACCGAGGAGTAATGACAGATTCACGGCAAATTTAGTTCAAGTGTGCATGACTAGAGCTTGTAGCTTCTCGATCCAAAACTATCTAGCCTCAGTCCGGTCCGCACTATCAGCAGCTGAACTCGAACCGAACATAAGTATATCATCGTAATCAGCTATATAAGGCAGGAAACACGAGAACCCAACACCAGCCATGCCGATAATGTTACGGGCAAAGAGGGTTCGCAAAGTGAAAACACATTTCTCATCCCCCTTGAACGACCAGCCATCATACACGCATCAGGTAGGATGGCAAAGGACCGTCTTAGAAAACCCCGAAGTCCAGCTAAGCCAACCCGAGGCCAAATCATTGCCGACAAAAAAAATAAGTTGGTTAACAATGATGCCACAGACGCCAATACTGTCATTTAAACCCAATCAGCCGAGCTTTGCGCCTACCAGTGCTACACAGACGACCTCCCTGAGACGCAACCATTACACCGTATCGTACCCCGTTCGGACTGTCGCCCGACTCGAAGACAAAAAAAAAAGAAAAGAAAAAAAAAACACGTTGATGAGAGGGGAAGCCGCTAACGCAATAACCAAAAGCAAGCAAGCGAATAGCAATGCGCCCTGCGAGCGTGACCAACTGCATGGTGCCATCTCTTTGGAAGAGTCAACCTCGTCAGATAGACCTGGGCAATGCCGTCTAAGCACTGCCACTGGCAGACAAATCACCGTTGGACGCGGGCTGTACTTGCTTGCCATGTCCTACGGGGGCGTGGTAGCTGCCGATGCTCTGGAAACCCCTGTTTGCGTAAAATCGTTAGCAAGCTGCTCTCCACTCTTCCACTATGACCGATATAACGAAAGTCACATACTTGGTCAAGTCGAACCCGCCCTCCTCCTCGTCCCCTCCGGGGCTGGGCGGCTCGTCCACGGGCGCGCGACTGCCCGGCCTCGTGGGGCTCGGTGGCACCGGAGACTTGCTTCGCGGGGGGCTGCTGCTCGGTGCAGGAAGGCCGCCGAGCGCCTTGGACGGGCTGAGGTCAAACGGCGCGTTGACAGGTTTGAGAGGGGTGCTACCGATGTCGGCATACTTCCAGAATGGCGCGGGCGAGCTCGTCGGCATGTGTTGGCTGGGCCGCTGCGCGGTGCTCGGCGGCGCCAGCTTGGGGTGCACCCGGTGCGGCGCCGGCGTGACAAACGACGCGCCGTCATCTTGCAGGTACGACGACGTCAACGTTGGCGACCCTGGCGCGTTCTCCACCAGCCCCAAGGCACTCGAGGTGTTCGCCTTGCGGGCGCGCGGGAGGGGGCTGTCATCTGTGCCCGCACCAGCTTCGTCAGGCAGCGGTTTCCGGATCGGACGCACAGGGGTCAAGTGTGAGTCTCGTAAGGACGAGCGGGGCTGCGGTGATCCGGATGGCGAGACCTTGCGCTTGCGCGCCGAAATGGGGTCTCTGGAAGCCATATCCCGAGGGCCCGAGGTAATGTAACTGAGCTGACTTGGCGATGACGGGTTCGACGAGCCCCGGTGGCCGCCTCGGCCCCCTCGCCAGGCGGTGCGGAGCATCTCTTCGCGAGATTCGGGGACGAGTTGCCATTTCATGCCCTTTCCTGGTTCGTCCGTTGACCGGGCAATCTTCTCAAACGCCTTGTTCAGTGACAGGTTGTGCCGGATCGAGTTCTACAGCAAATTAGCTCTGATGCAATCTTGGGCCAACACAGCAGAAGAAACCTACCTGCCAGCCAGTAGCTGGCTGATGCCGATAGTATGCATATCGAGATTGAATATAATGATAGATGCCGGCGAGGTTGAGCTTCTGCTCGGGCGTATTCATGATTGCTTGCGTAATCATCTGAGCATAGCTAAACTGAGGCTTGATATGCCGATTCTCGTCCAAGCTCAAATCCACATCGCTGTTGTTCATCATCAGAGGGCCCGAACCGTGCTCAATAAGCGGCGTCTTGGCTGTCGTGATGGTACGGGCACGGGCGGACGGAGGGGTACCGGGTCGTTTGTAGTCTGGCGGAGCAGGAGCCAGGGGCTTCTGAGCGCTTTGGCCTCGCGATGATTTGGTGGGGGAGCTTGAGTGTATGCCGTCTCCAGACGGAAGGGGATGCCGCGTCGGTCGTGCGGGCGCTGCAGAAGGCTCTGGCTTGACGATACCGGCCCGCTCCAGGTATTGCTGGGCAATTTGTAGAGGGCTGAGGTCGATGGGAAGGACGAACATCATCTCGACGCCGCCAATCTCAATGACCTCGCCGCTCCGCAGCGGCCCGGCCTGGCCAGCCTTCCACAACGCACCGTCCACCTTGAGCGAATTGCGACCCTTGGCGAGCAGCCACCACTTTTCCTGATCACGGTTGAAGTAGACTATGGCGTGAAGCCGAGAGACGAGCTTGCTTGGGCCCAGGTCGATATGTATCGCATCGGGGTCGTCCTGGTTCTGGTCTCCTCGCACCTGAGCGGGTTCGGACGAGCGGCCGATGTTGACGGTGAGCCTCGTGATATAATAAGTCCAATCTAGGGCGGCGATCTTCGCATAGGCCTTGACTCCCTCCTTGTTGGACTCATGAATGCTGTTGGAATGGTCTTTGCTGGCCTGGACCTGCGTCGCGGGGGTTACCAAATGCTGGGTCACGCGCGTCACAAGTTGGTCGTCGTCTTCAATTGCGGACTGGTCGGCAAGATGCGACGAATCGCCCTCGTCGATCGGCTCTGAAGTCTCGGTCGCTTCGGCGGCATCGTCGTTCTACTCGAGCGAGCATTGTCAGCAGCAAGGAAGCTAGTTTGGGGCGGTAGGAAGGTCGTGACTTTTGCTCCGAGCATCCGACGTCAAGGTATAGAGAGCGCGACCGAGGGGCGCGTGGATGGGGCACGGCAACAAGCATTCTTACCTTTCTGCGCCGCTTTGAGGGGCGTGATGGGGACGAGGATTCGGCGACGGCATCGCTGCGCAGGTCTCGGCGAGCGCGTTGTGCGCGTTTTTGAGGCGTTGGCATCTTTGTTGCGCTAGGTCATCAGGTGAAGAACCCGTGAAGGAGGGGTCAGCAAGGCTGGGTCGTGTTTTAATCGGCGACGTGGTTGGCACTATCGTTTGCTGCCCGCTACGGATTCGGTCCTGGATGCGACACGGTATACTCGCGCGCGCAGTGTCCCTGGAGGCCGAAAGTTTGACTACTATTGACGGCAAGCATCCAAAGGATGCCGCAGTACGGTAGCGCTTCTTTTTTGGGTCGTGAGCGAGAACAAACTACGTGCCGTTGCAGAATGGTTGGTGCAGAAGTTGGGGAGTTTCCCAGTCCAAGTCAGTTGTTTAATTGACTTGGGATTTTCGCGCCTTGAACGCGCAGAAGGTACCAGAGGGGCTGGTGGCCAATCAGCGGGGCCTGGTTGGCGGATACTGGTGGGGCAAAGTGAGAGTTCACGTGCGCCGCAAGCTGCTCGAGCTCGTCATCCAAGAAAGGACCTTGACTCGATCCGGAAGTTACGAGAGCTCATGGAACAAACAATGTCGATGATTGCTGTGGGCAGCACCTTTTTTTCTGGAGTCCTAAGAAGCGGGAAACAAAACACTAATCTGTGTAAACCATATATTGCGTTCGAATTTTTTTTTTTGCCACTACATTACAGCATACTCGATTTTCAAGCACTACAGGGCAAGCACAGCATCCTGAACGGAGCGACCCACCCAAAAAGGCATTCATCCACATTTACGTTCCTTCCTCCCAGCCCCCTCACCCATGATTTTTTAACAGGACCGAAGTCAACAAAAAGAAAAAAAAAAAAAACTGGGAGCACGGGCAAAACCATCATGCCGCGTTGTTGCAGATCCTGTGCAGATGGAACAAGTCTGCATCTCCAGACCTAAAGTCCTAGATATCTCTGACAAAGTATTCTAAGTGTTGAGTTCGCCGCATCCCTATGTTGTTGCCAGAGAGGGAGCCTTCGAATTGAGGAAAATTGCAGTGCTCGTTTAAGTTCAGACCCAGAACCAGGTAAAGGGGGTCTTACCAACCACCTCAATTCTCAAATGCAAATGGTCTCCATACATAGTGATCCTAGTGTTTGAGGGGACATGGGAGGATGCACATGGAATTGAACTAAGCTGGGAGGCAATCTATGTTTACAAATAAATGTGAAATAAGGGGGTTTACTTAGCCAATGCTGCTGGAATTGCAGTGGTGATGTTGCCGGGATCGCAACCACTGCATGATCAGCCTTGTCAACACGAATTCGTACATAGTCCACAGTGCATCATCGCCTGCAGCGACAGAATATCTTGCAGAGTGAAGATGTATTTCATTCAGGCATCGTCAAAACTCCCCGACGTCTCCCTATGCAACGACAACAACCACCACCACCTAGCCATCGCCGACCTAGCCCCTTTTCTCCTTTTCCCATCTAGTCATTCACCTACATATCCCTTCCGGCCCAAACCTCTAAAATGAGACCAACGACAAGGTAGAATGACGCACTCTCCTCCTCCCGCTCTTATATTTTTAGTCCTCCGCCCAACCTGCGCTTCGTGACAAGAATAATAAGAGTAAAATAACAGGGCTTGAGAGGGGAAAACTTTTGGTTGCTTCCACGGGTCCTTTCTCCGAATTTTTGTGTCCGACATCACCCCGGCCTAGGCTATATTTACAGTTAGATAGATACAAGTACATGGCGATAATTTGGATTTGCCAAGTAGGACGAGAAGAGCCCTTGGTAAAGGGAATCTCACGCGACCTTGTGCGAAGATAGATCGAGATCTACCCCGATCCGGCCAACATCCCTTAGGCACTTCCACCGGCGGCACCGCCTCTCCTCTTCGGATTGCCTCGGCCAGCGCGTTTCTTGCCCCCGGCAGCACCGCCGGCACCACCGGCTGGTTTCTTCTTCTTGTCCGTGCCTTCGATGTACCGCACCAGCTCGTCGATGGTGCGGCTGTCCATCGAGGGGGGCGGCGTCGGCTTGCCAGCCAGCTCGGTCGCCGCGGCGCCGGTGGCGCCGGTGGCACCTGCGCCAACACTGACGCCACGCGAAGCAAAGCGGTAGCCCGCGCGGGCGCGGCGCGCCTGCAGGTCCTTGGCCTGCTTGGCGATAGAGACGGCGTTGTGGGTAAGCTGCTCGAGCCAGTGCTCGGCCTCCTTGGTGTTCTTATCATCCGGGCCGAGGGCAGTGCGGAAGATGTTGTAGCTCTCGCGCATGCGGTCGACGGCGGCCTTGGAGTCCTGGTCGAGGGCAAGAGCCTGGGCGAGCTGGAAGAGGAGTGTGGCCGAGTTGATGGACTGGCGGCCAAACACCTTCTCGCAGACGCGCAGGGACTCCTCAAACCAGCGGCGAGACTCGTGATAGGCCTTGAGGCTCTGCAGCATCACGGCATAGTTGTTGATGGTGGTGATGGTGTCCGGGTGGTCGGGACCGTAGATGATCTTCCAGATGTCAAGCGCGTGCTTGGCGTAGCCGAGGGCCAGCTTGCTGTCGCCACGCTGGTGCAGGAAGAGGCTGAGGTTGAGGTAGTTGAGCACCGTCTCGGCCGAGTCGAGACCGACTGTTCGCTCGGCAACGATAGCGGCCTTCTTCGCCAGCTCCACGGCAGCGTCCTTTTGGTCGAGCTGGAAGTACAGCTGGGAAAGCGTGTGGTACATCTGGGCAACCTCAGGATGGACCAGGCCGTATATCTGCTCATGCAGAGACAGTGACTCAAGAAGGAGATCTTCCCCTAGCTTCCTCTGGTTCTGGTAGATAGAGAGGCGGCCGGCCTCGAGGGCTTCCTCGGCCAGAGCGCTGCGCGGGCACGAGTCCTTGATGATGGGCACAATGTTGACAAAGTCATCAGGGCTGAAGGTGTGCGGCGCCACAACAGGCGACGGCGCGGTGGCCGGCGATCCATCGCGAGACTTCTTCTTGTTCTTCTTCTTGGCCGCAGGCTCAGCCTGGGCCTGGCCGTTGGTCTGCGGTGTAGCCTCGGGCTCGGCAGACTGGGTAAAGCGGAACTTCTTCATCTGGATCTGGAGACCCAGCTTCAAGGAGATTTCGCGGAGCAGCTGCACATGTCTGACCTGGCCCCACCAGTTCTCCGGCAGAACGAACCTGAACCTGCGAGCCGCCTCACTCTGGACCTGTTCCCTCAGGCTCTCAGGCGTAACCTTCTCAAACGCAAGGTCGGCCTCATCAAACAGAGTGCGGTACGACTCGTCGATTTCAGCCACTGGCTTAGGGTTCAACTCGGTACCCAGCAAGCAGTTGAAGAGATGAGAGAAGCAAGACGAGGTAAGAGGCAGAGGAAGAGTCTTAAGGTACTGGGCAGCGACGTGCTTGAATGACCTTGCGATCATCTCGCGGATGCAGACTTCGCGGAAGCATTCCAGGCGGGTGTTTTCGCTGAGCGACGCGAGCTTTCCGAGGTAGCGCAGGTTGATGCCGCGGCGGTGGAGGAGGGAGGTAAGCGACCGGCCATCCATGGGGAAACTGATGTCAGACTCGTTGAGATCCCGGATGAGGGCGGGAATGACGGCATCACGAAGATAGGTGCAGGCGTCGCGAACCTCCTGCTCGTCTTTGGCCATCTGCTCCTTTTCCTCGTCCGTCTGGGGGTTCTGGCCGCTGAAGACATCGGGGTTCAGGGCGAACTTGAAGTTGGACATGTCGATCCGATCGGTCTCTGGCTTGGCTTCATCCTTCTTCTCCTCGTCCGTCTTCTCGCTCTCTTCCTGGGGCTCCTCGCCGTTGTTGTCCTCGGTCTTCTCGGCACTCTCCCCCTCTGTCTTCTCCTCTTTCGTCTCGGCAGCAGCATCCTGCTTCTTTAGGGCCGCGCGCTTTTGCAGCTCGGCATTAACGAATTCGCGAGCCTTCTGCTTACCTAGAGCCTCCACCAGCTCAGGGCGTAGGACCGTCATGCGGTGGGGGTACTCAGCGCCTTCCGGGCTGCTGTCCTCCATCCAAGCGATATCCAGCGGCGTGATGCGGTACAGGTCCAGCACGTACTTGCGGCCGTCAGTGCCAAGGAGGCCCTTCATCTCCACACTCGCCTCAAGGTCGAACCGCTTGTTGTCCTTGTCCCAAACGGCGTGCTTCTTGACGCGCAGTGCCTGGGCCAGCTTCTCAAACGAAGGCGCAAAGCTCTCGTCGGCAGCGACAACGTCCTTACCGTCGACGGCGCCATAGTGAATTTGGTTCTCGCCAGGCTCGGGCTGCTTGAAGATGCCCGGGACGATGCTTTGGCCGACAATACGCTTGCCCATGTAGTCAACAACGACGGTACCGGGGGTATACAGGCCGTCGATGTCGAGTTGGTTCACAAGTTTGACACCATGGACATCCTTCCCTGTGGCAACGCGGGCGGCTTCGTCCCCGCCCTCACTGGTGAAGGTGCCGACACCGTCAGCGCCAAAGGAGAAGAAGACGTTGTTGTAGACGAAGATCTGGGCGTCACGGCCCTCGGTGGGGTTCAGCGGCGCAACCTCACCGCGGGCAACCAGCACCGCGCCGCGAGCGGCAGCATCGTTGTAGTCAGCGTAGAGCTTGGCGAGCAGCCGTTCCCGGAAAACGCGGTCCTGGATGGTGTCCTTGGGGAGCTCCTTGGCGGATTGGAACTCCTCATTCCAGTCCCTCAACGAATCCGTGTTCTCAGCGCCGCCCAACAAAAAGGTTTCCTGAGACCTTGTTGGGTCGGCGACGTGAGCACACTGGGATGAGGTCGCCGCAGGCACAATCCAAGGAGCCGAGGGAACCGTGTTGCCGATCTGAAATGTCGCAAGGGGTTCCTTGGTGTTTGCGTACTGCTGGAACTCAGCGAAGGACTTGGAGAAAGAAGCCGAGATCTTGCCGAGCAGGGTAAAAAGAGAGTGGGCTGAGGCGCCCTTGGCGTCCGTTCGGGGCGTCGGGTTGAATTTGTCCTTGTTCGAGTTATTGACGAAAAACCCCCCGACGTGACCTGTCACATGGTACTGCTCTCCTTCATTCGTGGTGATGGCGAGGTAGAGCAGATGTCCTTTTTGCCGCCATTGGGCCGGTGGCGGGTTCCACGGGGACAGTGTGATCAGCTTGACGGTCTTGGGTGCGGGCGGCGCCTCTTTCGGGAGGAGAACGGAAAGCTCGGGGGTCGAAGTGAAATCGTAGGGCTGGACCTCCTTCTCAGCCTCCTCGGCGGCAGCGGCCACAACGTCGTCGTGGATCGAAGCACCCGCCAGGATGCCTTGCGCAGTGTCGGTGCGGTCTCCGGCAGCACCGATCAGCTCCCTGATCCGGATGAAATGGATCCTGGCCTCCTTCTCAGTGTAGGGGTCCTCGACAACACGTAGCTCGGAGCCGGCAACGAGACCCTCGACATCCGAAACCTGGACAAAGTCGTTGATGCGCTGCCCATTATGTTCGAGGTGGAAGCACGAATATTGAACGGCAACCGGGTGCTCGATGACGGACTGGCGGATCTCGTGGATTTGCTCCAACGGGGACACCTATGTCGTTTCAGAGAAGCATTCCTCGGCAACTCAGAGCGTCAACATACCGGCAGCTCCAGCGGCTTGGTGTCGTGGGGCAGCACGACCTTTACAATGAAAGGGGCATCTGGTCAACAGTCAGAGGGACAATGGCCAGCAGAGGTGTATACGCAGAGGTTTTGCAGACGCACCATCGACCTGCTCTGCGCCGTCTTCGGCAGGCTGAGTCTCTTGCGGGTTCTCGGCGGATGCATCCTGCCCGGCAGGAGGTTCGGATTCCGGGTTGTCTGGAAGCAAAGCAAGGGAGGCTTCGTTAGTCTAAGACGGCGGGCTGCGGGTGTTTTGGACGGAGAGGAGCGACGGCGCAAGCACATGCACGTACTGGTGGGAGCGGTGGCGTTATTGGACGGAGTGTCGGCCATGTTGAAATTCTATATCCGGGGTGGAATTGTAGTATTGGGAGCAATGGTGAAGGGATTAACAAGTATTACAGACCGAGGCCCAGCCAGCGTGCAGACGTGTGCTCTCGAAGGAAAAGAAGTGCGTTGCGCGCAAGAGAGTGCCGAAATAAACGAATAAACGGTAAAAACGGCCCCAATTGGAAATTAAAAGGTCCAAATACGCTGCCGGACACCGGGGTAGAAGTGCTTCACTCTGAAGGTCGTTGAGGTGTAGAATTGAGAATTTCCTGGTTTTTTTTGGTAGCAACTTTTTTTCTGACCCGGTAAGGGCCGGCCGTACGGGGAAAGAACCGGCCGCCATGAGAGCCGCGCTCGGATGGACCCATGTCGGTACTGACTCTGCGCGATAAGTAAGTGTACAAGTCTCTTTCTCCTTGATGGTCGGCCGTTTCAGGATTCGTGAATTTTCTTTTGGACAAACTTCTAAAGAAGAAAGCATGGGCACGATATCCCTTAGTCTCTGTTTTTACATCTCAATTTTTTTTTCATAAGTATGAGCGAAACTCTTGAAAATCTAACCTGCCCAAGTGTGTCAATGAAGTACAACCCAAGTACACTCAAATTCGCTCGGCATCAGTGGTGGAGCAAACCTTCCGCAAAGTGGGCAAGTGCCCGCGACTCCGGATTGCCAAAGCGCGAGCAGGGTTTCGAATTTGTTGACAGCAACGTGCGGCAGCCAATGGGACAGCACAGATACCCTCCAGAAGCGGAATTGGGTCAACAACGGAGTCGAACGCATCCACATTCACATTCGCATCTCAGGCAACATTGATTCAACTTGCTTCCATCAAGTAGCTTTTCTTTTCTGTGTCGCTTTAACATTGATAGCTGCTGTCAACTACGAGCGGAAACGCTCATGGAGGACCAACAGGCGAGTTATCCAACATCGCCAAGGCATCGCAACACAGAAAAACAAAGCATTATCGGCATAGCTTCAGATCATGCACAGCCTTGGACGGCCACGAGGTGCCACCGGCTGCTCCGGCCTCTCCTTACCCACATTGCCGCTCTCAGAAAGATCAAGGAGCGGAGGGACTTGACTCGCACTCCAGCAACTACGGGTCAGACAGCGAAACCACGGAGAACCGTGTTGGGCAAGCGGAGCTATCCCGGCTCCGATTCGGATTACAGCGATAAAAAAACATGTCGCAAGTACTCGAGGAAGGCATCTCGCAGAAGGGCAGCGAGCGACCAAGCATGCACCCCGCAACGGAACGTGCAGAGGCAGTGCCGCCAACCCAGCAACAAGGGCTCCCACGACGTGATGCTGGCTACTCCGTTTCTTCGCCGCGTCAGGAACCATCAGCTTTCTTCCCCAGCGCGTGCTCCGTACGATACTCGAGATGACGAGGCAGAGCCAGTTTCCGCCAACAGCCGGTGCACCCACTCGGGGAGTGGCTGCAAGACAAGATGCGCTTATGACACGTCCCTGGCGGCCCTTCGATCCACCATTGACGCCGAGAGACACGGTCTCTTCGAATCTGTCTTCAAAGCCTTCGACGCCCTGCTCCGAGTCACTTCGCCCCGGAAGAACCAGGCGGCTCATCCAAAGTCGTTGCTAGCTATGTGTCTTCGGAAGGTGCCGGCTTGCATAGCACGGCTCGAGGAGTGGGAGAGACAGGAATGCGAAGAGAATGGCACCAAATCGGCGGTCCGGGGTGCGGGAGTATCGTTCGAGATATACTCAGAGCTGGAATCGCTAGGCGCCATTGACGGATGGAGCAATCTTTGTTTGCTCGTGCGGGCGCATGCCGTCAAGATTATCGAAGATGCTGCAATTGAAGGACTCCTGGACGACCCAGTAACTGGTCTACTCATACGGGTGTGCCTCGAATACATTCCGCCAACGGAATTTGACGGACTCATCAGGACCTTTGTTATTCGCCCGTACCCGAAGCCTTCCTCTGCCGACGACGACCTCTTCACCTCACCAGCTCATCAGCCGCTCAGAACACTCAAGAGCTGTGATCCCGCCGGAACTTCGATCCTGCCAAGAATACTGGCTGAACTGCTTGCTGATGGTTTGTTGCCGGCTGATTGGATCTTGAACAGAAGCTTCGTCGCACTATGGCCTTCCGCAGTACGCCATGTCACTCATACGAAGCCCTGCCAGGACATTCTCGACTTCGCCATTACCACCCTTGAGCTGCTCTGCGACCTGGCCGCGCCCAGGAGGCCGTGCGGCGTGCCACAAACGCGGCTTCGGGGAAAACCGCAAACCACTCTCATCAGCGCGCTCGCGGCTCTCGGGTCCGTCGTCCTTCTCAGTGAAGAAGGGCCCTGGCAAACCATAGGCGCGCCTCTCGAGTCCTCAACAACCCGTACCGCTAATCTCCGCCGCCGAATGGACTACATTACGACCACTTGCTCAACCCACCTCAAGCCGCGCAAACTACCTACCCGCAAACTTGGCACCTACCTCCTCGCCCTCTGCTCCTTTCTCTCCATCTCCGATATTGCAGCGCCCTTCAACCCAGAAGCACAACCCTCCTCAGCGCCATCTGCCGCCGTGCTCGTCAACGCCTGGAAAACCGCCCAAACTGGCCACAATAACGATAACAACAGGAAGAAGAACAACCCGACTCTCATGCTCCAGTATGACGCCACCGTCACTCTCATGAGCGCTATGGCCCACCACTGCGGCCGCGGCAGCGCCGGGTCGTCACCATCGCTGTCGCCGCACGCGTATTTGGATCGCTTCTGTGACAAATTGGAGACGCTTCTGTCGGAGCAGCAGCAACAGGGGCAGGTGGCGGCGCCAGTGAGTGGCATGCGCGTGGACGGTGCATTCCGGCTCGCGGAGCTCACAGGCGACCTGAGGGATTTGGAGATCGCGGAGGGGTTGTTGAGGGCGAGACAAGAACAGCAGCAGCAGCAGCAGCAGCAGCAGCAAGAAGAAGAACAGCAAGGCTCGGCCGTGGGTACTTACTCTACTCCGGGAAAGAGGAGGATTAGCCCAGGGAAGGGAGAAGGGAAAAAGGTGGCGTCATTCTTGGGAATACGTTGGGACGAAGGGATTAGCGAGTGGGTCGCTGCCACGCCGGCAACGGAACCTCGCCCTCGCCGCCAGGTTTGGGGAGATGGGAATGGCAGGCGCTCGCGGCTCCGGGGGCTGCCTGCGGACGAGAACAGTGAGGAGGAGCTGGAGGAGACGAATTACAGCGGTTCGGAAGCAGACGCCGAAACAGACGGAGTCGGTGACAGTCATCCCGAAGTGTCGCCTGTTGGCGATGCTGACGACGATAACGAAAGCAACGAGTCCGGCGCTGTCTTTGACACAGAGGATGAGGGCTACATGCTGACGCCAAACACCGAAGCGTCACCCCTCGCATCTGTGTCGGAGCCAGAAGCGAAACCAACACACCAACACATCGACAATGGCGACGACAAAACTACGAACATCAACCCCGTCGCAGACGATGACGCTACCGCCGTCGACACGAGAGACCTACCGTTCCCCCCGCCCGCAAATGGCTCCTCCTCCTCCCTCCTCACTGTCCGCCCCCGCCGTCTGTGGCGACCCATCACCCGCGGGGGAGACGAGCTGGCCCTTGACACCACCACTACTACCACCACCACCACCACCACTGCGCACAAAAAAGACGAGGAAGAAAAAGAAGAAGAGGAGGAAGGGAACTGGCTTAGAAGGAAGAAGCCGGCACGGTTCCGTCCGTCACCTGTCAACAATTCCGTTACTGGTACGAAGAAGAGGTCCGCCAGGGCGTCGCTGGTGTATCTCCAACCGTCTCGCCTCTGGTCAACGGGGGAGGAGCAGAAGAGGAAGAGACGTCGGACTCTGGACGCGGGTTTTCTCCGGCACGATAATGTCACGGAGGATAGTGATGATGAATTGAGTCTTCTATAAAGGGTTAACTATGTCCGGATCAAGGTTTGACTCCCTTGGAGGGAGGCAGGCGGTTTGGTCCGGTTGGTGTTTTTCGACTTGCTGGGCTATTGTTGTAATGAGTGGCTTGCTTGTGAGATGATACCATGTAAGCTTTATATTAGAAGGGGTCTGGGGCGTTTCGCAGCATGTCGGTTACTGGGCAGGCTAAACAAAGCAGTAAGGTCATGTACCCATTAGAAAGCAACATTTTGTCAAGCGATATGAGGATGCAAGCGTTGGAGTGCATTTTTATCAAAGCAGTTATGCGGGTACCGAAAGGTGCCATGCCCAAAAGGAGCATATGTCGCAATATGATAACGGATACACTGCACATAGGTGCATTGAATGTTGGCGTCGACGGCACATGATTGGCGTTGCTACGGTCACCTCCTCAACTGCTGCTTCTTGTTTACTCATTCTACTTTCGACAAGCGACTCTAGGACTCGCCGCGGACCCGACGAAAGGCACGCCTCGTGCTGTAGCGTGTCGTATGGTACGTGGGAAGATATCTCAACTATGTGCGCCTGCGTACGGATTACAGAGTATGAAGTGTGTTCAAAGGATCTCAGCGTTTCTGCTTGGCATGATAATGATAGGTAGCATAGCGGTGGGACTGAACCCGACATCTTGGCATGGTGGAACGAGATCTGAGACGGCTCAGATTGATCGCCTCGGCTCGACTTGCTTCACGCATGACGGAGTCGGCACCAAATTTATCTCTTAAACGCCTTTCTATCCTTCAGTCAGCCTATGATACCCCTGTTGAGATTTTGGTTGGGTTTTCGAAGCGAGAGCCGCACAACCCAGCCGAAGGTTTTGAAATTTTGAGCCAACGGGGATGTGGGATGACAAGCATGAAACGTAGGCTGCGCTTGACAATCCTCGTCTGTATTTGAGATTGCCTTCTAAAACCAGGCTGCGATGCATCATATGCTGGCCTGCTTCAAGTTTTCGACGGATCACCTGCGAGCTCTTTGTACAACTTGTGTGGATGATACGCCGTTTGTTCAAGCTGCCACTTTTGATCAGTTCATTGGCAACTTGCCACGCATCCTTGCAAAACGTAAAGATTTCTACCAATGCAAGTTTCCTGAACGGTGAGCCGGTGAGCGATATTCGTGGTATCCGCGAGGTCGTGGATCGCTTGTCCTACGGGTTGTGGGCAGCGTCCGATTCATGTTGATGCTCCACACATTGCGTTCTGATCGATGAGTGGCGCAACAAGACGCACATCGCCGGGGCCAGGCGGAGCTTGTTTCGACATGGGAGATCGCCTGGAACAGCACAGGCTCACGGGCTGCTGTCGTCATCAACCTTCTCTCGTCGTTCAATTTTTGAGCATGTATCAAGTGAGTCGTAGCCGCCGAGGATCCACAGCCCTTGTTCGTCAGCTACTCGTCGTCTTGTAGAAACATCAAACAGGATCTGGCGGGAGATCTGCGTCGAGTGTTGGTGTTGATCAAGGCCTTCCCCATGGGACTGAATGAACGCCGTCTTTCTAACACTTTCGTCAGAATGCTTCAAAAGCCTAGTTATTTGCGTCTTAACGCAGCATACAACGCTCAATGTTGCAGCGTATCCATAATTTAAGCCTTTTGCGCATTTGCGCCTCAGCAGCCCACGAGCCGCACCGCTGTGCCATATTGATTGCTAGTGGAGGGAAAGAGCCCGCAGAATATGCAGGCCGCCTGCTAAGGGGCCTAGGCCTTGCATTGGTGCGGCACCGTAGGCGTGGGTGGCCGAGATTCGACGGTGACTGTCCCTCCGCAGTACTACTACACTCTTATCATCCCTACCGCCGGACGGTCTTGTCCAGTAGTTTTTTTTTTTTTTTTTTTTTTTTGGGGTGGGTCGCTTGACTACGGCCTAGGTTTCCGGGTTTGTAGAGTGGCGGCATGCTCTTCTGACGCAACTGCTCGGCACCAGGTGGACCCAGCATCGGGGCGATCGAGCCTGATGAGCATCTTTTTCAGACTTCCATGCTTGCTTTGTGCCTGACAGCTCGCAATGGACCAGTAGTCCAGTGGCGAACAATAAAAGAAAAAAAAATCCTACTGACTGTGCCCCCGGAATCATCCGCGGAGCGGCCACGATTGCACAAGCCGCCTGCTTCAACTGGACAGCGAACGTGGGAAGATCGCGCAACCGACACTGGAGTTGAGGTCTTTGACTGGCCAAGAAACGTGCTTCTTCATGCAAAAGCGGTGCAGGATGACTTATAGCGCCCCTGGACGGGCCAGTTCCTGCGCCCAGGACGTTTCAGGGCTCGCCCAATCGAACGGGCGTAAGCCAAGTGTCGGATGCCAAGCGCCCAGTCTTGCCCAGTGCCTGCCACGCCTGCCGAGCTTCGTGTGGGTGGCATTCCTGCCACTTTGGGAAACTGCCGGTGATCCCCTGCCGCAAACCGTGGGCCTCCGTCTGGTTTTCTGGGCTTTGCGGGGGCACATGGACCCAGCGCCGTCCACATCAGCACCGAATCGTTTTCGGATTTTCAGACGAAAAGCACTCGCATGAAGGTTTCAATATCGTTCCCCGGGAAAGAGTCAAAACATATTGCGTATACAAAGTACGTACTTTTTTTATGTACCTTTACTACTATGATCTACCTGTGTTGGCTCTCCTGTACCTTGCTTATTGACCAATACAGCTTGGAAGTGTCGCGTGGCGTTAAGACACAAACGTGTTTGCTCGAGGGCGAAGATGTGGTTGACTCGGCGAATCCATGGCTGATGGGGAAGTCCGGGATGCTACCTCCAAAGCTGCATACGGGTCGTGGAATACAGAAGATACGGTGAAATTCTCGTGCAAGGGGGTGGGTTACCACAACTCGTGATGTGAATGGCTGGACTGGTACGGAAAGCAAGCCCGCTTGGCATGAAACTTACGGCCCCTGGTTCCCTATTACGGGAGGGGTCGGTCAGATTGACCCGCCCGTTCATTTGCATTGCGACCCTGATCCATGGTTCAGATCGTCCCTCTGTGTCCGCGGAATCGTTCTTCAAGGCCAGTTCCCTTCCTTGGCTGGCTTATCCGATCTCAAAGTTCTCTGTTTCTTCGAACCACACTCTCTTTAGCTCTGCTGTCATTAGCAGCAGCGGGCACTTCCCATCTTTCAGTGATTGCACTTCACCGACTGACCACTCGAAACGGTGCGCACAACACATCACATCTCACCACGCGCCTTTTCACGACGTGCCGCTGGTCGCTGTCACTCGCCTTCACTTCTCTGCGGTTACCTTAACATCAAGGAGCCGACAACACATTCTCTCAAAGATACTACGAAGCATAGCGACACGGTTAGGTTACCCGACCAAGTCGAACGCAACACAACAGGGCTGCCCATCACGATTTGGGCAAAGATTCCGTGACAGTCACCGCGCGACCAAGCGTAGGACCCGAAGAACATCGGTAAAATACAAAACAACACTGCCCAGCTCCCGCAGCAGGACTCGGCGAGCATCGGGCAACCATTTTCGGTCTTTAAACTTTGCAACTCTATCTCAACGCCTTGTAGCGTTTTCAACATACAACAACCATCTTTGAGTTCATCAATATCTCGACTAGCCGCAAACGAGTAGATCCTACTCTATCAGTACCAGGAAAACGGCCCCCAGGCCGAGCGGAAGGAGTTCTCAGCAAACAGGATTGATTGAGCATCATGGCTTCCCCAGCAAGTGGTGCCACCGGAGGTGGTGGTGGTGGTGGTGGTGGTGGTGGTGGTGGACACGGTGATAAGGACCCGAAGGCGAGCATGGAAGCCTATATCGTCAACGAGATGCTTTCCCACTATCTTCTTCTCGTATTGGGTTGCATCTCGTTCGTCCTGCTCTCCTGGAGATTGACGACGCTCCTGGTCAGGTACGTCCGGACCGTGACCTGCCTTTACAACGACACGCAGCGGTACTTCGCCCAGTCATCCGACAACTACTCGTGGTTCAAGAGGAACGTACAATACGCACCCATCCTCAGCAAACGCCACAATCGCGAGTTCCAGCTCAGCTCGGCTATCAACGTCGGCACCCTACCCACCCGGCTACAACTCGTCTTTCTGCTCGGCTACTTCGCGACCAATGTGGCTTTTTGTGTCATGACTATCGACTTCTCTGGCGAGTTTTCCGATGTTGCGAAGTTGATTCGAAACCGAACGGGTTACCTTTCAGTGGTCAACATGATCCCACTGTTCCTCATGGCCGGGAGGAATAACCCCCTCATCACCCTCCTCGGCATGTCTTTCGACACCTTCAACCTCCTTCACCGGTGGCTCGGCCGCATCGTGATGCTGGAAGGCGTTGCCCACACCGTGGCCTTCCTCGTCAGCAACGCCTCAAGGAACGGCTGGGCTGGCGCCTTCAACACTACCTTCAGCGTTCCCTACATGACGTGGGGTTTCATTGTATGCTTCCTTCTTTTCCAGTCACACTCGGAAGGACCATCGACTAACAGACAAATAGGCAACCTGCGCCTTCGTTGCCCTGTGCATCCAGGCCTCCAGCATATTCCGCCACGCCTACTACGAGACCTTCAAGGTCGCGCACATCGCACTCGCCATCCTCTCCATCATTGGCCTGTGGTACCACCTCGACCTCAAGAAGCTCCCACAGCTCAAGTACCTCTACGCCGTGGTGGTGCTCTGGGTCTTTGACCGGCTCGCGCGGCTCGTTCGCGTCGGGTACCGCAACATCGGTGCGGGCGGCACTAAGACGCTCGTCGAAGCGCTCCCCGGCGGCGCGTGCCGTGTCACCGTCACCATGGCGCGGCCCTGGGACTTCAAGCCGGGCCAGCACGCCTACTTGTACATGCCGACCATCAGCTTCTGGCAGTCGCACCCTTTCACCGTCGCCTGGAGCGATGAGGCCGACCACCACAACGCTGAGGAAAAGCTACCTATGCGCCGCCAGGACATCCTGGGTCACAAAAAGACGACATTTTCCTTCATCATTCGTGGCCGTACTGGTTTCACCGGGTCGCTGTACAACCGCGTGGCGGCCCGGCCCGACGGCAAGATGGTGACGCGCTGCCTGGTTGAGGGCCCCTACCGCGGCTCCAGCCGGCTGCACTCGTACGGCACCGTCATGCTCTTTGCCGGTGGCGTGGGCATCACGCAGGCGGTGCCGCACGTGCGTGATCTCGTGGCAGGCTACAGCAACGGCACCGTGGCCACGCGCAAGGTGATCATGGTGTGGACGATCCAGTCGCCTGAGCACCTCGAGTGGATCCGCCCTTGGATGACCGAGGTGTTGTCCATGGAGAAGCGCCGCGAGGTGCTGCGCATCATGCTCTTCGTCAGCCGCCCGCGCTCGACCAAGGAAATCCACTCGCCCAGTTCGACAGTGCAGATGTTCCCTGGCCGGCCCAACATTGATACACTGCTGGGTATGGAGATGGAGAGCCAGGTCGGCACCATGGCGGTATCCGTCTGCGGGCCCGGTGCTCTCAGCGACGAGGTGAGGAGGGCAGTGAGGAACAGGCAGTACCAAGGGAATGTGGACTTTGTGGAGGAGGCCTTTTCGTGGTAAAAAGAAAAGAAAAACGGAAGGGACTGGAAGAGACGGCGGAGGAACTGGATTGGGTTTGGCTGGGCTGGGCTGGGCTGGGCTGGGCTGGGATGGGATGGGATGGACTGGGATGGGATGGGCTGGGATTTGGATGAGCTCTTGCTATCTCGATGTGTTTGTCTGTCCGCCGGTTGGTCCACTCGTCTCGGCCATGGCGGTTCGGCGTTGACGGCGGAGCATTGGAACATCGGAGGGCGGTCTTTCTTGTACATTGTTGACTTTTCCGCGTGTATCTTTACCGGACCGGTACATACTTGGCCTGATTTCAGCAGTTAGTGCACCATACAACATGATATGGAAGCATTCTCTCTTTGGTTTTGTTTTGTCCCTCTGGTGGACAACAGTTGAATTGGTCAGTTCTCTGGAATACCCCCCCCCCCCCCCGGGAGTCCTTTGGTAGCACCCGCCCGTTCTTGGCTTTGCTCCAGCGTTCCTATCAAGATGCTGTTTTGGGGCTGACATACCCCACCTGCCCGCTTCCGGGTGTCGCCTGACGTCGCTGCTCGCTTCGTTATCAACCATTACACTGCAAGTTCGTTACATACAAACAACGACCCAGAGAACCGCTCCGGCAAACGACGGTAGAGCGCCTCGACAACATTTAGCCATCCAAGGCTACAAGTTCTTTTTCCTTTGCGTTCTGTAACCAATCTTACCAAGAAATACACACATATACTTCATCCGTCGTTCGCCTGTGTCCACGCTTGTGTTCCTCATTTGCGGCCTTGCTCGTTCTTGTTCAGCCGAATCGACTCTCTTTGCCTCGGCTGCTGCCGCTGCCGCTGCCTTGTCCTGGTTCTGCCTTGAGCTTCCTGCCTCGCCGGCCTAAGCCCAATCGATTCCCCTTGGATTCGATTACCCTAGGTTATCGGGCAGGAGCTCAACCATCCCCCCACAGTGCCATTTCTTTCGGTTGATCTCGGCCTTCGCCGTTTGAGCCTCAGCCCCGCACCAGAACACAAGGCATCATCCAACATCGAACATCTTCCCAAGCAACCGACGAGTTACTGCTTGTGCATCTGGAATTCTGACGGCCGTCCACGAGCTTCAGCGCAACCCTTCCCGAAGTCTCAATAACGCAACCAAAAGAGCGGCCTGCGAGAGACTGCGCGTTCCGTACCGTATTGACCCTCTCGGGCCGCACATCAAGAAGCACGCAGCTCTCCTTAGCCTGCTTTACTACGCTCGAGCACAAACCAAGGCTTCACGAGCAACTCCTCCCCGACTCGACCATAACCATGGGTCTCGCCTACAACACTTACCTCAACAGCAACCGCGTTTACGGCTGCAAAGGGTGCAAGACCCACCTCGCCAACCACGACGACATTATTAGTAGGGTACGTTACCAACCCCAACTCCCTAACTTCCCATAAACAATTCTTTTCCTTCGAGAGTCCTTCCTCCACTCCACTGGCTCGCTAGAGATCATCAAACACTACTTGGAAAACCAATCTAACCCTTAGAAAACGAACAGAATTTCCGCGGGCAACACGGCAAGGCCTATCTATTCAACAGCGTGGTCAATATCGAGGCGGGCGAGCCGTCGGAGCGCAACATGACGACGGGCCGGCACGTGGTACGCGACATTACCTGCCGCACGTGCGGCGAGGTAGTGGGATGGAAGTACGACAAGGCGTACGAGTCGAGCGAGAAGTACAAGGAGGGCAAGTTCATTCTCGAGGCCGAGCTCCTCTGCACCGTCAGCTAGTCAAAGCTCAAGGGGAGTGATAGTGGGGATGATGTTGAACGAAGTTGGGATAAGAGGGGAGGTGCATGGACGAAGTGCGGTTGCGGGCATGGCCTGCATCCTGGCCCTGCCGGTTTTCTCTCCATGGATAAGAGACCGCGGTATGGAAGAAAGGGCCGGCATGGAACGCCCGGAGGAGGAGGCCAGGTTGAACAGGTGGGACATCACGATCAGCTGCACGCACTCAAGCAATCAGGGAGCCAAGGGGGGATCGCGTGTTGTTTGGACTTTTCAGCGTTTTACATATGGACCGAGGTATGGGTTGCATCACTGCGGTTCAGGTTTAGGGATGGGTAGGTTTTGGGCGTCTTGGTTTTTTTTTTTTTTTTTGCACTCTTTTTTGGTTATCATCATACTGTGAAACAGGCAACATCTTCAAAGCCCAGAGGGATCATGAACACAGCGTGGATATTCGTATTGTAATAGCACGCACCCATCCGATGGGCTAGCCCTGGTCACATAAGCTTCACTTCACCAGAACCAGCTGTAATTGACACACGTGTTTGACTTCAAAAACCATGCGCCGTTACTCCGTTACCACAGATGCTCTTCCCGCCTTGACAGATCCAAAGGAACCGCGTCCGGAATCTGCGCCTTCCCAATGGTCCCCCATGCAATATACCCTCCCGGCAAACCCGTCCAAAGCATCGCCAGTTCCGTATTTACCCTGTGTTTCTTGTACCTTCTACAACAAGAATGTAACCTTCCGTAATCATGTCTAAGTAGGTTAGACATGATTACAGTGCTGCTTGTCGTTGCGACCAAGCCTAGTTATGCTCGATCGGCTCTTCGGGCAGCAGCTCCTCAACCTCGCGCACGCGGAGGAACTTGAAGGGCGGCTGGACGACGCCGTTGAACAGGAAAGTGGAGTAGACCAGCAGGGCGAAGCCAACTACCTGCAGCCACTTGAACGTCTCCCAGCCGAGGCCGAGTGACACCATCCAGATGAAGAGCGTGCGGCACGTGTCGATGGTTGAGCGCGCGGTGGCACTGACGCTGCGCGTAACTGACAGGCCAAAGAAGTTGAACCCGCTGGAAGAGTCGTCAGCGTTAGCAAGACGGTGCACCTTCGACGATAAGGAAGGAGACAGGAAGAAGACAGAGAGAGAAAGAGAGAGAGAGAGAGTATTACTCACCCGATACTGATCATGATCAGAATGCTCGACACAAACACCGACCGATACTCCCAGAACTGCCGCCATCCTTCCACCATGTCAAACGGCCCGTACCTCCCCGCCTCAGTCCTGCCGATCGCGACATGCAGCACGACCATGCCCAACAGGGTGACCCAGAACCCAAACAAGCCCTCCCACCCCACCACCCGGAGCGGCTCGATAGCCGACCGCTCCAGGATCCACTCCTCGAGCACGAACTGCGTCGCCGTAAAGATCTGGGCGCCCGCAATCATGACGACGCCCAGAATGACGCGCACGGCATCGGCGCTGAACCCCTGGGGCTGCACGACTGTATGGTCACCGTCGCCGCCGCCGGCGGCGTGGTGCTTCTGCTGGTCCGGCTGGATGGCGCCCGCCAGGCCGACCACGGCGACGCCCAGCATGACGCCGACCAGCGACAGCCATTGAAACAGGTGCAAGTGGCGGCGCAAGAAAACGACGCTGAAAAGACCAACGAAAAGCACGAGCGCGCCGCGAGTCATCTGGTAGATAGAGGCCGCGACGAGCAGCAGGCCCGCATTCATCAGCGTCGTGCCGAGGATGTCGCAGATGGCCGGGAGGGCCAGCAGCGTGACGCGCCAGCCGCGGAGGACCGAGGGGCAGTCGTGGGGTTTGAGAGCGTCGCAATCGCTAGAGTTTGGGTTGAGCGCCGTGGTAGAGTGGATACTAGCGCTGTCGGCGGCAGCTCCGCTATCCTCGTCGTCGTTGTTCTCGTTGTCGACCGTGGCGATGGGTCGGTAGTTTCCCGAGGACGGGGAGGAGACGCCTCCGACGTAGCGGCGATAGAGGGATATGAGACCGACCACGAGCCAGCAGCCCATCTCGCCGACAAACATTTGCAGAGTCTGGATGACGGGCTGTTCAAAATTCTTGCGCTTCTTCGGGTCGGGATCGTCGCAGTTGCGGACGCATTGGTTGTCCTTTGAGAGAGTATTAGCAAGACGTGCAGGTGGAGGGAAGAAGAGACTAGAGCGTACCTGATACTTGGTCAAGAGCGTGTTGCACACGCCCGTGAACAGCATCATGGCCACCAGAAAGGGGATGAGAGCCCGCCCGGGAGTGATTGTCGTCGCCATTGCTGCTTTCCGAGAGCACAACGAAGGCAGAGGGGGCGCGTGTGGTGTCGAAGAAGGGAATGACGAGGCGAGGTTGAGGCGAGGACGAGCGAGTTGAGGTACCCGGATAAAGGCACCGGGTCAATCGGATTGGAACCAGACCTCGCTAGTCCCCTGACAAAGAAGAAAGTAAAACTTTATTTGTCCACACCAACTTCCTTGATCCGGAGTTCAATGAGGTTGAGGGACAACAGACTGTCCCTTTGAATGATGATGGATTGGGGCTCGAGGCAGTTGATGCCTCTTGTTTCGGCCTCTTGAGGGGAGAGAGAGAAGGCTGGGCCCCGGCACACGAGACACCCAAGACCCTGTGACGGTGCTGGTGGAGCCAAGATAAGGCCGACGCTTGAAGCCCCGCTGATTGATAGGCTCAGGCTATTGCTTGTTGCCCTGTGCACGCAAGCAACCTAGGCCTGACCAACGAAAATGGCCCATGTGGATTTCAACCCCAGACTTTTGGTGGCCTTGCAGCTCCGCACCCAACGAGAACCTCGATGGTTACGAGTGCGTTGTGCAGCTGGGCATCGAGATCGTCTCAACTTGAGTTGACTTGGCAACCCGATGAGACAAACGAACAAGATCTTGTTTTTATTACGAAACCTGTAGTGTATAACGCCAATTCTAGCGAACCCATCCGTAGCTGGCTACATGTATATACCGGTGCGTAACGCTTCCAGCGCCACTGGTATAGGGTATCGTGCGCTGCAATTTCCTAAAGAACAAACTCCATCCTCCTAACCGTGTTTATGCCCTGTTAATATGCCCTTTCTCACTGCTTCTCAATATCACTCTTGCGCTTCTCTTTTGGTTTCTTGTCTTTCAGGTTATTATAGTGCGGAATGCCCAACTCCTTATCGCGAGCCAGCTTCTCACGGTCCCGTTCGGTCAACGGCACACCCTCGATGCTCTTGACTTTCCGGCCCTCGAGGAAGATGACGAAGCCACCAACCATTGCGATTATGCAAGCGACAGCCACCAGGAACCCGGTTGCCCAGCTCGGCCGGTCGAACCTGTTCATGCCCCACATGATGCCGCAGAGGCCGCACTGGGCAAATGTGTTCCAGACCATGCACCAGATGACAAAGTCCAGTTTCCACATGGCTGTCTCCGGCGCCCGTCTGCCGGTCAGCGGAGCTCTGGGCATGCTCTTCTCTGGGATAGGCACGCAGCTCTGGGGTACAGAGGAGGTGATGTTGTCCGGGCCGACGTCCGCCGGCAGCTCCTCGGTACCGGGCAGCCGGAACCAGCTGTTATGGATGCCAGCAAGGCGGCGGAGGCCGTCCTGCTCCTTCATGATGCGGAACCTGAGGAGGTAGTACAGGTCCCGGAACCGCCAGGGGGCGAGACCGAAACCCGTGACGCAAAAGAGCGCCGTGAGGATTTGGGCGTCCCACTCGATCCACTTGCGCCGCGGCGAATTGATGTCGTCGCACGTCGGGTAGCACATGGCGGGCGCCGCGTTGCAGAGCAGCAGGAAGATCATGCCGCCCCACGCGACCACGTTTAGGCCGTAGATGGTCCAGAAAAAACCCATCGGCGTGATGAAGAAGTCCCAGAACGCCTTAAGCCCCTGCCGTGTGGTTTCCTGCCAAGAATACTTCGGTGGAAAGTGGTAGCCGTTCTCAAACGGTTCAGTCGGTTTGTGTTCTTGGGATGTTGGCGTGGACTCAGTGAGGTTGGTCTCCTCCGACGGAGACGGAGACGGAGTAGTACCCGGGTCCGATGCCTGCCGATCCCCGAGCCCCCCCGATCGCTTCTCGCCATTCTCTGCGGACGGAACCCCGTCTGGTGTGGTCGTCGGAGGCGGCGACGGTGGCCCGTCGAGTGGTGTGTGTGCAGAGAAGATAGACGAGGCGACGTCGCCGGTCACCGCCATGAACCCTCCTGGCGGGTTCGAGTCCACGAAATCCTGAGACAAGCTCCGTATCATTGACGATGCATTCGACATTGTCCGCGTTCGTCCTTGCTTGAAACGGCTGACATGGTCGGCCATGGTGGTGAATTTGGTGCGCGTCCCTATGTCGTTTCGAGTCGGTTGGTTTCTTGGCTATTGTTGCTCGAGGACACTTAACGCAAGGAGCGGTGTCCAAGGTCGGTCGGTACCTTGTTCGCAGGAGCAGGTCAATTGGACTTTATCAGGAGAAAGTAAACGAAAATAAAGTGCGATGACGTTGAACCACGAACGACTGAGCGACCGTGCGACCATGAATCAAGAAAAGATGATACCCAATCTCGGAGCGGAAGCCCATAACCAACAGGCGGCTTGCGACGACCGCGGGCCAAGAGGCGCAGTGCGCACGCATGGGCAGAGGAGTGACGACACATTTTCGAGCCAGGTCAATGCCGCAGCAGCGGCCTGCTTGCGTGGCAAGGAAAGGCGCAGCGAGCCGCCGGGAAGCTGACAAGGGGGGAACCAATCGCTTAGCCAATCATGGCTAGCGCGCCCAATAACCTCCGTGATGGAAAAGATCTGGCTCTAGACCGTCGATCGAATCAGGGTCTCAGGTGCCGTTGGGTTTCTGGCTCAAAACACGAATCTGCAGAGCGCCAGACAATATCATGGATTTGTATCTCCACTTTTATGCTCTCAAAACCCTGAACAGAATCTGGATCTCGGTCGAAATCTCCATTTCCCTTTATTCAATGCATACCTATGTCCACTCATTCCATCGTACGGGACTTTTTAAGTCACCCGTATGCTGGCATCACTCGAACCAGGCACGCAGCGCCAAGAATCATCCCTCCGTCCAGGTATGTAACCGCGCGCAATGCTTACAGAGCTCGGCGATTTTCCACCAGGTCGAAGCTGAATATTCTGCGCACCTGTCGTTGGTTTAGTCTCGCCTGTGACGTGTAATTTCCAACGATGATTGCGGTCTTTTGCCGTATCTGAGCCCTGCCGTTCACTCTCCAACCTAGTATGACCGGGTGCTGCCCCACCAGTAAGGGCGGGGTTGTGAGAGGCTGCTCTCGCGAAGCAACCCCAGCTACCACCATCCGCACACAACCTGGGGAAGAAGAAAAGCCCTCCCACCCGATGAGGCTCGGGGCTACCTAGTACTTGTGCCTTGTACTATAGTCCTTGGGGCTCACCACAAGACCTCGGCCCTTCTTGGCGCCGCGGTAAACCGTCTCGATGATGTCGATCAGCTCCTGCTTGTCCTCGAGCACCCAGTTCAGCTTGTTGTTGTTGCCCGTGCCAAAATCACACATGATGTGCTTATTGCGGAAGAAGAACATGATGGAGCACGGGTCGTACAGTTCGTACATGGCGTTGAAGTCGGGCACCTGGTCAATGTCGCAGAGGTAAATGACAGCAAAGTTCTTGACGCGCTCCGCGATCTTGAAGAGGGCCTCATCTTGGCGCATGCAATCCTAACCGTGGTTGTCAGTCCTCTTTTCCTTTCTTACTCTCTTCAACCTGGAAGCGGGTGGGAGAAGGGAGTGTGCGTCTTCTTACCGGGTCGTGGTCGCGGCCGAAGCGGATGACGACAACTCGTTCTTCCTCTGTGGCAGTCTTAAGTTAGCGACTGGATATCGGTCTTGAAGTAATGTTGGACTGTGAGCAGCGAGTGAAATGAATCGGTTCACAGGTGAGGTGAGTGCACTAACCTGAGAGAATGGCCTGGTCGACATGCCAGCCAGAGGGCAAGTGGGGGAGCAACACGGAGCCCATTGTGCAATCTGGCTTTTTCTGTTGGTTTTATGATGCAGGATTCTGTATGTGTGTGTGAACGCAGACAGTTGAATGTACAATGAGTATGGTGGTTGATAAAATGCCCCCGCCGTGTGGCTCTGAGGCTGCAGCGATGCGCCTGATAGATGATTCGAGACGTATCGCTGTTGAGCGCACAGTGCGAACGTCAAGCCTATGGCATGACTGTTCGAGAGAGCCGAACTAAAAGTAAATAAAAACTAAAAATAAAAAAAATGAACGTCACAATACAGTCAGTTCAACTCATATTTTCCAAGTAAGATCTTTGTATTCAGCGTTCTCTTTCTCTTGATCAAGGTAGGACCAAAAAGGTGGCCTTGAAGGGAAGAAAATCCAAAGAGTGGAGAAGTTGACAGACTGGGACAGAGGAAGGCACGAGGTAGCAAATCAAAAGGGTTCTTAGGGTGGAATACGAAGCAAGCGAAACTACGTTGTTCAGCTATTTCTGTTGCTCTCGCTGTTGTTTCCCGACAAAGCAACAGGCGATTGAAGATACACATACAATTGTATACCCTTCTGGCTTCAGTTCAACGTGGAATTCTTCAAAAAAACCAGCCTCGAACCCGAGAAGAACCAGCCTTGGATATCAGCAACTACTAGCCTTGGACCCAACAACAACCTCTAAGTAAGCGAAGATAGTGAAACAGACTAACCAAACTCCAGCCCTGGTCGTTCACCTAAAGGAGCCCTTCCCTCATAATGTATCAGACAAGTGGCTTGTTGCACCACCCTTCCCTCATAACGTTATCAGATAAGTGGCTTGCTGCACCACCCTTCCCTTATTGCGTTTCTCAAGCAGACAGCGCTCTCGTTTCCACTGAAAAGCGCCACGTTCCGAGTACCCTCAAGTTAACCAGACGATACTCTTGCAGCAAATGAGGCTAAGATATCCTCCTACAACGAGGGCGTCTACCATGAGTCGCACTCCGTACACCGCGCCAACCCCGAGGGAGAAAAGCACGGCCACCAGGCCACATTCAGTCCAGTATTTTGGCTCCCGTACCACTTGAGAGACACCCGCCGCCGAGTATATGAGCATTGAGACCATATACAGCGGCGAGCTGGGGCATCGGAGGCTCCGGGTCTGGTGTTTCAACAGCGGAAACGCCATCGGCCAGCGGTAGTCTTCTCGAATCGCCGGGCATGTCCCTGTGAGAATTTGTTAGCACAGGTTTGGTGCCGGCAACACTGGGCCACACGAGACATGGAACTCACCTAGCGACTGATTGAAGTTCAAAATAACGATGGTTGCAAGCCCCCCCGCCACGACAATGACCAAGTCGCCGACACCCACTGCGACTCGGCGCATGTAGCGTTGCAAGTGGCCACCTCTGCGATGGTGGCAGTGGCAATTGAAGCAGTGCCGCTCGACAATGGAAACATATCTAACCCCGCAAAAAGAGCAACGGGCGCTCTTGGACCCCGTCGTCGATAGCGCCTCGGCCCCGTCGCGACCAAGTGACAAGAAGGAGGATTCCGCGGTACCAATATACTTCTTGTTCGCTAGCATGCCATCCTCTGTTATGGGCAACCACTTACCCTCCCAACTTAAACCCCATCGGTCGAAGACGGCGTCGTCTTTCGGTTTTCTAAACTGGCGGCTTTCGCCAACGGTCCCTCTCTCGTTCGGCCAAAGATTTGGGTGCTTACCCATCTCGCCGATATCGTATCTTTGTTCGCGCTGTCGTCGCAAGCAGTCGTGTTGAGGTTCCGCGGAGCCTCGATCTCTTCCAGATTCTGCACAGTCGAAGTCAGTCAAATGCCGCAGATATTCCAGGAATTTCACCACTTGATTTACTGACGCCTTTTCAGCTGCTGTTCGTGGGAGTTGATGCTCGACAAGGACTCGAAACTTGTCTGCTGCCGATGTTGGTTACAATCCTAACTGTTGCTGAGAGAATGTAAAACGGGCCAACGAAGACCCTCACTGGGCAGCGCCGAGCAAGGCTATGAGCTTGGTGACATGCTGTACAACCTGAATTTCAGCACATTGGTTGAATGGCCACGTCAGTCGTGAGGAGGCCTCCATTGCCCAACTAGAGAGGCAAACTAGCGCGCGCCTCTTTGGTTGAGTTGTTTTCAGGCTCACTGCCTAGAGACGCATAGCTTCGGTTTCCGCCCGAGTGGTAAGTACTGTTTTTGAGTGACCCAATCCGACTCTTTCTTGCTCATACAACCTTTCGAATCTGGGTGGAAGCAACATAACGAAGCGAAGTTGTCCGCGGCCTGCGCTTCCTGCGAGTGGTTTCTCCCTCTTCGAAAGCTTTGTGATCTTATAACTTGATCTGGAAATACTACCACCAACATCATTCATTCACGGAAGGGTTGTTTGGAAACTAGACAGCGTCCCACGTCTGCGAGGAGCACGATACGGCCCGATGGAGATCCACAAGGGCTGGAACGAACATCTCCGGCGGGAAACTCAGAAAAGATCGAAACCCAGAATTCGATGCCCCGAGTGCGGTCGTGGCTCCCTCTCAACAGATGTCCGAGACGGCATCGATGCGCTGCCCCCCGCCTTTGAAAAGCACTACTCCGAATCTCATGCCTCGCTGCTTTCTGAAAACCCCCAGGAAGCGGACAAATCTGAATTTGTGGAGGCTCAATGGGAGAACGCCAAGCAATTGCTTTCGAGTGAACGGTAAGTCACACTTTGAGCCTCTCCGACGCTCGTTTTTTTTTTTCGCCTGCTGCTTCGATTTCGGATATCAGCCACTAATTCAAGAGTTAGGGAATACTCCAAAGCGCATGCTGTCGCTCAAGGCGCTCAGCGGGATGCCGACCGGCAGATGGCATCACCTTCCCCAGGAGCAGCAGCAGCAGCAGCAGCAGCGGCGGCGGCGGCCGAGGGCTGCAAGAACAAGAGTCCCTCTCACAACTCCAACAACAAGCAGAATTCCCGGAGCAGATCTATCAGCCCTCCAAAACACAAGGGTCGACCTGTAGCCGCAGTGGCTGACGATAACCGGGCCGAATTTGACCGGGGGGCTTACAAGCGCAAGCTTTGGAGTCCCGACGAGATTGCTGCTCCTCGGGCCCGCCCGGACAAGTCCAATATCGCCAGTCACCAGCGCCAACGTCCTTCTTCTGGGTCGTCCCAGAAGCGTCGCCGCCAGCCTCATTCTAGTCCAGCTCATGGCTTAGATTTCCAAGCCCCGGAAGACGACCCAACCAAGCTCATCAAACAGCCCGAGACCCAGTTTATCTCGCAGGAACAGCTGGTGGCCGAAGTCAAAGGCATCTATGCGGGTCTGGTCATGGTCGAGAGTAAATGTATTGAAGTGGACAGCAGCCAGAGCTCGCAGAGCGACCCTACTAAACTCAAAAGCGATCAATGGCAGTCTCTGATTGCCCTCCACCGGACACTGCTCCACGAGCACCACGACTTTTTCCTCGCCTCTCAACATCCTTCGGCAAGCCCAGCACTAAGGAGATTGGCTACCAAGAACTCTATGCCCGCCCGGATCTGGCGCCATGGCATTCACAGTCTCCTCGAGCTCTCAAGGCACCGCGTCCCGGCGAGCCGGGACTATATGCTTACGTCCATTTACCTGGCTTACTCGATGATAGCCCTCCTTTACGAGACTGTCCCTGTTTTTAAGGATACTTGGATCGAGTGCTTGGAGGATCTCGGCCGCTACCGTAGGACGATCGAGGACGACGATGATATCCAAGATCGAGAAGTTTCGGCCACCGTGTGCCGGGGTTGGTATCCTCAGCCTCCTGACAAGTACCCAGAGCTTGGGCGGCTCTACCACCGACTAGCCATTTTGGCCGGCCAAAACATTTGGCAACAGCTTTTTTACTGTTTGAAGTCGCTGTGTGTGAACATGTCCTTTGCGTCCGCGCGGGAAAGCATGATGATTCTTTTCGAGCCTCTCATGTCCTCAATGCCCAACCCCCAGCAAAAGCGACTTCAGCCGGTCGAGCTAAATCTCGTGAAAACGCATGCCAACTTCTTCAGTGAAAGGCATCTTGAGGAGCTGGAGCCTGGTTTCGAGGTTTTTTGTCACAGCTTAGCTCCGTACAGTACTTACTTGACGAATCGATTTTGTCCAGCAGGGTAAGTTGTGGAGACTTTCGTCTCGTGTTGTTACTTGCTTTGAGTCATAATACTAACGTTTTGTGTCAAGGATTTCTCAAGGATCCTCTGGTTTGAGAAATTCGTGCTTCTCTGTGTCATCTGGGGATCGCCCGGGACCCATCCGTGATCTTTTCAAGCCGAGCCACAAAGGCATGCCTTTTGATGCCACGGGCGACCTTACCCAGCAGGACGAATTCCTGTTTTACCGCCACGGCACATCCAATCAGGAGAAAAACCCGAGCGTAGGCGTCAACCCCTGGATAGACTCTGTATCGGCAACCGAATGTCCCTTTGGACGCACACAGAATGATCCCTCCGCGGTTCTCGTCACCTCCCATCTGGGCCTCGTCGGCTCAGTCCAGTCGTGGAACATCCTCAACTCAACCGTTTCCGACAGTCTTCAGCGTGTAACCCGCAAGCTCCGCTTCCTGATACCGCCAATCATCCTATCCCTCCTCCCCCTCACAACCGCCATGCCCGCTCAGCAAATCCCTTATCGCGCTGCCAAGGTCATGTTCACCTCGCTCTCGGCCCTCTCATCGCTCAGCACGGGCATGATTGCGCTCCAGCTTCCCCCTGATCACGGCAGTCCTAGCTCCAGAAGCAGTACGGAGGCATCGCCGGACGCGGCGGCAGACTCGCAGCAACTCACCGGGCTGACGGCAAAAATGGCACTCCGCATCGCCTGCACCGCCTTTTTTGTATTGTTTGTGGTTGCCTACACGTTGTTCTTTCTGAACCTGGCCGGGCGGGAGGCGAGGCGTAAGAAGCGCGCCTTCACAGCCGGGTCCTTGGCCTGCAGCCTCTTTTGTTGGTTCTTTGTGCGGCCCAGCCTCTCGGCCATGGATGGAAGAGAAATAGGCGACAGTTTCGGCTGGCTAGATGGAGTCAACCTGTTTGGGCTGATTTCTGCCTTGATGGGGACACTCAATGCCGAGTCGAGCTTGTTCAGCGCCCTCTTTTCTTTTTCTTCTTCTTCTTCTTCTTCTTCTTCTTCTTCTTCTTCTTCTTCTTCTTCTTCTTCCCCTTCAGCCGCTTCTGATGCTGATGATGAGGAGGATCGCCGAGGACGGGAGGCAGATGATTTCTTGAGGGATGATGATGAGGAAGAGGGGCGTTGGCAGGGCAGAAGAAGGAGGAGAGTCGTGGATGACGAGGAGAATCAAAGCCCGGGGGCTGGACGTCAAGCCGACCGTGTGAACACGACTACAGATGTCGGCGACGTTGGGCTTACTGTCATGTCACTGATGGGCCATGCTATTGGTGCTTAGGGAGAGGCGACGCAACGCGACAGATCCGCGTCGTGGTATCAGCGGTTGTACGTAAGTTGGTCACCTTAACAGTCCCCTTGCCGCATTTCACTACGGACCCGCCGTCCTTTTCTAATAGGACTTGTGAGAAATGGAGGATGACGCCTAACTCGAGTGCGTTGGAGGCGTCGTTTGAAACCACCCAACACTACTCCAATCCTCGGTTGTGGTTTTTTTTTTTTTCTGGATAGGAGGTTAACGTGACGGGACGGGTTTGCCTCACGACGTCAGCGTTTCCCACCTGTCAGAGAGAGGTTTGGTTTCTTATCCACTTCTTAGATGGTGCGAGATAAACCCGGGATATTATGGGGATTTCACTGAGGCGGACACTGCGATATGAACATTGAGCAGCAGTCATACGTGAAATGTTTAGCGCGGTTGTGGGAGAGGCAACGGCATGCCAGAAAAGGCCAAGGCCGCAGCTTTATTTCATGATCCAGGGTATCCTTTATATCTCCTTTACTATTGAAATTCACGCCAAATCAATTAGGAAGGTGCAGTTCCCTATTTATCTACACAATCTCGAAGGCACAGAACCGTGGACTTCGAGTGGTATCTGGAGCCTACAAAGTTACCCCAATCCGCTGTTTAGAGACAGAGAGTTGGGTGTCACCGCTGGACTTTACCTTAACAAGAGGTTAGCAGCATTCGGAGGTCGGCCAGACCAACTCCTACTACGCGCCGGGCGGGGCCCAGATCCCCCGAACGCGCCAGCAAGGCAGTTAATACAAAGGGCTTGCCCTACGACTTGATCAAAGGTTTAGAAACGGAGGGAAGCGTAGAGGCCGGAGACCAGCACAGGCCCCACTAGAGCCAACTACCCTCGAAACCTCCAGCCTGATCATCAGGTAGTGGGTGACCCAAGGAGGTCCTCTCAGAGGCTCCCAGAAACCTACCAAAGCTCTGAAGGAACGATCTATAAGGGCCATGGTAAAGGAGTGGCAGAGGCGCTGGAACCAGGAGTAGATCGGCCCGCGATCCCAGAGGGTGACCGACCTAAACCCCCCGACCCCCTTTTTACCAAGCAGGTATTACAGAGGCACCGGGGTCTGACGAAGGCTCAGAACTCCCTCCTCACACAAACGCGCACAGGCGCTATTGGCCTCCGGAACTTCCTTTTCAGAGTCAAGGCCCGAGGGATAAACACCCCCAACTGCGAATGCGGGAAAGGCAGGGAAACAGTAGAGCACCTAGCTTTATGGTGCCCAAGCCCGCATAGAGACCGTCCTTGTGACCCTTTAGAGATCCGGTCACAACGGGACCTGCACCTCGTTTTACGGGACGTAGGAGCCCGCAGCGCTCGCTTAACAAGGGTAATTATAAGGTGGTTGATGGCTGCTAGTAGTTTACAGGAGCACAGCTAAGCCAGGAGGCTGGAGCTGGAAACTGAAGACTAACAGCAGGCTGCAAACCATCTTGCAGCCTACCTTTTTTCTTGGTAACAGTCTGGGCGCAGAGCCAAGTCTCAAACCAAAGGCAGAGGTTTTCATCCGGCCTTGCAAGGGCACGGTTTCCTTTGCGAACACAGCAGAACAAGGACCGGCATCCCTCCTGGCACATCGGTGTAGGAAATAACAATAATAATTATAATACAGTGTGTACTGTCTGGTACTGTAGAAAACAAACCTTGAGCATATAGTAGAATTCTCAAGTAAACCGGCAAGGAAAGTGACACAGATCTGGACCTCGACTGACCACAATGTCCGCAAGTTCTTGAACTCCCAAGAGCGGTACAGTTCACGAGGAGAATACATATTGTGTATCCAAGAGTCTTGGTCCACACTGCTAGCCGCTGCATCTAACCTGTATTCGCACCTACAGAAAAAAAACTTCTACAGCCAAATCCTCGGGTAAGGCAAAGGATAACGGTAGCTTCAAGTCTTCGCGGCACTCGGCTAGCAAGAAGTCTGCTTCCCGGCATTTCTCTTCATGCACGACAAATGGTCAAAGTACGACCCTTATAGCCAGGAGCGTTGTGACGACCGCCGTAAATATGATACCCGAGACCACGAGCATCACCGTAGTAGTCGGCGTGGAAACGACAAGCAATGCGACGAGCATACTCGCTGGCCACGGTGAAGCGACTACAACCTCTACCGTGACAGGCACGAAGATGAAAAACTATTGAACTTAATTCGTACTGGATTTCTATTTTGGAGCCAACTAGTTCACCTAGCTGCCATCTCTGTCAAAATGGGAAAAAGAAAAAATAAACGAGACGAAAATGAAACATACGAGAGAAAGAAAGAAAGAGCAACAAGGTAACTATACTCTTAAACCATATCACAAACGCAAAGGACCCTTCCCCTCAAACCGTATTTGAGCGGCAGGCTTGCTGCTCGGTCTTTTGAATACTTTTCTTGAGCAGAACGCGCTCATACTTCTAGCATCACTGATTCCCTCCAGTTAACCGGAGATTGCCCTTACGTGAAGTATATGTCGTGGCCAACGTCATTAGTTAGCATTCCGTTTGATTCAACATATCACATGTTTCTGATGCAAAATTTTCACATTGATGATATTTAGTATCTGTCGTATGTGATTAAGTAGTAGATTTTTAACGGTTAGCTTCTGCTGCAATGCTTCTCTCAACTTCAAATAGCTTGCTCCTAATCCTGTCTACCATTTCACTCACAAAAAGAGAGCACTTAACGACCACTCACTTTGCTCTTCTTCAACAACCGAGATGGACACCCAACCCTATATCTCCTCCTCCTCCTCATCGGAACCGCCTTACCAACGCGCCGATACCGGCATACCAAACATTCCTCCTCTGATAGCAGCGACGCTGGCCAGTTTCTCATCTCCAATGTGAAGTTTCGCGTGGCCGCCCCTCCTGCCCATCCCCTTCCTGTCAGTAGCGGATGGAATGCCGATTGTGAAACCATTCAGAAGGTCCTAAGTCACACCTTCAAGGATAAGGTCGACAAGATCCTCTCCCTCAACGAGATTCGGCCGATTGAGCATGCAGATTTTTTTTTCGAAGCATTCAAGGCGACAGATCACACGGTCAGCCTACGATTCTCGTCGTGGCAAGCTGGGAGGAGAGTTCGCCGCAGGTCTGGGAGCGTGTGGTTAGGCAAGGCAAGGCAAGCAAAGCATCGACGCGGCGGCGCGTACTGCCGGACTCGGCTATATGGATATGGCATCGAAATGATTGCGGAGGAATTGACCATGGTTAAATACGTCTCGCCCATTCCGGACGCAGAGTATTCCCCCCTTCTCGAGAAAAACTGGGAAGTCATCAGGGACAAGGTCTGCAGAATTCTAGACTCGTTTCGTCCAAACGAGGGGAACCGTGACAAGCATCTCGATATTCAAACTCGGCTTCTCAATCGACTACGACAGCAATCCTCAACTGTTTACGTCTCGGTAAATTACGACTCGAAGGGGGCACAATTGCCCCGAGTCGTGCACGAAATTGAGCGGTATCTCGGTACCTACCCTCAATACGGCCTACATATTCACATCGAGCACAACTGCCCAGAGGCATATGGGACGTTCGAACCGCCTCTGCAAACGTTGACCGATAGAGAAATTGGCATCAAGCAAAAGCAGCTCGGTTACAGTGTACAGAAAAACGTACAAAGATACCGTGAATTCGGGTGAGGATATTGGTGCTGCCTGGTACATCGAAGGCGCTAATAATGGTGGGCTCCGTCCGCCAGGACTCGGTACCTTGGGCTGCGGAGTTGAAACCAAGACGAGGCGAGACAAAGAGTGGAAGAAGTACGCGTTGACATGCTATCACCCAATACGTCTGGCGTTCGATGGCTTCCAGCTGCTCGTGGACGAGAAGAAACGCAGAAGTGTTCCTGTTCCGCGAGTTAAAAATTCTGACCTGTGGAAGGTCGATCTTCGTGGGTACTACCCAAACCTCAATATCAAGGATTGCGTGGCGGAGATTGAGCATCCGACAAGAATGAAGCATTGCTTCGTCGTCAACTGGTGCCGGAAGGCGATCGATGACAATCCGCCTTCTCCTCAGAGAACCGAAGTCGAGTCAAGGTGCGCGACGGAGCCCACGAAAGGGTCGCCCTGTCAGAGACGCCGCGGTACGACGGCTAGGAGTCGCACGAGGCATTAACCCCCGACGGCCGGTAAGTTAAGAGGCCATCAATATCTGGGTAGGTCAATATCTGGGTAGATTGAATTAGAAAGGATATCTTGTCTTTGGTTGGGCTGTGTTAAGACTTGGGCGTCAGTAGTGGTCTGGTAAAAAAAGCCCTAACGCGCTTTCGAGGACATCACCCCGTGCTCAAGCGGAAGAAACACAATCCCAGAAGAAAAGTCGGCGCCACCCATGTGTTAAGAAGCAAGTCGATTATGGCAATCAACTAGCCAGAAATGTTGCCCTCTCAATCAGTACCCTCAGAAACCCCGTAACCCCCATGGTATCCTCCGTCCCGAATATCCGTTAACTCCAATTCCCTCAGAGACACATCATATCAGAAGATATCATCAAAGATACAGCAAACCCCTCCAAGATCCAACCAATCCCATTGGCCCGCCCTCACCATTTTGTTGTGCTCAATCATAAACCCGCCAGACTCTGGCCATTTAGAGCGCAAAATAGTTTGAAAGAAGTAAATCAAATGAAACAAAAGTGTCCGCTCGCGCATAGCTCTTGTACATGGTCAATCAGATCCAAAAACAGCAACCAAATCCCAAACATCAAGGTGACGGAAAGTCGTAGCCCGGACGGCCCGAGCCAGGGGTAACCACAGAGCCAGCGGTGACCGCAGCCGGCGAGTGACCGGGCGGCAGCGGCGTTCCGGCGCCGCCTGGGATTGACAACCGCGGGGCAGCGGCGGCCAAAGCCGGGGGTTGGTCACCCCTGGTCGGCGATGTCCCCGCTCTCGCCTCTATCGTCGCTATCTCCTGCTCCTCTTCCTCCTCCAGCAGCTGGGCGAGCGCGGCGCCCCGGCGCGGCGGGGCCGGTATCACCGTCACCGGCAAACTGTCTGTGTCCGGTGTGGTCCGGAACCTCTCGCGCAGCCGGTCTGCTTGCGTCGCCGCAAACTCTTCGAAGCGGGCGCGAACATCCCACTTTCCAATGCTGCTGCCGCCGCTGCCCTCTTGCCTCGGTTTGCTTGCCTTTGGTGTCGTTGTCGTTGGGTTTGGAGTTGTTGTTGGGACGGCGCTCTCGACGTCTGAGGTGTGTGCCTTTTGCTGAAAAGGTAATTTTTGTGTTAATAAGCGCCATCTGTTTACTGACGCTGATGATGACGGCGTCGGTTCGTTTGCTGGCATTGGTTGGCTCTGTGTCGGCTGGGTAGCCGTATCGTCGCCGTCACTTGCGGCACCATCATCCATAGCATGGCTTGAGGCTCTGCTGCTGCTCCGAGACCCAGGCGCGTTACCTTGCGGTAGCGAGGGGGCATGGGACGTCGTTTCGGTTGGCGGATGGTATCGAACGGCATAGACTGTGCTCGCCGCGCTGGAGGTGTCGGTGCGACTGACTGGCGTTACTGCCTGCGGTGGCCGGGCGGGCCATAACGGTGGTTGCAGGAATCGTATCCTGTCATGGTTGGACGGCTGTGTGCTTGAAGGTTCCGCAGGCTGCGTTGGCCTCCTGGGTCTCGACCGAGGTCGATACCTCGATGCCATGGCAGTGACGTTCGGCCACCGGTTTCCGCGCCCCGAACTTGGGCTCTCGCTCCGCCCGCCATCAAAACTGGGATCCTTGTCCCCGCCGTCATCAAACTCCTTTCGCCTCCTCCTGAGCCCGTGGTTCGAGCGCGCCACCTCGAGCATTTCGTCTCCGTCAAACACCTCCCTGCCCAAGATACCGTCCTTCTTCTCCTCTCGTTCCAAAGCTTCTATTCTTTCCACCCATTCCCACACAATGACGCTTGCTGCGGCTGCACCTACCCATCTGACGTACTCCCCCCATCCGGTGAAATCGGGCTGAACGATATCCAGGATGAAAAAGACGACCGGTATAAGAATGGACAAGAGTGACAAAGCCGCAACCAGAACCATGTTCTTCATTTGCGGATGCCAGTACGCGTACCGCTTCTTCAAGAGCGAATAATATATAACCCAAGCAGCATATAGCACGCCCAAAGAGAGCGCAAAAAGGTAACTGAGGGCGGGTACGGGATGCTGAAAAGATCCGGGCCGTGCTACGCCCTGTTCGTACTTGAAACTGTTGAGAGACTGGAAGATCACATCCAGAGTAATGAGGGCGAAGGCGGTCCACTTGATAATGATTTTCTCTCGTTGGCGTGGAAACAAGCGGATGAGCGTTTGGGCCTGAGCGAGCCAGAGGAAGGTGTTGGAGATGATGCGGATAATCTTCAACTCGGTGCCGCCGAGCACTTCCATCTGTAGCTTCTTGGCGTTTTGGACCCCGAATGAATACTGCTCTTGGGCGGCCTGGAACGTGGCGGCGCTGGCGATGGTTAAGGATACGGCGACTGCGAGGGCGGCAACCTTCTGTAGCCAGGGCCGACCGCCAATGGTCGGGCCCGTTCCTCCGTTTGTGAAACCCCTCCCGCCTAGCACAACAACGCCACCATCCAGGAAAGAGCGCGGGGTAACGAAGAGCATGATGACGAGTGTGTACGCCACCACTGTAGTCGCGGCAAGGGCGTAGCATTGGGGGAATGTCGAGGCATAGAAAGGATCCTGATAATCCGAGAAAGTCCAACCGTCCTCGGTGGGCATCGATCCATCGGCTGTGTCGTCGATTGGGACAGACCCTCCTCCACCGTTTGCAATGATGGCGGGGGGGATAACCGGGGTGCAGACCGGCTTGAAGGCGGCGGCTGCGGTAAGAGTGACAAGCTCGCCGTTGGGCATGGAGATGACGCCTCCCATAGGGAGATTCACCCCTGGGCAGCTTCGACTCACCACGGGCGTGCCAGTCGGCAGCGACGTGGTGGTCGTCACAGCTGCGAGGAGCTGTCGCGGCTCCATGCTTGCGGTATCAATGGCGGCCTCCGCCTGGGCTCCGGTTATCGCGCAATCGCCATGGAAATCGGGGTTGTTGCAATTGCCGGTAACCCGTTGCAGCGCGGCGAGATTCGTCGTCGAGCAGGGTCGAGCGGGAGGCGACCGTGCAATGCCCGTTTCCCGGGGACGCCGTAGCAAAGATCTCGATATGCGATCGGTTTTGTCCTCGTCGTCCTCGTTCGTGTATTCAAAGTACAAGCCACGATCCTGGAGTAGCCAAGAAAGAGACCGTCCAAGATTGTCGCGATGGTTTGGGTGTGGGGGATGATGGGTACTTCGAGGGCTGGGCGCCGAGAATTTACCTCGTGGCCAGAGCGGCTTGGAAGCTTCTGTCAGGGGCGCCGAGGACGCGCGCAGCAGCTGTGCTGTAACTAACGAAAACTAAAGCCGACGTCGTGCGAATACCTAAATGCGTCGGCGCGTGCTTTGGTTCGCGATGCAGCCTTTCCACGGCTATCCGGTGCCGAATTCGTCTCGTCCTGGTCCGTTTCGAAAGCCTTCGAACTTTGGTGCAAGACGGGAAGTCGATGGGGGAAAGGGACAGAAAACGAATCACCCTCCGCAAATTCCCAGGGGGGCGGGCGCGACCGCGGGCACTGACAGGTTCGGAGGATAAACAGTGTGTGGACAGTGCAAGATAGAGGCTACCCGAGGGGTCCAGCCTACCCGAGACGCTTTCGGAGGGTGGGGTGCAGCCAAGTGGGTGTGCTCAGCTGTGTGCAAATTTCCTCAGAGTAGGCGATCCAATCCCCCCCCCCCATCTTCCCGTCATCATCCTGGCATTTTCACCCATTCCGTCCCGTTTATGTCTGGCAGTCAACATGGTATATTCGCGCAATCCTGGTGTAACTCATCGTCTCTTTTCGCCAAATAGTTAGCCGGCTTCTCTAGATGAATGCTGGTTTGCGCTGCATGAAGAAGCTGCCCAAGCAAGCTGATGTTCGGTCTGGTAAATGGATGGCATGGCTGTTCAAATTTGCGCCTATCAACGGCGGATTGCGGACGAACCACACTGCTTTCAGTAACTATACCCCGCGGGAAGAAACAGGTAAACCATCTGCGAGCGGCGGCGGCGGCGGGGGACTTGACTCGGGTCTCGCACTGTGAATGGCCAGACTCGCCTGAGCTCACACCCCACAGCAAACATGCTGTCTAAATTTGGGGCGCAGCTCGCGCACTAGCCGAAAGTAAAATTTGATGGATTGACGAGACTTGGGACCCGCTCACACCCGACCTTAACAGCGACTCGGGAAAACACAGTCCGTCGTTGATTATCGGCATGTGTTGCCCAAGATGCCATGTTGGCCGCAAAAGATGTCAATTGTGCTTTTGCCCTTCCCATTCGTCCGTGTCGGCCAGCATTTTGATCGCGGCAGACCGAAACAATGAGCAGAAACCGGCTACCCCTAGACCCCTGCCGATAGAACGAAACGCTGTCACCAGACAACAAAGCTTAACCCAACCCCACAATGTCACTAATCACCAAACGAACGAGGCCCGACTCGTCGCCAGCAGAATCATGACAGGGTTAAAGAACCTTTAGTGTACAGTTAGTGGACAGTCAGTGGACAGTTAGTGTACAGTTAGTGTACAGTTTGTGCATTTGGGTACCTGGGTATCTGGGTAGTTGAAGCAGTACATGGAACACCCCGCACTCGCAGTGCCCGTATACTAGACCGACGCGCCGGCCCTTTGTACTGTACATGCAGTTAGGTACAGAATAATATATGAAGTAATGTACGTTGTTACGATGAGTAGTCTACACTTCGCCGCGCGGCCCAATCTCAGCAGGTTGCCATCGCGATTCGTTACTCCCAGAGGCGCACTACTCGGCCGTGGTTTCATCACGATGGCGTCGATAGCAGTATCGCACCCAGCAACTCACCATGCTTCACGTTAAGCACAGGGTGGCTGCCTTTTCGAATTGAACGGAGAAGCGATTGAATGGCCCGAGACTCATGCGGCTGCCCAGGGTCTTCTTGTTTGGTTGTGGTGCTGGTTGCTCTCTTGCGATCTGTGCAAACTTCACTGCACGTTGCATCCGTGATATGGAGATGACAGTCTAGGTCATGATGCCGGCAGAATTCCTAGTGCGGACGACATGCAGGCCTCAGGTTCAATGGGTGGACATGCTAGATTCTTCGACACCATCGGGATTGACCCCGTTGACAATCTGTTTTATCTGCGTCAAGGGAGTCTAGTTGCAAGCTCTATTTCTCGAACCCCGAATCGGCGTGATTACTCTAGCGCGGTTCCATCTGGTCACAAGTCATGGAATGGCAATGAAAGGGTGCAAGGCATGATCTGACAAAGTGGCAATGAATTTCAGATGTGATATTGAGTCTTTACTAACGACTTCGTCGCGAATAACAGCTCCCGGGCCACCTGGCTCCAGAGAATGTTTGTTGAAAGGTGGAATCAAGAGGCCGTTGCCAAGCGGTCCCATTCTCGGGATCCTATCTTGGCAAAGGCTTATCTTTCGTGGGGAAACCCAAATATGGTCTTCGGGTTCAATTGGCAACAGAGAATCCAGGCATTTAGACCCCACTCATCTTGCCTCATCGACGAACACATGACGGATTACGAGTAGGGTAAAAAAGAACCGAAGCTGCTCGCAAGACTATTTTCATCGCTTTAACCCTGTGCCCTATGATGTGGGGGCTAATTTAGGAGCACGGGAGCACCATATCTCCGCAAAAATTTGGAACCGGAGCTCCAACTGCCGCCTCCCATAGTATACTTGTGCGTCAGCGTAGCACTCACGAAAGGGAGGGAGACAGTCAAATCATTCAATGTGGCAGCTTTTTCTTCTCGTTTTTCTTAATTCTTTTTCCTTTTTCCTTTTTCCTTTTTCCTTTTTCCTTTTTTCTTTTTTTTTCCTTTCTTTTTGTTTCCTTTTTTATTTTAAAATATTTTTTAAAGGGCAAGACCTCTAAAGGGAAAGCAACCTGAACCCTCTTTTACTCGGGCCGGTCAAGGGCAGCTATTGATCGTTCTCCGCCTTAACTATATGTCCAAGGGCGAACTAATAGACCAATGAGGACTCAGGTAACGTTTGAGCACCCCCCAAGCCTCCCAAAACGGACACGGAAACCATGTAGCATAGTGTACTGCTAAGCGGTTCAGATCGAGGCCAATCTAAGAAGGCAATCATGTGCATTGGGCCGGCACATTTATCTCTCCGTAGTGTACAGATTAGGCGTGCTTGGTATGAAGGAGGCAGTCGCAGCGGCAATGCAAAGATTCGCAGCGCTGCGAGTTTTCCAGGTTTGTTTCGCAGTAAGGCGGGGTGTCCATCTCGGGCTAGCGCAGAGACCCCACCAGGCCCCTTTCCTCCACAAAAAATTCTCGCGGGGATCGGGGACACGCCCGTGTTACATGTTCAGCGATGTCTTGGAATTCTTATTCCTTCCATTTCGTGAGCGTGACGAGCACTTGTTCGACGCACGACTCCGGCAATTGGCCCGTCGTGCCCGAGGCCGTTGCACAATTCCAGGCGCCAGGTTATCGTCGGACTGCGGACTACACTAGAGGAAACCTGCGTCGTCCTCCACGATTGTCAGATTCCCGCCCCGACAGCTGGAGTAAGACTGCAACGAGTTCGCGGAGGGGGGCGTGTAAGAGGAGCTATTATTCAACAATAATTGGCGGCGACATCACTGCAAGCTTTTGGGAGTTTGTGAGGTTAGTGCTGGCAGGCCCGAAAGCACCCTCAAGCCTGATCAGCACAATCGGCCATGAACAGAACGCATTGCGACCTGAGATCGACTATCATTGCATGCAGCCGCTCAGCGACACAGTCAGCTTCAGAGTAACTCCGTTTCCGCTTGAAAACAAGGCAATCCGGGCCGCTGGCGTAGTCCGAGTGGCTGCTGCAACCTTCTCTCGACTTTGGTGGGTCACTGCAAATCCGGCCCTGCAGCACCTTTTCGACGCCAAGCCATCTTTTCCAAGTGCTACCCTACACTGGGTAATCCGAAACTTGCGAAACTGGGGCGCCTCCCAGCCGCAGCTGGAAACCTCAGGGGTCTCCCGCTCAGCCATTTTGGTCCTAAGAAACGCATCTTGAGATTCTGCCATATCTCAATGCTTTGGCGGGCGGACGAACACTGCAAGCGCAAACGCGGACCGCAACGATACGCATTCTTGACCAATTTGCGGGGCGTTTCATGCACAAACTAGCCAAATCCACCATGTCGAGGCCACATATTATTCGCGCTGGTATGCTTAAGCCCCCCCTTCATCTCGCCAGCCCGGGCCCCCCTGTGCCATGCGCGCCGCCGTGACAGGTGCCTTGTGGCTGGGTTGGTCCACGCCCCGGTCCTTCTCGCGCGCTTTCTGCTTTTCCCCCCCTAGCTTTTTGGGCCCAATTCGTGCCGCACGACACACACGACGCTAGGCTGTCCGATCGGCTTGTCTGACACTCCTCTTCTTTCCCAGATACCATTGACCTTCAAGCCCACGAGGCACCGTCCGCGCAGAGTCACCGCAGGCCGACCCCTGACCGATCCCTCGCTCCCCACCAAGCCGAAACCCTTCGTGAGGTTGCCGCCGAGGTCGCCGAGGAGAACCTCCGAACACCCGGCGTCTCGTGGGACCCCGGCCCGAACGACATTCAAGATCTCGCCGTTGCTCTCGATCCGGCGACCGGCGGCCACCGGCACGACAGCGGTGCGGACACCATGCGGACTACTACGCACCAAGATGCGCTGGCTGTCGCCCAGAACGGCGGCCTTGCAGGCCAGGAAGTCGACGATGGAGACCTGGATGGCGACGCCGAGGTCGATCTGGACGATGACATGATGGACAAGATCTCGAGTTCGCCCTCAATCGAAGATGGTGGGTTACTATTCGCTCTTCCGACTGTCCCTTCGAGCATAGCAGCGCCCCTCCCACAGTCGACAACATTTCGTAGCCCCTCGCCCCCGCTGAGTGTCTGCGACCCGAGGTCGTCGTCGCCATACCTCGAGAGTCCTGACCAGATGGGAAAAGGGGGGCCGGAATTGCGCCAGCGCGCGGCTGTACTGTCTCATTTTGTCTCTAGCACAGGTCGCCATCATCATTGCTCTTCTCCTCGGGGACAACTTCACAATAGTGAGTTCAGGACGAATGCGACGACAAAAGACGACGCATTGAGCGACACCTCGAATTCTCCGGATGGCCTCGACTTCGATGATAGCTTGCCTTGGGCAGACGAAGATGAGAGCGACTATGTCACGCCGGAAATTTGGAACGAGGATGAAGGACCAACAAACGAAGGGCCAGTGGGGCAAGGGTTGGATACTGCGAATTTCATCAGACAAACCGCCGGCGTACCGAACGACTTGATCGTACCCTACGAATACGATGAAGACGACGACGACGACGACGATGATGATGATGATGATGGCGACTTCTCCGAAATTATTGATTCCAGGTTCATTGATTCTGGCTGGGGTGGCGAGTGCTTACAAGATACAGAGGACATCGACTTCGACTTCGTCTACGCCCTTCATACATTTGTTGCGACCGTGGAAGGACAAGCCAATGCCACCAAAGGAGACACAATGGTTCTTCTCGATGACAGTAACAGCTATTGGTGGTTAGTGCGTGTCGTCAAAGACAGCAGCATCGGTAAGTCGCAAAGCAGAAGCCGAGAGCCAAGTCATGGGACTGATCGTGTGGTGTTCCAGGCTATCTCCCAGCAGAGCACATTGAAACGCCAACCGAAAGGTTAGCTCGGCTGAACAAACACCGGAACATCGATGTAAGCCGAGGGAGGGGTGGCGCCTGAGAAGCTCGTATTGACCCGGTGTAGTTGTCTGCGTCCATGCTCGGAGACCAGCCTGACAAGGCTCGAAACCCCATCAGATCCGCCATGAAGAGAAGAAAGACCAAAAATGTCCAATTTGCCGCCCCCACCTATGTCGATTACTCCGATGTTGATTACTCAACCGAGGAAGAAGATGCCGACGCTCGAATCTCTGCCCAACAACAGCAAGAACAGCAGTCGCAGAAATCACAACAATCTTCTGGCAATGTGGAGATGGAAGACGAGACCGCCAAGGTTGAACCGTTGAAACCAAAGTCACAACAGAAACAAGCCAAAACCGATACAAAGCGACAAGAAACCAGCGGCGAGCCAGAGACATCATCGGCCAACAAGGCGGCGTCGCGAACTTCAGAGGATGCCGCAGAGGCCAAGGTTGATGGGCCAAAGAAGACACGCGACGGCACTGTGCGGGATTCATTTTTCAAAGACGATACCGTCGAAACCAAGAAGATCACGCTGACCCCGAACCTGCTGCGTGACGATAATGCGCCGCGGGACTCAACCGAGTCCAGGGAGGTGAAGCAACGGCCAAGCTTGGACAAGCTCGAAAAAGACAACGTATTCAGCAAAGACGACAAGAAGAAGAAGAAGGATAAGGACAAGGACAAGAAGCCAGGTGGTCTACGGGGTTTCTTCTCTCGGAAGGATAAGAAGATGAAGGGAGAGGATGACGACGATTCGTTCGGCAAGCGGTCGCTCGACGCAGACGCACCCGACAAGGATGTCGAGGAAGATGAGCCGCAAGCATTGTCGGAGAAAACGGGTCCGCAAAGGCACCCCAGCAAGCTCCAGAAGCAGCCCAGAGGCGAGCCTTCTCCGACTAGGAGGTCCAACAGCGTCAGGGAGAGAGAGAATGGCATGGATGTCAAGTCATTTCTGTCGGAAGGGCGAGTTAATAACGTGGCGAACGTCCCTCCCGCAACGATGCGTCTGGTTGAGTCGAGTCCGAAGGGATCGCCTCACGAGAACCCCCGGGGTCAGAAGCCAGATCGGGATTCGTCCCCCGTCAAAGGCGCAGCGTCCAAGGCTGCAAGAGTCGAACCGCGGTCGGCCAAGACTACTGTGGCACGATCTCGTGCGGAGCTTGACGACTTGGACGGGGACGAGGACACCGCACCGGGGCCAGCGCGGCAGCCACCCGTGTCCGAGGATGCTGTCCAGCATGAATCGCGTGGGCCATCACAGGCCAAGATGGCGCCCGCTACCCAAGCAAGGGCAGCGCAAGCTGCATCCAAGGCCCCGGCCATCAGCATTCCGCAACAAGCGGCCGAGCGTTTGTCGGAATCGCCCGTCCAGGTGTCGCCTGTGGCGGCCGCCGGCAACCCGCCCCCGCTGGTGGTGGACAACGCCAGCCAGGCGGGAGAGGACGGCATCTCGCCCTTGTCGACGCCCTCGCCGGAACTCGTCGAGCGTGAGGAGGCCGTCAGCAGTGGCGACGCGTCAGCTGCTGCTGCTGCAGCTGCTGCGGCTGCTACTGCGGCTGTGACCCCCTCGCAGAAGCCGACGTCGACGACCCCGTCGACGACCAGGTCCGAGTCGTGGGATGACGCCAGCCTCCGGGCCTTTTTCGATTCCGGTTCCGATATCCGAGACCTGCTCCTCGTCGTGTACGACAAGAACGACGTGGACGACGTGGGCCTGGACCACCCGGTTGCCGGGTCGCTGTTCAGGGAGCAGAACGCCAAGTTGGCCGAGATTACAACGGTAAGTTCAGGCTTTCGTCGTCATTCAAACCTGTCTATTACATCGTTGCAAGGGTGCTAATATATGCGTTTTTTAAGCGGCTCGATGATATGCTTGGGGACTGGCTCGCCCGCAAGCAGAGGCTCCGGGGCTCTGTTTGATATATATTTTTCCTTTGACGCGGCCATGGTGACGGCCCGCGACATTCCTGGATACCCCCCCCTTTTTTTTTCTCCACCCCAACTGCTTGGTTGGCCCGATGTTCATTGCATTACGACTTGACGCATGCCTTCTTCGCCTTTACTTTATTATTTCGATTCTCTTTGTGTACTTCTTATATCACGAATTCTCAGGAGGTTTGGGGCGACTTTTGGTGCGGATGTTATACCTTACGGCTCTCGATAGGACACATCATCCCTCGGCGTGTCGTACGGACAGCTAACCGCCTGGAGCGGGACTTGGGTTAAGCAGTCATTCGCACTTCGTAGGGCGCGCGGGACTGGACTAGTGCAGTGAAACTCGGGACCGATTATCACCGGCGGGCAGGGCCAAGTTTTTTTTTTTTTTTTTTTTTTCTCAATCACTGGAACTATCTTTTCTCTTTCACCTTCATGATGATACGATACCCTTATTTCCAAAACAAGAGTACTTTTGTCAATTTCAACATTTTATGCTTTTTGAGACCTGGTGTTGAGTTGAGAAGTAGCAAGCCCTGGCCTTCTCGGCGTCGTTCCATCTGGCCAATGTGGCCACGAACCTTCACATGCACCTGTGGATGAACTGGGGACGGAAATGGGCACGCCAAGGCCGGAGAGCTCGGATGTTTGGCCTGCGGATCGATCCCGCCGAACGTGAATTTTGCGTGCCGAGGCGGCGGAATCATCCCGGTGGAGAATCATTCAGTTGACAGTGTCAGTATGGCGTCCTCTTTGTGCTTGGAGTGACATGGAGCACCATGAAATTGGGGCAGAGAGGAGGGCACACTCAGCTGGCGGGTCGTTGGGGTAATCTGCTCGCCGTGATGATTGCATGGAGGGCTCACGGACCTGCATTGGCTGCATTGGCTGTATTGTACAAAATATATCAACCAACAGTCCTTTTCAGAATACGTAGAACTCTCCACGTACGGATCGCTCCGCCCTGGATGGAGTTCTCGAAATCAAGCAGGGGTGCGTCCTTGTTGGGTTCAGGGGAGACGACGAACTTTAAGGTTAGCTCGAGCTGATCTCTTTGCAAAATAGTCCAGAGGTCCCTGATTACTATTCAAGCAGTGGTTCTCTCCTCTCTTGGATACTGCTCAACACATTTCTTTATTATTGATACATACGCAGCAGAAGTCTCAGAACAAACCTATCAGTCAACGTCACCAAAGTGGACATCATGGCTTCCCTCATTGATTTTAACTCGGGCAATTGGTCGTACTACACGGTAAGCATCAATTCTCCCGGTCTCTGAAATAGAGAGGGACCAAGGTGGAAGGACCGCCGGGCACTGGTTCAACTAACAGATATCTCATGAATATTTAGATCCCCGCGGCCTTCTTCCTCTGCATGATCCCGCACGCTTATGCCGTTAGATTGGCCGGCAAGAACTACGACCTTGCGAAGTAAGTGCACTTTATCGCCTGGATCCCACTATGAAGAAGCACCTTCAGAGATTAACAGGAAGTAGCCCTCGCAAGACGGAGGAACACTGCGCCAAAGACACTTCGCTGGACAAAGTGGTACGTTCACCCTTATGTTCTTGCGCTTAGAGGTTACATGCACAGTAAACCTTGAACTTGGTTTAACGAGAACAACCAGAGGCACCAGCGCTTCCTTCGCGCCAGGGCGGCGACGGCCAATGGGTTCGAGACGATCAGCCTGTACGCGGCCGCCGTCGTGGCGGGTAATGCGGCACGCCTGCCCGCGGCTCGCCTCAACAAGCTGACGCTAGCCTACCTCGTCTCGCGCATCGTCTACAACTACGTCTACGTCGTGCTGCAGGACAACGCGCGCATGGCTGGGCTTCGGCCGCTGGTTTGTAAGTGCCAATCCCAACTTTCTTTTCTCTTTTCTTCTCTTCTCCTTTTCTTTTCTTTTCTTTTCTTTTCTTTTCTTTTCTTTTCTTTTCTTTTCTTTTCTTTCTTTTTTTTTGTTTCTCTTCTCTCTCTCTTTTTTTTTTCTTTCTTTTCTTTTATTCCAAAACGGAAACCTGGCCGGCTAACTCGTATCTACCCGCCTTATACTTTCAGGCTATCCAAGGCGACTCCGCCGTCAAAGCCGGCATCAAATTGCTTCCGATGCTCATCTCGGTCGTCATCACTTCAGTCGCCTCGGGCGGCCTGATCACCGCCGTCGGGTACTACAACCCCTTCATCCTGCCGTGCATGATTCTGTTCACCGTTGGCGCTGGCATGATTACGACCTTTGACCTCGACAGTCCGCTTCGCGTCTGGTTCGGCTATCAAGTCATTGCCGGTATGTGTAACCCCCTTCCAGACCTCCTTTCCCCCTTTCTATTCCCATCAATCATTTCCCGTCCTAATGAAAACAAACCCCAACAGGCCTCGGTGTCGGCATTGGCTTCCAGACGGGCGCTCTTGTAGTCCAGAACAGCGTCCCCCACGAGTGGATCCCGCAGGCGACGGCATGCGTGCAGTTCTTCCAGGCCATGGGCGGCGCCATCTTCATCGCTGTCGCCCAGTCCGTCTTCCAGAACGGCCTGGCCGAGGGTATTGAGCGTGACGCTCCCGGCCTGCCGCCCCAGATTTTTATCCACAGCGGCGCCTCCGAAATTCCCCAAGTCCTCGAGCGCATGGGCGCCTCGCGCTACCTAACCCCTGTTCTGACCGCCTACCTCGACGGCCTACGCAACTCTTACTACATCACCGTCGCCTGCTCTGGCGCTGCCTTCCTGGCCGCCTGCGGCTTGAGCTGGAAGAAGATTCAGAAGCGCAAGCCTGCTGCCGCTGGCTTCCCTGACGAAGGCGAGGCGGAAAAGGGGGAGAGCAAGACGGACGCCGTTAATGAGGAGAGTGAGAAGTAGATGTGGACAGGGCACACCCATACATAGTCTGTGACCTTGGGATTGTCCACTTGTATATGTTGGCCTGGACCAGACGGCGTTGTGGCTTTCAGCAAACGGTTTGGCAGGTTTGGAAATCAGATACCCAACTCTTTCTCCTTTTCTACTTTGGAGTTTAGATGCGTAAAATCTATTAACATGTACCATGAAGCCCGTGTTGTCCAAGCCTTTTCATGCGGCATGATGCACACTCAGGTGGTCCGTCCAAACCGGACCACAGCTCTTGTGGTTCATGGGACGATCGCCAACATAATTCCGCGCAAGAAGGATCGCGTTCGATCAATGGAAATGAGATAGGAAGCCCGTATATTGTCTAGAATTCATTCATCATAAGCAATCTATACCCTCGGATCCCACCATCTAGCAACTCCAAAGCACTGCTGAATGGCAAAAACAGGACGCCCAACACATCAAGGAACAACGACACCCAAAAACCGTCTATAAGCTGGTGGGTATCAAGTCCCAGTCCTCCAGACCGAAAAATAGAACCAAACAGAGAATCAAAATGCAGAAAAAGAAGAGGCGTATCACATGGACTCATTTGCCGTCAGTCCGCCCATCAGCTCAACCTCCCGTCATCATAACATGGCGGGGCCAACCCAAGAGCTACCCATCCAGCCGTGACCAGCCGTATGAGCCCACCTTCCTATCTGGCTAGGCGAGGTCAAAAAGACCTCGTATATAAAACCAGGTTTCACTCCAAAAATGTGTCGCGTACTTCAACTTGCCCTTCCTTCAAGGCCTCGTCGATGTGGGAGGTTGAAAGTCGGACAGGGCCGTCGGGATGACGCCATCCCGCCCGATCTCAGCTCGGCTGCACGCTACTGGCTCCGGCCGAGATCGCGTGCTCGGCACGCAATGCCACGCAAACGTCCTGTTTCTTTACCAGGACGATCGCAGTGGCCAAGCCTTTTTCCGTGGTAAATCCAAGGAACGGGCTGGTCATATCTTTATGTAGCAATGGCCAGCCCAGCTCGGCCTCTCCGCCGCTAGCTCGCCTGGATAACCCCCCATACTGGCCTGAATATTATCCCTTCAGCAACCCGGGAAGAAACTCAATCCGCCAACCCGGCCATCCCAGCCGTCGCCGAGAAGTTCCCATACATCTCTTCCTCCTCTTCGCTCTCACTCTCCTCGCTGAGTGGACTCTGCATGCCGCTCGCCTCGGCACTACGCATCCCACTATAGCTCTCTAGTCCACTCATATTCCCTCCACTACTGTACCCACCGCTAGCAGCAGCAACGCTACCACTGCCCGTTCCCATACCAAATGCACTCCTGCCGATACCTCCAAAGGAACCAGCACCAACACCGCTACCTCCGCCATCGTTCGCTGAAACCCCCGTCCCTCCCAGAGCTAACAAGCTCTGTCGTCTAGCCGCGTCGATATCCACCGCGCTCTCACTGCGACTCAACAATGGCTTCTCCGGCAGTTTTTTGAGCAGTCCCGTCGAGATATCCAACATGGCCATGGCAAATTCCGTCAGCCCTTTACCCTCGCCAGGTTTGGAGCTGACCGACAGCGTCCAGCGGTATTCGCCCAACCTGCGACGGTACCATTCTCCTTCTTCTCGGCCAGGGGACGTCGCCCAGAGCAGGGAGCCGAAGGTGCCGATGAGAGCGAAGTTGGTTTTGGAGGCAAAATACCAGAACGCGCGCAGGTGGGACGGCGTGAGGCGGTTGACAAAATCCATGGCCGAGATGAGACGGGCTTTGGCGGCGCTGCGACAGATATGCTGGATGTAGGGGTCAACGCCGCCAGTTCCGCCACCGGCAGGAGGGAGGCTGATGCCAGGTGAAGGAGCAGTGGAGGATGGCGTGGAAGCTGTTCCTGCTGTCCCCGCCGTCGCGGCCATGGCCGCCGCTGCCCTGTCCATGGATCGAATAATACGCCGATGCAGAGTGATCTCCGTGGCAAAGTAGGCTAGGTGGAGGTAGCCTATACTGGAGAGGCGGTTGGGTTGACTGATAAGGCTACTTTGGAGCGTCGAGTCCATACGGACGACTGCTGGGAGGCCCGAGTACCAATCTTTGAGCTTAAGTTGGATCGGCTTGGCAAGAGAGAGGATCATTTGTGTCGCTTGTGCGCCCGCATTGACAGTTGCTTGCGAGGCTTGCAACGTGTAAAACGTCTCGAGGATCTCGGCGAGGATCTGTGAGAGTCGCACCATCTGCCCAAACACGACCCGGCCGCGCTCAATTTCCAGCCTCTCTTCGACATCATTCTCGTCCCATTCGACATCAGGGAAATCGTTAGGATTCAGGCCTTGAACCGCCCAGTTGGAAGCGAAGATGTGCGATGGTCGACCGTGGACAAGCGCTCCCCATTTATCCTAATTACAATGGTCAGACCGGCGCACAAAAGAACGCTTATTGTGTGTGTGTGTGCAACTTGGCTTACCTGCATATACAAGGCCCAAGCCAGGCGTTTCCTGAGCCCACGCTCCCATGGCGGAATCTTCCAGTGGCTACAATCGAGATGTAGGCCAAGCTCCTGCCCGATGGCGACTAATTGGGCGGTTGGGGCCCATTGGTCACCCTCGGGTCGTTGCGAGAGAATCAGGCCGGCCTGTATAGTCGACAGCTTTGGCCGGTACATGGCGTCGGCCAGCGTGGTTCGCACCAGCCTCTCCAGCTCCCGGACGTTCGGGCGGGGGAGACCCGCCAGTTCCTCTGAGTGCTCCCACCAGTTGATGGCTAGGATATAGACGGCGGCGAGAAGTGGTGGGGATAATTCGCGGTGCGACTGCTCGTATTTTTCGAGGAACACGCCTTTTTGAATAACAGGGAAGGCCGGGTGCACGACCCGGAAATACAAGTCTATCAGCTTGCGGCCATGAGGCGCCACGATATTTTCGATTTCGTCGGCATCCTCAAGGATGTGGTCATAGCCGGGCGTGTTGTGATCAGGCAACAGCAAGAAGGTGTCATTATCGCTCACTCTCCTAAGCGTACCGCGCGCGAGAAGACTCTCGTCGTGCGGGTCGAATGGGGAGAGGTTGATGAGGGAAGGCTCAAAGTCGGTAGTCGGCCCGATATACTGGCTGTATCTGTCCGCTTGGAGACCGAGGGTGCGTTTCAACAAGGTCGGACCACCAAAGTTGGCCATGTCCTCGATCAAGGAACTGCTGGTCGTGGTGCACGAGAAGCTCTGCTGCTGATGTCTCCGCCTCCTGATATCAGTCCGCCCGGGGGAACTACATTGGCCAATCGGGCGTTAGATCATCGGTATCGCGTGCCGAGCCAAGGGTGCATGAACAAGGCACGGGGGTAGACTAGGGGGAAGCAAGACAATGAGGAGATAGGCGTGGGGTTTAAATTCAAAGAGGGTGCCTCTCACCTTCTCTTGCTCCCGCTGGTCTCCACGTCGCCGCCGTTGAGCTTGCGTTTCCGTGGTGCGGGGCTATCGATCAAGGAGCACTCGGTCCCAGCTACCAGGCACGCAACACAGCTTTCCTCATCGTCGCCCATGGCACAATCTGTCCTCCTGTTCAGGCAAGCTTCGCAAGGGAGCGCCGAGAACCCACTAACCGAGTCCGAGTCGGGCGAGTTGAAACCGCTGCGGAACGAATCAAGATGTATGCTGCTTTGGCGACTTGGGGGAAAGCGCGGCGGTTTTGGCGCAATGGCTATAGGAGCCGTGCGAGGGACGGTGCATGGGGTAGACATGGTGTAGGTATAAAGTTGAGCGAAAAGGCTCACGGCCGGGGTTGACCAATCTAAGCAGCGTAAAGAAACAGTTGCAACTTAGGAAGATGTCCCTGGGATGTAACCTGAATGGACAAGCAACCTCGTCACTGCGGCGTTCCGGGAGCTGCTCGTATGGACAGGCACGGAGATGCTACTTCCCCAGCCAAGCGGCTCTTGCTGATCGAGATCAGAAGCGCCCCGTCGCAGCGGCCCGACGAGAGCAAGTGTGTGAGTGTGTGTGAGAGAGAGTGTGTGTGTGTGTGGAGACACGCCCCCCGGATAGGACAACAGAAGTAAGTCCTGGCCGTTGAGCCAACGATCCGGAGCACGAGAAGGTTGCTCTGGACGCGATGCTAGTGCGCCCCAGAGACACCAGGAGTGCAGGTTGATGGATCGGCGGGGGCGAGTCTGGGGCCGATAAGAACCAAGTTTCTGGTTCGTAGATAAGGCGACGTTCGTGCTCGCTCCCGGGTGCAGTGCTAACTAGGTAGACCGATTTTCCCAACAAACAGACCCCCTCACGGTCCTGCAGACCTACCCACGCCCGTCTTCCCCTGGCACGAGCCGGCAAGGGGGCGTGTGCGAATATAATGTGTGGTTCGGTATCGGTACCCTGCGCAACCGGTAACCGGAAACCCTTCCTTATCGTAGATAATGGCTACCTGTTGAAGGCCCCCAAACCGTGCCGCTGGGAATGAGATTCGTCGGCCACGAGCTCTTGTCGCGCGCTCGGGAGTTGAAGAGAGGGGAGATACCGCGGTCTGAAGGGGAACGTGGACGGGAAGGACGAGCGATAAGCTGAGGAAATCAGCAGCGGCGTTATGCAGGGTCGTAGATTGGGATTGAGCGGTCCGAGACCACGGTACTCCGCGAATTGGGGGCTCGGATCTATGTGATGATAGAGGCCAGAACGAGATAAGCCAGGCTTATGTGCGTCATTTGCATCGATAGCAAGACACACGACGGCTGCGGGGGGAAGGGGGGAAGGGAGAATAGAGTTTCGATCGTCTCTGTATACAGGACAATGCGACTTGATCCGAGCGGGATCCAGTTGCTTAGGAGTTCATCTTGCAGTGGACTTTTAATTTTCAACCTTCGGTCTCGCCGTTGAAGAAAGTGGAGAGTTCAGCGGGCTGGGAAGGAGCTCAGATCGATAAGATGGAAAGGAAGAAGGTTCAGAGCGTGGCCCGCTAAAACCAAAATCGGCAAGTAAGATGAATAAATGAGCATACAATTCCGAAACTGGGGGAAGAACAGGAACCAGACAAGGCAGTGATGTCAATCTTTCGCAGTCAGACAAACGAGGAGTGTCGTCACAAATAAGAGAGCCACCAGTGTCCAAGATCTCGAAGGCTGCTGCCAGCTTTTTACGAACTTAAGTTTCCAAGCCTAGCGCTCCCGTAGATCAATTTCCATCCGGCAGGTCCAGGACGCCCGTCTTGCCGAACAAAGAGGGGAGACGAGTACAGACACCTCGCAACTACACGCCTACTTCCGTTTCTTCGAGCTTTGTTGGTCGTGATGCACAAAAAAGCCAGACTACAACTACAAATGCTGGGCTCTGTCAGGGGTCTGCAGAAACGATGCAGAAACACATGCACTTTGATAACACCCAAGATTTCTGGCACCTTATCAAGACGTTGATTTCATGTTGAAATTCCTAATGGCAAAGGGTCGCCGAGATAACGTTGCAGCGTGCATGTTACCTGCAGGGACTTGCGGCGCCCCAGACGTGAGGCCTCTGCAGTAACAGGACGACAACTTCTCTTCACCGAAAAAGTAGCGCAATTTTGCCGCCAAGTGCTTATACCCCAGCTCCCCGCCATCCACCAGTGAAGTCCCAAGCAAGTCACTCCCACCACTGTCGTACCGACTCCGCAAGAGCCCCGCCATCGTTGAACCGACGATGCAGACGGGGCTCCATTAGCAAATAGAAACACGCCGAAAAGCCCTGGGGCTGCCGGTTTCCAGCCCGTTTGGGAATACTTGTCACGTAATCGCTCCCCCTCTGCCGAGTCAACATTGGGTCCATCGAAGAGCATCGTCAATGGAAAACCTGAAAGTCGAACCAGAACGCGTTCCTGACTTCGCTACACTGCGGCACAACACCAATAAAAATATCGTACGCATGTAGTCTTACATGTTACGGCCCCTTTCCCGATGACCTTTCACACGCTCTTCCGCTGCCTATTTACAGAGTTACATAATATCGTGAACAGACATCCCGATCCCCATCCCCGGCCCTGTCGCAACGAGCCAAGCCTGAAAACCGCTAAGGGTCCCTTAGCGAGCCGTCAACCCGGGGTTGGGCATGCACGGCACCGGAAGATACGGCCATGACGAAGCATGAAACAACCAGACCATGAAACAGCCATTCTCTAGCCTGCTCTTCCCGTCCCGAATATTTATCGTTGTGAATCGCCCGTTGAATCAAGGGCTGGGCAGACGGGAGCATTGCAGAGCAGCAGGTGGGGTGTCGGCGAAATTGCATGCTGCAAGTCCATCTACCTTTTTCATTATCAGAGGCCGCGTATGGACAGAGAGGCATTGACCGCTGGTCGAGGTCAGCTTGGTACTGCCTGCCGAGTATCCTAAGGTGACACAGATGATCAAAAAGCATGACTGTCGTTAGCGTCGTGTTTGGTGATGGGAGCTATTTCAAGAGAGGTGCGGATCGGCCAGAGGAGCACAAGACTATCCGCAACAACTCAACTGTTCACCCAACTCGGCAAGCAGCAGGAGGGGAACTCGTTATCAATAGGATGGCGATATATTGTCGGCTTCCTTAGCTACTACACATCCCTTCCAGAACCAGCCCGTTATCTGCTCAAGCCCTTCCATTTCATTCTAAAGCTCTCCAACTTCATAACCCCAGGTTCCAGAAAAGTTGGCTCCCTTGAGTACGAAAGTAGTAAATTGACCAACGATTGAAAGCTCGATCGCACCACACACCACACCATCTCCATAACCCACCCCACCTCTGCTGCGCCGAGTTCAACGCCCGCCGCGGGGATACCCTGCACCGCAACCACACCGCACAACCACTCATCAACCACTACCACCAGTCAGCATTGCACGGCAATGAGCAGAAACCCAGCAGATTGGCCCGGCGCCGCGGGGGCAGCATCGACATTGTCCGACTTCGCCAATCTGCACCTGGCGAGAATGAGGGTCGTACAACACTAAATGGCAGCGAGTAATCAAACGTCTTGTGATTCGTCAGGCAAGAGAAATAGGACGGGAGAGGCTCCGCCGGCTGAACTACCCCTCCAGGGCACTAACGCCGCCGCCGCCGCCGCCGCCGCCTTAAAATACGGCAAGAATACCCGGACCGGTTGTTTGGAGGGGGCTTGGTCGGCAGGCAAACAAACAACCAAACAGGCCATGACCGGAAACCCTGGAGGTCTCACTCGGCCATAATCGTACGTCCATTGTGTGATCGCCAGAGCCGATCGGAGTGTGGTGTGGGTTTGTACTAGTGTAGTGCAAAACTTAAGATACGGGCCCCGTCGACACGTGTCCACGGTGGAATCCAGTTTCTGCATGATGAACCTCTGGAGTTCGGGTGAGCCCGGCCGTGCATGCGCTGAGGACCCCAATCCTTTTTTTTTTTGCGGCTATGGAGTCTCTTGGGCTGGCTTGGTGATTGGGCAAGAAACGCGGTAATAAATAATAGGGCTAGCAAGGAGAACAGAAGAGAGAAAGGGAAAGGGAAAGGAGAAGGGAAAGGGAAACTGGAAGACCTCAACCCTCTTGTTTAGTCAATGAAGGACAATATAGGCAGACAAGCGGGATCAAGGGTCTCCATGGACACGCACGCACAAGGTCTGGGGGGCAGTGGGGGCCTGTCAGATCAAGGCGAGTACTTCTGAGGAATCTCACCAGACTCTACCCATGGTCATACGGAAACCCTTCATTCTGTCGGAATTAGCAGAAAGAATCGCTTCTTCTCTTCAGTTGGACCTATTATCCTGCGCCATTGACGGAGGGTACCACACCATACACGCCTCCCTGTATGAAACCGAAAACTTATCCGGCCGCGGTATCTCCATCTGAAACCCGTCAATGACCCGGAAGCCCAGCTTCTGGTACATGGGTATCGCCACTTCGGTGCTCTCCAGGTAGGCTCGTAGTCCGTCTGCATCAGCCATTCCGAGCACTTCCCGCGTAAGCAGTGTGCCGGCACCCTGTCCTTGATAGGCCGGGTCCGTGCAAATGAAACTGATGTCTGTCCGGTTGTCAGCCCTGGCTCGGCTCCCATGGAGGCCCGACAACAGGACGGGGTGGGGTCGGTATCGGAGGTCTGCCTGCAGCGGGCCGGGCCGCGGACCTCCCTGATTCGGAGGGTTGTCTTCCGATTTGCGGGATTTGGCCCGGGAGACATATGGAGATGATGAAACGCAGAGATGAAACGGAATCGATAGCACACATACAGTAGCAAGGCTGGTTCCCAAAGCATCTCTTTTTTGCCTCCTCCGCAAGCGACACATAATTCTCAAGAAATTCGGGCTGACACCCTTTCAAGTCTCGCAACTCGCCGCTCTCTAGTTTTGTTTTTTCGGGGTGTGACGGCGAGCTCCACTTCACAAAGCCCGCAATGACGCCGGTCTCGGGATCTCGCGCAACCAGGATCCCGGTAGAGGGATCTCGCAGCTGTTCGACCGTATTTGCTTCCAGAAATCGCTGGAGAGACTTGAGGCTCTCGGGTGCGGGGAATTGTGCTTGCAGCAAGGGGTTGGCGTCCATGGCGGCGAGGTGGATCTCGGCGATGCGGGGCGCATCAGCATCTTGGGGCCGACAGATCAAGAAGTTCCGGACCATTGGGATGGAGATGGGCCGTTGTTACTCGACGTTGTGGTGGTAGCGGAAGCTACTCTGTAGCTGCTCTAGCCTCTCGGCATGCCACGAGGGCCAGGGACTAAGAAGGCGGCTAACGACGCATGTGCGATCATGTGACAGGTGCCACAGGTCACGATGCCGTCTCCGAGTGGTTGTCAGCCGACTTTCAAATCGGAGGATTCATTGACAGCTTCTGTTTGGGCTCGACTGTCCGCTGCCTCCTTCTTCAAGGCATCTTGCAGCATTATGTATGGCGTCTCTACCCACATATACCAATCCCCGCCACGGAAGTGCTCGGCAAGCAGGGTGAGAAAATGCTGGCCAGCGTCGCCCATCATCCAGACTCCACGGCAGTAGTGCATGGCCAGGAAATAGTACGCAAGAATGGCGAGGGCCTCGGGGCGGCGCGTCTCCAGCATCCGAACGAATGCCGGCCCAAGCATTGCCACCCAAGAGCAAAGGATATAGGCTCGGGGCTCCGCATTAGGCCTGGCATCAAGGACACATTGTAGGAGATCAACAGCACGCAGCGCCTCCTTGAGCTCGTCCGGCTCTAAACGCGCCGCAGTAAGCCTGTCGCGGATATCATCGCACTCCCGCCCTTCGCTTGTCAGCTGGAACCATTGTGGGACCAGCTCCTCGAACAAAACTTTGAGCTCTGATTTCTTGAGCTGGTCCCAGTACCCGTGCATGATGGTGAGAATCCCTCGGTGGAGGCTCATGTACTCTAGAAACCGAGCTATGCCGGAATCGGGGTTTAAGTTTCGGTATGAGAGCATATCGCAGAGCGCGTGAATCCCAATCACGCTGGAGAAAATGAAAGCAGGTATGCGCTTCTCGACAGAGTCGCCAAAAAAACTGATATCGAGGCTGTTGAAGATGGACAAACCCTGTGTCTGGAGCTGAATGGCCAGGTTATGGTAAAATTGCTGCTGCTCAAGTCGAAATACGCTGAGGTGATGCGCTGAGAGGGCGAGAACCGAATACATCACGTAAGGCTCCCGAAGCGCAATGTTAAGAATGATGTCTTTCATACAGCTCTCCATCATCGGATAGATTGAAGTCTCCGTTATGTAATGGTGCAGGAGCTGCATGTGGACCATATCAAGTCGCGAATGTGGTTCCTCTACCCGAGGAGAAGACTGCAGCTCGGAGAACGACGCCGAGGCAGGAGTCGGAGTGGAAGCCGGCCCGGCAGAAGCCGCCCGGTCCGACGGCGACCGCGCGGTGGGCGACCAAGGAGTCGAATACTGACACTTCCGGTCAACGGTTGTGCAGTTTATGCATTGCGGTCGGGTTTCATCGCACTTGCACGGTCAGCCAACTTTCAGCAAAGTGATTTGTTTCCAGAGGTGATGTACTTTAACTGCAAAAACCGTCAGTAAGCGGTAACATAGGCCATACGAGGGAAGTGGGTTGCACCAACTATGACGTTTCTTGCATTCGAGGCAGCCATTTCTGGACTTTCTGTGGCTTCGGCGCATCATATTTCCAAAGGTCCGGGCCGCGCCGAGGCTCTCTGCATCTGCTGCTCGGGCTTCAAAGTGGCTCACCACCGAAAGCTGAGAGAAAGTGGAAATAAGTTATACACCAGGACACCCTCATGTTCCGCATGCTTTGATTGAGCCTTGCCCCTGAATGCCGCGTAGTCGCAATTTCTAGTCGTGACGCGTTTGCTGTTCACAGCCACACGTGGGTCTCTGTCTGGAGAAGTCTGCCAAGCCCGTACCTGAACAACGGCCCCAGCCAGAAATTGTGCGGAGTGTGTTCCGGGGGTTCGTGGGGCGAATTGAAGGACGCGCAACTCGTAGATGCCGAAGGTCAACATTCCAGCCAGACGAACCTACACAGCCTCCAGATACTTGGTCACAACTGCGTGTCATCCAACGGTGGTTGATTCCAGCGAGCCTGGCGGTTCATACTGGCGTGGGTTCCTCGGCCAACGAAATTAAGCACCCAGTCTCGAACACGCTGCGTCTTGCCGAGTTGAGGGTGGACGCTCCCTGTGGTTGCCAGGTCGGATGTGCTATAGTATCCGCCAGGATCTCGGGAATCCAGCTTCATCCGGTAGAGCAAGTGCACCTTTGTCAAGTTCTTCCGCAGACTGGATCCGTAAACTTTGTTTGTAAAAACATTGAAAGCCACATTCTGGACGAAAATGACATCCCCGGTCCGCAAGCCTGCGAGAGGGCTCTCATCCACGTTGTCAGACGGAAGCCAATAGGTTATGGCAAACCCGGCTTTGGTCTCGTCTCCAACAAGCACCTCAACCAGGTACTTGGTGGCACCCCAGTGAGTTTTGACGGCCCGTGGCTGGGAGATGGAGATGACGCCTACGATTAAATTGCACGTCATGGTTTGCGGTTGGATTTTGAGAATGTAGGCCGCCGAAGGAATGTTATTGAGACCAGTGATAAGGTCGCTACCCGGGAATAGCAATGGCTCCTTGATAGTTCCTGCCTGGCTGCCATCGCTGCTCATAAACGAGGTACGGTCGCTGGTACATGTTGTCTCGGTAGATTGGGAGATGAGCTCCGACGATGACAAAGCGGTATGAGCAGCCATCGAGTGCTCGTAGAACTGAGAGAGAACAGGATGATGGTCGCTGTTGTCGCTGTCTGAGGCGAAGGACAGGGTCGCGGTGTCGAGGAACTCGCTCGAATCAAAGGTAGGCTTGGCCGAGCCATTATAAAAGATGGTGCCAGTGCCATATTGTTGGGAGAACCCAGTTGGAATGCTTGCTTTGTCCAGGGACAATGATCTCCAGACAGCGTGTTCCGGTGCCGACGAAATTGTGGGGGGTGGGCGGTAGCCTGGATTTATTCCTGTGAACTGAACGATGGTGTCTTGAAATTCCGACAGCAACCCGCTTGCGTTCCAGTCGAGAGTATGTCTCTCTGGCGCTCCGACAAAAATCTGAATCTTTTTGACCATCATGCATGAGCCTGAGCCATGCAGAACGGCGAAGCCCAGGAAAACTGCAGTTGAACTCCGTACCTTAGGTATCCAGAATCGGATTGCTGCTAGAGCCAAGTTGAGCAGGCGTCAAAAAGTGTGGGGCGTCCCAGCTGATGTGCAGGTTCCACGCAAGAGGCAGCACGGTAGCAAGGTAGATCCCACTACAGCGAGCGGGAGCTGCAACTTGAGGCAATGTAAACAACATTGTCTCCTGAATTTCTCCTGTTGCATATAGAACTCTAAACACTCCATATTACACGTGTATCAAGTCGCCCAGGTTATGGAGTTGTAACAGTGGTAATTGTTAGGTCAGTGTAAATATAAGTCGGAATTCTGCCAACCCCACGCACATATCTAACCCTGACCGGGCCAAGTGTAAATTGAGACAGAAATTTCCCACATTGGCAGTGAACCCTGCGTCTGCAAGGGGGCGCCAGCTGAGCTTCCGCCTCCCAACCTTCACGTTGTCCGCAATTGCCTACAGCCATTTTTCTGAGCATTGTGGAGGGAGAGTTTTGTCGCAGTGCTCTTACTCTCGAGTTTCTTCACCGCCCTTTCGCCGTCCCTTCGCCATTCCTTCCACGACATATTGAGGACACAACGATGGCTCCAGCACCTTGGGAATCAGTCCCGGCCGAAAACACCTTGTTCGTCCTGGTAACCGGCGGGAATAGGTACGCTTCGGGTTGAAAGGGGGCATTCCAAATTGTGTGATCTGACAGTAAGGTCGGCAGCGGGATCGGCTTTGGCATTGGCGAACGCCTCATCGACGAATACCTCACCACCCGGTCACTCTCATCGCATCTCGTTGTGATCCCAACAACACGGAGCGCCAAAAAATCGCAGGAGACCATTGATGGCCTCCGGAAACATACGAAGGAGTTCGCGGCCACTTCAGCGGCTCTCCGTGCCCGCGGGGGGCCAAACTACGACCCGAAGCAGACGACAAGGCGAGTCCACATCCTCAGCGTCCAGCTCGATTTATGCAGCCTGCCATCCGTCCGGCGCGCCGCGCACCAGCTCGTCTCCGGCACACTCACCAGTCCGAGCGATGACGAAGATTTTGTGCCGCTCACCGATGTCAAGATCCCTCGTCTCGACTCCGTCATCTTCAACGCCGGAATAGGGGGTTGGTATGGCCTGAACTGGCCCAAGGTCTTCCACAACATCTTTACAAAGGGCCTGGTCAACGCCACAACATGGCCGACCTTCAAGGGTGCCCTAGGCGGACACGTCATCGACCCGATCAGCGGCACGAAAGGGGAAAAAGGCGCCACAACGCAGATGGGCGAGGTCTTTTGTGCCAACGTGTTCGGCCACTACGTCTTTGCCCAGCGGCTCGTGCCGCTCATGGCCCGCCCTGCAGACAGCGGTCTTGTCCCTGGCCGCATCATTTGGGAGTCGAGCGTCGAGGGGGAATGGGATAGTCTCTCGCTGGACGACTTCGAAGCCGCCAGGATCCCCGCCGCCTACGAGTCCACCAAGCGCCTGACGGACGTCCTCGCCCTGACGTCCACACTCCCCGCCTCTAAGCCCTACGTCGACAGATATTTCAGCACCAGCACGAGTAACGCCGCTACTGCCATCCCGCCAAAGATCTATGTTGTCCACCCGGGCATCGTGCAGACGACAATTTTTCCGCTCAACGCCTTCATGTTCTTCTGGTATAACATTGTGCTATATCTGGCCCGCTGGCTGGGCTCGCCGTGGCACGCTATCACGGCCTACAATGGCGCGTGCGCTCCCGTGTGGTTGGCGCTACAGGAGCAGGGCTGGCTAGACGGGGCGCGGGCCGAGAGGGTCAAGTGGGGCTCAAGTGTCGACCGATGGGGCGAGTGCCGGGTGAAGAAGACTGAGGTAGACGGGTGGGGATGGGAGGGGCGGGTGGAGGAGATGCGGGCGCTCAAGCAGGAGCATAAGCTAGCAGGGCGGAGACCCGGGGCGGTGGACGTGACGGAGGAGAAGTTGCTCGAGTTCAAAGAGCTTGGGGCCGAGTGCTGGAGGCGGATGGAGGAGTTGAGGGAGCGGTGGGAGGAAAGGGCGGATGCGGTCGAGGGTGGGCGAGGTAGCTAGGTCAGGTACGAAAAGGCGAAGCGTGATCTTGGTGAGATATTAATTATCTAATGGTAATGTTGAGAATATATATATACGATCGAGCCTCTACTGTCACTGTATGTGGTATCACATGGTCCCAAATCAACAACGCACACAGCGTATTCCAAAAGCCGTCTCGTGAATATGGTCAGCCATACATCATACAGATGATCTCCAACTCAAGAGTTACCGCTCTCTCCGCCCAGCATTGCCTCTTCCCTCCTCATCCGACCTCACCCTCCGGAGCAATAACTTCTCCTTACGCCCGAACAACCCTAAGCACAAAGGCAATGGCACTGCCGCCAGGGCGAGCACAGCATGCAGGATCAAGGCATTAGTCATATCCCCCGGTGGATGCCCATCCTCACCCTTCTTCAAAGCTCCGGAGATCACAATAAGAATTCCGCCAAGCAGCTGTCCCCCGCTCCACGACAGCGTTGAGGTGACAGCCGGACTAATGGGATGCGTCAGCTCAACAAGGTACTCGACGACGATGGGCAGTAGCGAGAAGGACGAGGCCCCAAGAACCGCCATGACGACGTACGGCCCTGCCACGCCGCCGCCGTCGCGTGTGCCAGGCATCCAGATCAAAGCCAGGTAGCAGAGGCCGATGAGCGGGACGGCGACGCGGATTGCCAGCAGGTATGACTTGGTCCGGTCGATGATAGGGGAGGTGACGGCCGAGGCGACCAGGCCGACGACGATAAGCAGTGCGCCAGCGATTCCCGCCTCCTCATCGTTGTAGCCGTACGGGAGAAAGATCTGGTTGAGGAGGGAGGATATGGAGTTAAAGAGACCAACGTAGGCCGCAAAGGGGATGAGGAGGAGCCAGAACTCGAGTTGGCTGAAAAGGACCCTGGCGGAGGCGCCGAGGGAGAGTTTGGGGGTCACCGCGGAGGGCGCTACCGGGGTGGGAGGACGTGAGGGGATGAAGAAGGCGGGGACAGAGCAGACAGATGACTGTGGATGTTGGTTAACAGGGGTTTTTCGTATGGTGTCAGATTGGAATAATGGGTAGCTTACGATAATGGAAACGTAAAGGACCATGCGGGAAATATCGCTGGGCTTGTTCACCCAGAAAGGGACAATTAGCTGACCAAGAGCCGCGCCGAGGGGATTTGCTAGACTTGTCAACGCCGTTGCAGCCACTCGGCCCCGGTCGGTAAACCAAAGGTCGGAGTATCGCGCGGGAGCGGCCAGGACGAATGGTTGCGCAAGACCAGTGAGAATCTGACCGAACATGACCACGCCGAATATGCCCTCTGAGCTGGAATATGAGCCAGCATAGCGAATCCAGTTCCCAACAAGTAGGAGAGCGGCTGCTGTGACGATAGATTTTTTCGGACCCAGGTGCAGTACGTAGATGACCACGGGAGTGATGAAGGTGAAGGCGAACATGAAGGCCGTACTAAGCCAGTTGATAACAGTCTCGGTGGTTTGGAAGTACTGCGCAGCATGACTGGCAACAGGCGAAAAAGTGAGCCACTGGTACGCCAGACAGTCAGCAAGGTCAGGAAATGCACAATCTTCTCTCGTATCAAGTTGAGTTATTTTCTGGTTCGTCTTGCGCTGGGGATATATCCAACGAACAACGGCTGCATCGTAGGGTCCGTCCAGCAAGCAGACTGACCATATCAATGCAGATTGCGAATTCAAGAATGCAGCTCAGAAGAGTGCTAACTGTACGGGCACCTTTACCCTGAGGTTCAGGAGAGCGACAATGGCTAGTTTTGCTCAAACAAGCCCAGGAATCTGGAGATCCAATCCAGACAATGTTTCTCGCGATCCGAAAGTGAGTAAGAAAGAGTGCCACTTACATCCCAACTCACAATGACATTCAGGAGCGTCAATTGCAACAACCCGAACCACCGTCGTCTATACACCTTGTACTCGACTCCCACCGCGTCCGTTTCCACTGGTGTGGCGTGGTGGGAGGACTCGGTCCCTGTAGGTTTGGAGCCCACCAGCCCCCGCGCACCTGGAGCCGGGCCCGTCGTGCGCGCTGTGACGGCATCCATTTCAATCAGGTGCCTGTCCACGGCGTCAGACTCGAGCGCTGCTTCACTGCCGCCGATGCTCTTAGTCGCCGTCTTTTCCATCTCGCTGGTCTCATCCCCCCTCAGTTCCCGCCACGGGCGCGAGTGTCCGCCCATTGCATCCCTATCGATCCCTTCGATTTCGCTGACGCTAGGCCGCGCAGAATTTGAGTCGCAAGATTTCTGGTCGTGACCCGTCTGTTCATGTTCCATCGCGCCGGCACTGTGACGGGCCATGCGGCGGGCGATCTACAACCGACGCCAATGATGCTCGGCGGCAGCGTTGCGCGGCATGGACCCGTGGGCTTCAAATATCAGATGCTGCTTCGGTGGTGATGGGTATGCGTTTGTTTAATCAAGAATAAGAAAGTCACGGTCCGTCCTAGTTGTCGTTGCCTGAAGGCCGTCCAAGGCAGCACCTTGGGGAACGATAAGGTACGTGTTGTGTCGATCGCATCTCATGCTCCCCTTTCCCTGTAATCTCCAATCCTGCTTCTTCATTCTGTCTTGGCAGACCGGACGTCGTCTGAAAAGGGAAGGGGCACTGGCACGGGTCCGGGCCTTCCCCGCACTTTGAATGGAGGGTAATGAGGCGAGCGAGACGCGAACAATGAGTTTCATGTGCTTGCCGACGAATCTCATATTCTGTGGTATACGCGGTTCCCACTGTCAGGATACGGGTTTATCTTGATCTTTGTTGCGTCTGAAGCCGAGGTCTGACCACCTTAAACTCTAGACAGCGACATCGAGAGTCTAAACATGGATGGTTGTCTGAAACGCAAAATACCGATTGATATCAGGTCAGATGAAGAACCTTGCATACACGTGTAACTAGGTACGTATCTCATTCCATGTCCAGATCTCCATGGATCCTGGCGTCAGAGGGATGCATACCGACCCGGTGTTAAGTGATTCCCATCCCAAATCATCATCCCGGGGCCCATAGGTACAAGACTACATTTCCGTGCTTATCACCCTCCTTCACTTCACATTACCTAACCTCTAAGTAGCCTCATCGCCCCTCCACCAGCAGCCCCCTCCCCAACCCGCATTCGCAAACTGCAAGTCATCCACGCCTTCCCTTCATGGTGTGCTCGCTTCATGTGTAACCCCAAAAGTGCGCGGCGCGGGGGGTTTAGAGCCTTGGAGTCCCCGTCGCTCTTCCCATACGCCATACAAACCCCTCATCAACCGCCAATGACAACACAGAACTACGAAAGCACACATACGCAGTAAGCACATCGTGCATCGAGGTAGGTATATCAGTCGCCGTCCTCGCCAAAAGCACATCAAGGCGCGTCCCTACTTACTTCTTCATCCACTGGTGTACTAGCAGAGCACTGTTTGGATATGGCTCCGAGAAAAGCATTTGCATGATGCACACGCACATATGCGTGGCAGCGGATGCATGTACATGTCCGTCTGCGCACAGATGCAGCGCGAGCCCGCATTTAGAGCATGTAGGGCGCCGGGACTAGACACTGTCGGGAGCCCGTTTGAGGTAGAGAGGGTGCCACCCGACAGGGATGCCCGCGAGTACAAATCCTTGACTCCCGCGGGAACGGGACGGACTTTAATGCCGGCGTATTAGGGAAGGGACAATTTGGGAGTGGTTGGCCACTCGAGACTCTGGTCGGGTTGGGCTCTTTGGTTGCTCGCGTCCGCACGGGAGGAAGAGCTAGCTCCATCAAGTTGGGGCACCCTTCTGGCGCCATGCAGCCCTACTAGTTAGGAAATTGTATGCGTTGGCTACACTGGCTCATCTCCAGAATTAATGTTTGCAGGATCGTTAAACCGGGATTCGCCGAAGGTGGATGTGTGCATGCAGTTATTCTAGAGGTTGAGTTTCTGGCATTTTTTTTTTCACAGAGCATGAATGAGACGATGATGGGAGGGTTATGATACAAGAGCAAGTCCAGGCCGGTGAAACCCCAAACAGACCCGGACCCGATTGGTTATACAGGTTGCTTACTCCCACCGTCCCGTAACGTGTTTCCATCCCACGATGTGTGTATGCCGTCTTGTCCGATCCACAAACGACCAAGCCAACCAGCTAGTTCCCCGTGAGTACGTTTATAGGAACCTTCCTCCTTCTATAGGAGCCATGTTTGCAACGGAAAAAAAAGAGCTTCAGCTGTACCCTGGGGAAACGCTGGCTTCGGTCACTGTCGATTTCGAAATGGGCACATCGTGGAGCCGTGGCTGGCTTATTTGAGAACGGACCAGAGCTTGGGAGCGGCACACTCGGTCGCGCAGTGGGCGAGGTGGAAGACTGCTTAAGTCAGTACCGGGTGAATCTATGAGGCTTTCGCTTGAATGGGGATCAGGGGAACCATACACTCCTCAACGCAGTCCTCTTTGGCACCGCCCTCGGATGAGGCGTTGGTGACGCGCTCAACGCACTCATCGAAATGGTGCTTGGCAGGGGCGCACTGCTTGGAATTCCGGCAGTCTATACATCGATTTATTCGTCAGCTTCGGTCCGTAGTTCGATCAACGGGGTGCCAATGAAGCCAGCCATCCCCTATGGCAAACCATGTCCGTGCCGGTCGCCACGCAGAGGGACAAAGTTTGCTCTCAGAACCTCGTTTCCTCATAGCGGAAATAGCGTCACAACAATTCGGCGTGCGGTGTCTGGTAGGAATAGCGGCGGTACGCCTTGGTAAACCCACCTTCTTCGAACTGCTCCTTGGGGTCGACGAGCTCCTCCTCCTCCTCTTCCTCCTCTTCTTCCTCCGCTTCCTCCTCCTGCTCCTCCTCAGCAGCCGGCTCTTCCTCTGTGGCGGGCTCCTCTGAGGTGGCAGTCTCGGCCTCGGTGCTCTTCTCTTCCTCGGTGGTCTCGGCGGTGGTTTCCTCGGGCTGTCAATTCCATCGTCCAACGATCAGTAACTGTCTCAATGACTAACAAAAGAAACCCCACCCCGCTGCAATGGCAGGCCACATTCCCCATGGACGGGACGGGACGGGACGCCAGCGGTACAGCGGAACGTAGGTGCCAAGCGGAGAAAGTGACGCATCGAGATCATACCAGCTCCTTCGCGGGGGCCTCGGCGTCGGCCGTCGCCCAGGGGGTGGCGGCCTCGACGAGGTCGGTTATGGTGTCCCAGAAACCCATTGTTTCGATCTGGCCGGAAGGCGGCAGCGAGCGGTGTCAATGGCAGAAGGTGGGTGGACAGGGTGCGCCTGAACGGGGTTTGCTTCAAGTCGACAATCGCGCGACGTTGAGCTCTCGCAAAAATCGGGTAAGCGAAAACAGCCCGGGCTGCCAATTGGGCGTTGCTGATTGGCTAAGCTGCTGGCCAACCGAGCTCCGGGTGATCCCGCATATCACGTGCACTGGCTTGGTCGGATAAAGAGGCTCGAGTTTCCCAGCAGTCTGTGTGCGTTCAACAAGATACACTCGGAAGCCATCATGACATGACGCATAACGCAATCCTACATACGACAGTCACCGGAGGCCATGATGCATTGCCAACTGACGACCGGGTCCGTCTCTTGCGGTTCACACAAGAATGATGAAAATTTCCCACCGTCTACTTGGGACCTCGCGAATAACCCGAGTAACTAGAAGAAGGCGAAGCCTATCCGCCTGCCCATTTTCGATGCTGCAGTCCTGTCTTCAACAATCAATGCGAATATCACTTTAACCGAATGCGTTACATGACGGTTCAGACCGGATGGTATCAAAAAAAAAATGCATAGCGTCCACAGAGCGAGCAAGCCAAAGGGTGTGCAAGATTCCCGAAATATGAAGAGGTAATACTCCAAAGCGTCACTCTGCAATAACCATCTCGGCCTTCAATGTCGCTCAGCTTCCGCCCGCGTGCGTTCCTCGTACTGTATATTGATAGCTTGGGTCTGCGCCTGCATGTAATCCGGAGGTGGCTCATCGGGTGCAGGTTGGGGCGGCTGCTGTTCCTGTTCTTGTTCCTCCTGTTGTTGTTGTTGTTGTTGTTGTTGTTGCTGCTGCGCGCCGGCGTGGGTGTTGGTTACGGCCCCAGATGAGGACGGTCCTGGCGTACTGGGCTCGTACGGTGGGGGGGGTTCGAGGTTCTGGCCTGGTACCAAACCCAATTCTTGAGCATGCTGCAGGCGTTCCTTCAGCCACTCAAACTTGGCCTGGAAGTCGCTGTGACCGCCGTCCCTGAAGGTGAATCTGACTTCCACCCGGGGAATATGCATGGGTATGCCCCCTCCCGGAACTGGCCTGACGGTACCGCCCCAGCTCCAAGGCCCGATCCAGGACGAATGGACATGAGTGTCGGTAAAGTTCAGCACAGGCGTAAAGAAGGACTTAAATTCCTCACTCGGCCTGGCCGGTAGAAAGATCACCTTATGGTAGGTTAGCTCGGGTCTTTACCAATTCCTGCCTGGCCAAGAGACAGCGAGGTTCTCCGTGGACCACCGGCCTGAGAAAACGATTGAGGAAAGGACGGGTGGTGCAGGTACTCACTCGCTCATTTGTGATGTAGGCGATGCCATTGTCGCATTTGAGGGTGAACGGGTCGGCGATCTGGAGCTCACGAGGCGTTGATACTTCGAGGCTGACCCGCGGACGCGAGGTGTGCAATATCTTCTCGTCCGGGATGGGCACGATCTGGCCATCCCGGGTAAGCATAACCCAGCTGTCCACCTCGTCAGATTGTGAATTACGCAAAAGCGTCCATTTGTGCTGCTCGGCCAAGAATTGGTCGGCCATGATCCGGCGGCAAGAGGCGCGAGTCGACGGTGTGGGGCCAAGGGGAGGCTCGAAGGGAAGTGTCGGGCAGGGGAGGGGGGGATTTGCGCTTGGGGATAACAGCGCACGGCAAAGGCGTCATGGGGAGGCGGCCGGTCCGTCCGGGGTATGGGAAAAGACAAAAAGAGGAAACACCAAAAGAGAGTGTGGTCAGGAATGAGGAAGGGAGAAGTAGAAAACCATCACTTACTTTATTGACATGTTGAGAGAGGCGGGTAGATGGGAGATACCTTGAGGTGGCCGCAGAATGGCCCGCCTTGTCCGCAGAGGTGTCGTCTGGGTGGTGTCCCACAGAGGCCGTTCGATGGGGTCTCGATTCGTCAGATTTGGAGCCCGCTAGCCCATCCACAGCACCAGGGTTCACACAGTAGCGGCACGAAAAGGGGAGCGACAAGTTCGTCCCGCACCAGTCCGCCTGCAGCAGAGCAGCGGCCGAGATCTAAGGACTTTGGGAGCGCTGCGGCGGTTGTAGTATCTGGTGTGGGCCAGATTTGCTGGAGGTACTGACAGCCTATACTTGCCCGCCCCTCTTGGAGCTGCCTCTCTGCCGAGATGCGTGTTATCCCTGGGTCGATGGGGATGCGGGACTTGAAAGCGTCTCGGCAGCCTCGAACCCAACCTCTCTCGAGCGCCGTCCTGCTGGGCCTGGGTAACCTGAGATGTGGACAAACACCCCCTCCCCCCGGGTGGCCGAATAAGATGGGAACTGACGCGGGGTCGATCGGTATTGGCAGCGCAATTGACTGCAGCACTGCCTGTCGTGTGGTGTATGGTAGTGCCTGTACTTACACGCTCTTTTTTCTCGTGGAGGCCGTTGCGCGTGTTGATCCTCTGTGTTTTGCGGGGTGGTGCCGAACCTACACTAAGCTTGACGTGTCGGGAATGGTGAGATTGAAGGTCCCAGGGCAGGGGTGGAACTGGGTGAGCAATTGAAAGAGCCAAGAGCCCCAGGGCGTGGCGTGCCATCCTGGCATTTGGAACCCCGCGCTAACAGACTTGCCAGGTGAACCCGCATGGGCAGCGGTTTAATTGTGGGCCCACCCGGAGCTGCGGTGGGCCTGTTTGTCGGCCATACCCGAGGCGTTGGCCGCAAGAGATACGGACAAGGCAGGTAGTGTGCCTCTAATTTCCAAATGCGAACCTCAAAATGATTTCCGGAGTGGCGGGTCGACAAGAAAGACGCCAAGTCAATTGGGCAAATGAATCTCACCTTGGGTGTCATTCCACGGGAACAAACAGCAGGAAGAATATGTGGAAGGCGCAAAACATATCACAGTATAGCGCCTCTCGACCGGAGAAATTAGTCATGGTATTTCTGAGGGAAGGTTCTCCCTCCAGGGAGTAGAACTATCCAAAAGAAATTTGAAAGCAAACTGACAAGGTAGGAGCGACTCGGCGAATCATCCGGATATTGCCATTGGCGGTCGGTGCCTGGACGATCATGTGCTCGTTGATGGAACAAGGACTTCGACATATTCCACTTATTACTTGTTACTCTGCAAATCACTGGATCTCGTACTTCTGCAACATTCGCGGAGCATACAAGCTGGAACACCTCTGCTGCTGATGCTCTTTCGCCACGGCTCCCGCGTACCTCGATCTCAGCTTGGAAGGAGGTTCATCGCCCAGAAATGCCCAAAGTTCCCTGACTTTGTCCTACGCTTCTTGTGGCGTTTGCGCGCCACGGGGGCGTGCAAAAGCAGCGTCCGGCTTCCATGCGTCTCGACTTTGGACTTCTGGGACAGCTGTCATCAAAGCAATCGAGCCATGGCGCCCACTACTTTGCATGGCAAGCGATTTCGTTGCTCGCAGGCGACTCGGCAGAATCCCCAAACCACACCCAAGCCTCCGCGCGACGCATTTTCTGTTCTAGTACCTCGGCGAGGAAGTCGACCCTCTGCTAGATACAAAGAAAACGAACCGAGACTGTTTGACTTATTGATGTAAACAGTCCCGCCTCCATCCAGTTGAGCTCTGGACGGGAGGGAACGGTGTAGCACAATGGTTTGGTCCGAAGGAGCCGGGGATGGCAATTCTTGGGACGGCCCCTGTCACTCTGCGCCTCGTCTCCGCGAGACGTCATTTTAACTGTGATGAAAACCGCCCAGCATTGTCAATCCCGCGAGTTCGGGACCCGGGGGCTCTCCGTCATTGAGACAATCATCCACGGCCCAGCAAAGCTCCCGTAATGTCCCAGATGCGTCCGGCTCTTCAGGACGCTATGATCAAGGCAATAACGCAGTATCGAGTGTCCTGGAAAAACCAAAGGCGGCTTTCTGAGTTGCGTGCTGATGGTGCAATCCACAGCAGTCAAGAGGTTGAGTCGATCATTGTTAGGCTAGCCCGCATGATGCATACTGTATATGCGGTATATGTACTGGTACATACCTCTCCGTATATCCAGATGCTCATACATTCCAGAAAGGCTGGCCACTACCCTGCAACAGCATCTGGCTCGCCTATCAATGGACGCAATTACATACAATAGCGCACACCGAGCGCCAGGGGCCGCCGGCACTTTCCTGAAGTGTCCGTGTTCTTGAGGTCACTCGACTCCTCACCGCCGGGTAACTATCATGAGGCGAGCAAGGGAGACTGACCTGCCCCACCTGCCGGAGCTGTCTCCATTTCTCTGCGACCACGAGAGGTGTTCGTTTGACCGACGGCGAGTAGTTGAGCGAGTGGATCTGTTCGTCTGGCGCCGGCTCCTCTTCGAAGATGCCTGCCTCCTACTACAACTGGAAACCCGAGTCGTAAGGCGAGACCATGAGGGCAAGCCAGCGGACAGGGGTCACGGCCATCAAGGATTTTCACTTATATCGTCGGAGCCATGCCATGTTGGCTACACTACGAGACATGACTGATCCGCCTCGTGCCGGGACTTGATTACCTTTACGCGACGTACGAGACTGTCATGGGGACGAGACCACGCTCTTTCCCAGGAGCGAACAGCGGTGGACTCCACGATGACCGGTCGTGTTAGGCTTGGCTTTTTTCAATTTTCTGTTCCACAGCATGACTGTCCGCCCTGACGGTTCGCCGATTCGCCTTGGTTAGTCCCACTTGGGAACGTCATCCCCGACTCTGACGAGGGTTTTCCGTGAGCTATTCTCTCGTTGTGTCCTTGGGCACAGCTGAACTATTACCCGCCGTTTCGGTTCCTTCGTCTGGCCTGGCCTTCGGGTACACCATGAATTTACCCACTTGTCATCGTTCATCATTCCCCCAATGGCGTCGAAAGAGGCGAGTCTGTCCTTGGCGAGCTTGCAAAACTGCATCAGCCAGTCGATCGTCCGGCCCGGTTCCCGCGCCTTCGACGGAAACAGTTTGAACATGGCACCGACTCCTTCGAGCAATAACATTTACAGAAGCCCTACAAACGGCTAACATCCAGATGAATGCATATCTGCGAAAATGCAGTGTGTTCTTCTTTTCACAGAAACCCAGTATAGGCTCCCCTAATTCTTACAGCAAGTTCGGTTGGGAAACAACCCCTGTAATCGATCTTCTCACGAAACGTCACTCATCTTTCGTGCCCATCTCTCGCGCGGCAATCCAATAATCCTGTGCAGGGCCGAGTTGCTCGCTTCCCCCCCTTTTTTTCAAAAAAAAAAAAAAAAGAAAAGAAAGAGAGCAGTTCCTCAGATTCCCGGTCTCAGCCACATCAGATCGCCAAACGGCGCTCAGCTTTACCTCTCACTTCACCATGGCCTTGCGCCAGAAAACGGGAGGCCATCTGTGGAATGAATCGTTTCACAATGGCATAAACACACGCCGCTGGTTAGTTGCCCCCAGCGGTATCCTGGGTCAGGAGGAAGGGTGACGACAAGTCGCGGTACTTGCTTGGCCAACAATCTCGGTCAGGCGGCCCTTCCCCGCGGGCATGAAAGACATGTGGACCAACCTTCATTATCCAATAAAGTGAAAGCTGATCGATCTCTGACAGCAGGAAACCCTTCGTCTTCATGTCCAAACGTGGGCATGCCGCTGGCCGTCCCGGCCCTTGCCTGCCCGTTCCCTGGCCGCGTCCCCCATACCTCGTTTGAAAGGGCAGTGCTGAACGAAGCTTTTTCCCCACAGAGTGACTGGCTGCCTATCGTATTGTTGCTTGAGGCTGGGTTGATGAGCATAAGCATTATGTCGAGTCGGCTACTGCCCTGTTTGGAATCCACTTAGTCCTTGGGAAGTTGCCTTAATGGTGTTTATTGTGGCCTGCTTATTGTAGATTAAACGAAGCGTAAGCTTATTCGGTCTCTAAGCAAGAGCATGGTGGCCAGAGACTCTTTTTAAAGGAAAGCCAATGTGCTAATCAAGGACAGGTAAAACTTACGTCTGCCCGGCTGGACGTCGGGATATTCATCGCCACGGCAGCTTCGGCCCACCATACTCTCTGCCTCTCCGTGCTTATTGCTCGCCCAATACCGCGATCTTCGCATCACATATTTGCCAGCTTAACCAGAGAATACCATGTGCAGTGATGCTGGATAGCACAACAGTGTGAATCTCGCATTACTCCTCACCGAAAGCCAAAGACGGACATTGAGATTCTTCTCTCATTATGCATACAGTCATAATCTTCATGATCTCAAATTCCATGACCTTTCCCTAGGCAAAAACCTCCTGGAGTACGCGCCACGAATGACAAACAGAAACACTTTACTCTCCTCCCTTCCCCCCTCTTCCACCCCCCCCCTTCTCCCCCCCCCTCCCCCAACCTTCCCTTTAGAGAGTGCGAGAAAACAACCCGAGACATGTCCCAAAAAGAGGGGAAGGAAACTCATCCAAGTCCGGTTATAGTACCCGTTGCAAATGCAGATGCCCATTTCCGATACCCCAGTTCGTCAATGTTGTCCCGAATATGCTCGACGGAGGCCGTCGATTGGCGAACGGGGTAGACGTGGCTTCCCTCGCCACCGCCAATGCCCTGCTTCGCCTGAACGGCAAGCAAAGCTGGCTTAGTCATAATGATAATCCCTCAAATCCAAGAGCGGAAACAGAACAAGGTTCCTCTTCCTACCACTAGCCAAGCGGCGAAACCAGAATAGGGAAAAGCCATACCAGCCACCAACAGTCAGAGACGGTCACGTTTCGCTTTGCCCTTCCGGGACAACCTGATTTCGAAAACCTTGCCTACTCCTTTCTTTAGACTCGTTAGAAGCAATCGTCGAGGAGCTAAAAGAAGATGAATGATTTCTCTGCAGGTGTCGCGGGGACTTGACAAGAAGAGCATTCGCTGAGAATTCAGCCGTTATTCAACTCAGCCACGGCTCGTTGGTCTTGGTAACCCCAGAGTCAAGACCATTACCAACACCGACAGGTCCGCCAAAGTCCAATCGAGGCATCTCAATTTTCGGCGGCGGCTGGTGCTGTTTTACCGCTGCCGCACCGTTGGGTTTCTTTCCCGGACTGGCGCCTCCGCCGCTTCTCTTAGCGTTGGCGCGACCGTCGGAGGGTGGCGGGCCGTACCGCACATCCCTCACATCCCAGCCGTCTTCCGCGGCAGCGGCCACCCAGCAGCGCAGGCCGTCGTGCACAGCGCCGTAGAACTTCTCCTTGCACAAGCGCAGACTGCCGCCGAGGCAGCGCTCCCAACCCGAGATGCGCAGCTGCGCGCGCAGGGTGTTCCGCTCGGCGGCAGTAGGGCCGGTGCAGGCGATGATGGCGTTAAGCAGGTCCAAATGACTGGCGAGGTAATTTGTCGCGTCCCATTCGACGCCGCCGACGTAGGGCGCTGCGGGGACTGGGGGCCGTTCTTGTGGGAAGTGGCGGGTAAGGTACCTTAGGTGGTCGGATGGGTCGGAAGAGCAAACAGAACTAGGAGTGGCAGCGGGGGGTGCGAGAGTGGTGACGCTTTCCGAGGCCGCTTTGTCTGTTGATGACGGCTGTTGCTGTTTGTTGTCGGCCGATGGTAGGGCGACAATGTTGAGGTTGTGCAGGAAGATCCAGAATACCTCCTTGGTCACGTTGACGACTTCCTTACACCAGACGCGGTATGGCCGCTCGCGGCGCATCTCCAGCACGAAATCCACGGGCCGATCCTCCTCTTTCGGCTCCGGGTCGCGCAGGAAGCCGAGGACAGCCCGGGCGCGGTGGACCCGCTCCTGCGGCGTGGCGCACTCAATGTAGGTGAGCAGGAGGGAGGTGATAATGTTGCGGGTCGTGAACTCGCTGGGTCCCTTCTTCTCCGGGTCAAAGATCATGTGAAGTAGTGCCGGGAAGAGAGTGGCGTGGATGGAGTGGAGATACTGCAGGGCCATGTCGGTAGTGCACAGCGCTTTGAGACATAGAAGGTTCTCATGCAATAGGGCATCTTCGTGCTCCTCCCTGCGGGGACGAGTTAGCCACGTTGCGGAGTGAGAATGGGGGGGAGGGTGGGCGCATGGGTCCGAGACCCCCCCCCCTGGTCTGCTAACGAAGGCTGTATCCGAGACACCGGGCAGCAGCAGTAGCAGTATGCAAGGTCTCATCACCCAACTGGATCAGGTAAACAAAGACATGGAACGGGACGTACCTCCACTCGACAGCCATGATGCGATGCAACAGCTCGACAATCTCTTTCATGCCCCCCTGGCGAATAAACTCTTCTGTCCACGCGACTGTCTCGTTTCGGAGCAACAGTCGCAGCTTGTGCAACTTACCCACTTCGACCAGCTCCGGTTGCGGAACCTTCTGCAAGTATGCCACGAAGTCGCCCGGCAGCTGCTGGCCCTTGACCTTGGCTAAGAAGCTGGCGCCGTAGCCGGACAAGTAGGGCGACGGCGGCTCGCTGGCCACGCTTTCGCTGGACTTGGTTCGGAAATGCCGACCGAGGCTGCTGTCACCCTTCTTCTTGGTGGGCGATGCCGGATTGGACTTGTTGCCGCCGCCTCGGACGATGGTCAGACTCAGACCCCTGCTGTGCTTCTTCTTTTCCTTTTTGGTAGGGCTTCCGGTGGTATTTTCGTCCTGCTGGTCTGAAGGGCCCGCAGTGGTCGGCCCGGTTCCGCCTCCCGCTTGGGGGTTCCCGTCGTGGGAAGAAGGGCGGTCCAATTTTCCCTGCATCTCTGCCCAATCCTGCCGGATCAGCTCCATCTTGATGGTCTCGCTCAGGTTGCGCATCTTGTACCGCTGGTTCTCCGGAATGTTGCGGCGGTCCAGCATAGCCTCGAGGTGCTTGTCAATGTCCTTGGGATCAATGGCAGGCATCTCGGGCGCCACCCCAGCCGTGGGCGATGTTGACGACTTCCTCCTGGACCCCATCATGGGCCGGGCCGCTGCTGTCGGGGTGCTGTTTTTCCCCCACGTCATCCGCTTAGCGCGGTTGTCGCTGCTGCTTGACCTGGTCGAGCCCTTCGTGTCGTCGTCCTTGCGGCCAATGTAAGGCTGAAAAGACTTTGGACGTGGCTTCTTGTTCAGAGACGAGGCGGACGACGCGGGCGCCCCGGGCCGATCCGCGGCGGGATTCCCGCCTTTGCTGCGCATGTCAAGTGACGACTCAAATTGTGGCGAGGGCAGGCCAGAGTTTTGGGAGGCGAATTGAGCGTAGATGGGAGTTGGCGGAGGCAGGCTGACGTGGAGGTCGCTGCCAAACGAGTTGGCAGGCGACCTGTTTTCCTTGTCCTTTTCCTTTGCGCCAGCGTCGCCGTCGTCCGTCAGCAATTGCTTCAGGTTCTTGATGGATTTAGGACGCAGAAGCGCTGCCAGATTTGTCGCTGACTTTGCCTTCTTGGGTTTGCTCGGCGAGTTGTCCCTGGTCTTGGGGGGCTTGCTCGAGTCTCTGTCCCTTCCGAACGGCCTAAGCGATATGCTAGAGAAACCCGTCTTTGTTGGCGACGACGGGGCCTGATCGCCCCGGTCGCGTCCTCGTCTCTCGGGAGACTGCTCTTGTCGATTTTGGGGGAGCTCGCCGAGGGCGTGCGCGTATCGTTGCGGCTCCATGGCCGCCGCCGCCGCCGCGTCAAAGCCGACATGGAACACGCCGCTGTTTCTGCCAGGCGCGAGACTCTGTTGTGACATGTGAAAGGCCGGCGTGGTTGCAATCGGTGTAACGAGGGGAGTAGATGGTAGTGCTGAACCGTCCGAGTTGTTTCGCTTGTGGCCACCGCCCATAAGAGAGCGCAGAACCGATGATTTGGATCGTTGATGGTGACGTGGTGGCACGGTGCCAGAGGGTGGTAGCTGTTGTTGCTGCTGCTGCTGCGAACTGACCGATGCCGGAAAGGCGTGCGCCGTGCTCAACCCAGCCATAGAGGAGGACATGACTGCTGCCGGGTTTAAACGCGTGCTGTCGTGGAGATGCGGGGACGACGGCTAGACTGAAAGCCGAGCTTGGAAAGCGATTTTTGGTGTCTCGGGAGCCGTTGTGGAAGCCGTCAAGTGGACGCCAAATGCCAGCGCCAATACCAATGCTAATGCCAATGTGAACTGCAACTCCTTAGAAAAGAACCGATACCTAAACTACCAAAAAGATGCCAAAGTACGAAGACGGAAATTGTTGGGTGCTGATTCGCGGTGCTATGCCATTGCCGTCAGAAACCATGGAAAATCCCAATGGTTGACCTCGGGGCGAAAAGGCCGTCCGCTGGGGTGAAAGAAAAGTCGAGTCTTTTGTCGTGCGCTGGAACGGGGGTGATGGCAAGTCACGGAGGGATGGGCCCAAGTCGACAAAAGTTGGCCCGAATGAGGCCCTGCAGTGTTGTTTACAAGGGTTTGGTTGCTGAGCAACACGGCGCGACTTTCCGTGCAATTGGGCGGACCACCGCTTCGGAAAGCCCCGCAATCACCCCACTTCCCCGCATTCTTTTTTGACAGCCGTTAAGCGGTCAAGAATTGGAGAAACCTCGAGGAGATATTGTCGAGGAAACGCAGAAAGTAGCTTGGGTGAATGCACGAAAGAAGAGAAGAGGTCCAAAAAAAAGGTAAAAAATAAAAAAAAAATAAAAAAAATAAAAAAAAATAAAAAAATAAGGAATGAGGGATGAATGAGGAATGAATGAGGAATGGATCAAGTAGGCTCCCGTAACCGGACCCCGATTGAGCGCTCAGCAATAACACGAAACGCAGTTTATCGGCCATCACTAAGCTATTACCAGCTCAACAAGCCCTTTTCTCGATCAAACCCGCCCCGCAACTGCCTCTCGGGCTTGACCACCTTCCCCTGCAGCACCGTAAATTTAACGATGCCCTCACAATCCTCAGGCCGCACCCTCGCAAGCCAGATGCATTGCGCCGCCCCGAGGTCGCCCTTATCCGCTTCTTCTTCCTCCTTTCCCTCTTCTTTGGAATCCACCTTTCCGCCCTTCTTATCGCTCCCCTCGTCAAAACCTTCCGCCCTCCGGTAAATCATGACGTTGGCGCTGTACTTGTGTCCACCCACGTGGCTAATGAAGTAGATGCCGACGCCGCCGGGCCGCTCGTCGTCGAGGTCGCGGTACAGCCCGAGCGGCTGCAGGTGCCGTTGAAACTCCTTGCGCAGAAGAGGCGCCGACTGGCCGCAGCGCGCGTCGCGCGTCTTTTGGCTGCACAGCAGGATCAGTGCGCGGTGCGGGCAGGGTCGCGTCGTCAGATCCCGGATCGCCGCCGGCGTGCCCTCGGGCAGGGGCGCCGGAAGGGAGCGCGGCAGGGAGAAGGGCCGGAGCGGGCTCGTGGTCGTAGGCGCCTGCGAGACGATGGAGTCGAGGAGGGTCGGCACCGTGGCTGGGGTCACATTTTCTACGAGGATAAAGGCAGGGAGGACGAGAACCGTGGTCGGCTCCGAGTACGAGGTGGTTTGGTGCGGAGTGGGCATATTGGAGGCCGAGAGCATGAGGCGCTGGTTGCGGTAGGTCAGTCGCGGCCCGCGCGGTCTGCTGCGCAAATCAAATCAAGAGAGGGAACGGTGAGTGCAACGAAAAGAAGAAACATACCCCGTTCGTGGGCCCCTTGGTGTTGGCGATGGCCTGCATGACGCTGCCCTTCTCGTCCGCGACATCGCGCACCCAGTCCGTCTTGCTTGTCGCGACTAACACATGGGTGCTCCACCCCTTCACGAAACCGTACAGGTCGTCGCTCTCGTCGATCTTGAACCCCTTCGGGTACTTCACCGAGCAGCTGTCGCAGTCGTGGTCGCAGTCCTCTCCATCAACGGCCTTATCCACTTTGGGGAACAGTTCGTTTATCGCCGCCTTGTTGCCAGATTTGCCAATCGCCAGCGCCTTGGCGCTGTTGATGAGTGATTTGAGCGTGCTTGACATTCTGTCGTCCGCTACTTTCAAGTCGGCGTCTACTCTGTCAGGGAATAGAAGGTGCGCTTGGTTTGGAAGTCTGCTGGAGCTTCCTGACCGGAGCCCCGGTCCCCCGGGACGGGACGGTGGGCCCTAAAAGAAGGAATTCAGAATTGGCCGAAGCCGTGTTCCTGTCGGTGTTTTGGGTCGGAGCTAGCGAGCCATGTGTGGGGGCAACAGAGGCCTGACGTTGCATGCAACCGGGACAGCTTCTACCCAAAAAGCCGTGAAAGCAAGAAAACATCAGAAAAAAAGTAGTTAACTCTTCAAGAAAGTCACAACTTTGATTCAATGAAATCGAAGTTTGCTAAAATGGATCTTCTCCCGTCATCGGCTTGCCGCAGCCGGACTAGAAATGAATTCGCATCATTACTCGGAGGGAATTGCATGGTTAGCGATGTACGGAGAAATTGTTAAGCAGATCCGTGTCTCCGTGCTTGAACGAACCCGCGTTCCGATCCGTCCTTTTCCCGTCTTCTCCAGAGACGTGGAACCGGACAACACTCGTAACGCCGAGCAAGAATCACACCTCAGCTGCCTTATTGAATCCTCCCCGCCTGGCGATGAACAGCGAATGTGGATGCGGTGGGTGACGGCAACTTGCGCGGACATTGCGTAATGATCCGCCTTCTTGGGGCGCGAACTCCTTCTCAACAGTCGATCTCCGCTTTATCAGATTATCAGATTCTGACCTTGCTTTAGCGGTTAGGAGGCTTGGGAGGGTGCAGGAACCACGTCCCACCTAAATCACTCGATCAAAAAAAAATGTTGCAAGGACAATTGTCTGCTTTCAAAGAATAAGTGCCATGTTCGCGCCAGAAACGACACAATCATAACATAGGTGAGGATCATGTTGGAACTCAGCCGCGTTGGTCTAGAAACGAGTTCCCGGACAACCCCCCCCCGCCTCGCTCGCCTTTTTTTATGTGGAACCGCCAGGCTCCCCGACAGTAACAAAAAAAAAAAAAAAAAATAAACGACCCGGTATTATCAATGCTCCCAAGCCCAGTTTAGAGGAAGAACAGTTCAATATCAACCCATTACACAACCCTAATAGCATCATCTGGTTGCCCAGGCAGTTGTTTCCGATAATATCCCGTGAGTAGGCGAGCAGGGAGCCCCTATTTCGCCTTCCTCGCCTCCTCATAGTCCGTCAAAGCCGACCCGGACACACTCTCAGCGCTTTCTTCCTCATCGCTGGTTAGCCCATCCTCGTCCGCCAGTGACATCGTTTTCTTCTCCCTCTGCCGCCGTCTCAACTCCCCGCGTTCCCGCATCGCCTCGCGAATCTTGCGGTTCGCATGGTCGAACCCTTCCTTGCTATCCAAGCTTGTAAATCCGCTGACGGGGAATCCCGCCATCCCCAGGCCCCCGCCCGCGCTGCTGCTCCGGCTCCTGTTGCGGCTGGGCGGCCGTGTGGCGAAGATGGGCGCTTGACCAATATTGCTGAAAGACTCGTTACGTGGGATGGCACGGCTGGACTGCGTGGTGCTGCGCCTCGAAATGCCTGGGCTAACGGCGCCGTCGGCACCGGGTGAGGACGTACCGCTCTCATTGCGCGAGTGCGTCGGGGAGCTGGGCCCGGAGCCCGTGGTGTTTAAGAAGGCGTTGCTGACATCAGTGGACACCCCGCGGCTGTAAGCGTCGAAAACAAGCCGGGTATGCTCAAAATCAGGGAACATCTCGGGACCGATCTCGTTGACGATGTTGGTGACCTGGGCGCTGAGCTCGGCGCGGCGTTCGCGAAGTTGACTGATGCTGTAACTAGACGACGGGTTGATGCAAAGGGCCAGCGGCCGGAGGGACTTGAGTATGTCCATACCCACCTCACCGAAGCGCAGCGCCGCAAAAGTGATGGATGGGAAGATGATCCAACACGCCCAAAACACCATCCAGAGGGATACCCACTCGGGAACACGACCGCCCAGCCGGTCCATGTAGACCCAATACATGGTGAGGAAGGTGTAGGTGCCGTAAAGAACCGGTGCGAGAGCCATGGAGACTAGAAGCTTCCATGTTGCAATGACGTCCTTGCCCTGAATCTTGACAGAAGAGCCGGCGAGAGCCGTCTTCGCCTTCTGATGGCTGATGTATTTCGTCGCGATAAATATCGGCGCAAAAAGAATGAGCCCAGGAAGCACGCCGGCTGAGAGGATAATGAGCTTGACAAGGCGATAGAAAAAGGTGAAGACAACAATGGGCCATGACATTCGGCCATACTCGACCTGGTGGTCGCGGATATTCAAGTAGCGAAGCTGCCTGTTGTACTCGGTCACCGATTCTTTCAGCTTGATGACACGCGGGTCATCCTTGTACCGCTCATAGCCCATGGCCAGCCGGCGGTTGAGCTCAACCACCACAGGCAAGGGGAGCTTCTTGCCGGTTGGGTTATACAGCCTGCGAGCTGCTTGTATGACCATCAGCGTGTCGTAATCCGGGGTCGATACGGTGACAGCGCTCAACGAAGAATGCACCATGTCCAGCAGCTGACCGATGGCGTCCCTCCTCCGGTTGTTCTTATACAACTCAACGAGTTTCGCGGGTACTTCGAACGGAGGACCGAACTCGACGACGGCCCGCGAACGGAACTTGTGGGCGTGGAAGTAGTTCATGCCAACCGGCACGATCTTGAGCCCGCAATTCGGAGCCTCAGCGAGTGTTCCCAGTGCCATGATCGCCACGCCCGCCTTGAGGGGGAGCAGCTCGGTCCGATCGTGGCTGCCGCCCTCTGGGAAGATGCCGACACATCCACCAGATTTAAGGCGGTCAAAAACGGCCTGATAGACTTTGGACTGGTCGATGTGAGGGGCAATTTTGTATTTGGTTCCCTGGTAGCCCGGTGCTGGCCCGTGGACATCTCTGTTCTTAAGGTTGCCGTTCTCGTCAATGTCGTCCCGGGCGGTGAGCTGAGTTATGGCAAGCTTGCCCTTGAAGGCACGCTTAGTGCGGATCTCCTCAGGACCGAGAATCTCCGCGATGTCCACGCTTGCGCCGCTCTGGCCCTTGGCAGACGGAAGAAAGAGCATGCCGCCTACCTCGGCGTCTTTCTCAAAGTTCGTGCCAACTCCGCGGATGAGGGTTGGGTCATTGATGGGATCGGGGAGGTAGATGGTCCCCTGCCCAGGTTTGGCCGAGTCTTGCGCGCGCCCGACAGGTACCGAGCCGACCTGGCGAGACGCCCATCCGATGAAACCGTGTACTGACTTTTGCGCGATGAGGAGGGACACGCGGCGTTTGGCCTCCATTTTGAGGGTTCGCTGTAGGATAAGAGCATCGACGAACTGCACCACGATGCCACAGTTAGCCTGCCGCGTAGCACGAAGGAAATGCTAAGCTACCCACCTGGTTGGCGTGTGGAGCGGCAACAAAGAGGACTGGGCCGTGTCGGGCCACCTTCCAGGCGCCGCGGGGGTGCACCTCGCGAAAGAACAAGTCCACCAGCACAGACATTGTCCACAAAAAACCGTCATATTTCCAATTGCTCATGGGGTACAACTCCTTGGGAGGAGCCGACGAAGCCGCGCCCTGTTGGGCCTGTCTCGGTGTCTCGGAAGACATGGTGATGATATGGGAGCAGAGAAACAAGGTTGAGTGAAAATTCGCGCCTCTTTCAGCCTGGTAAATGAGCCCGCAGCTGCTTGCACGTCCACAGGGCGAGGCGAAAGATATGTGCTTCGAAGAGCAATATCTGATAGGTAAATGCCCTTTGCCGTCGCCTCGACTCTAGTCTGGTCGTGATTCTCGATATACCGAATTAGCACATGGGAGGGAAGCTCTGGAAGCCCTGAAGGCCTCTACTTGGGCAATTGCTCAGCGGGAGGAGAGTTAGCTCGGTCGAGTGCCTTGGTGTCGTTCGCGCGAAGCGAGTGAGAAAAGTAAATCGGTGTCTGAGCAGGGCAATTGAACTTATTACGCAGAATGCGGTCGTTGTCAAAACTTTAGTGACAGGGGAGCAAGCTCGACTCGGCGGTGCAAGAATGGAACTGTCACACTTGGAGCCGTTGAATGGTGGGGCATTGGGGGTTTATCAAAGAACTCAGTGGAAAGCTCAGACACACAAGATAAGGGAGAAGATTATCCGCACATGCCCAAAATGACGGCATAGCATATATTGAACGGAAGAGAAGGCGAAACAGGGCGGCAGCAAGACGAGCTCTTGATGAACTGAAAAATGCTGGAATGCTCGAACAGGAAGACACCCGAGGATGCAAAATGCGGCCAGAAATTCGGTCGCATCGCCGACGCCCGAGCATCAAAAATATGTGGGACCCAACGATGTCATCTCCACTGCGCCCGAGCTTCTATCTGAAGCCGTTGGCCCAGGCGTCTTTGATTGTGACAAACGGTGCCACCCCCAGGAAGCCAACGGTGGAATTTTGACAGCTCCTGGCCCGTCTCCATTGGCCCAGAACACCTTCGTGTCACACGCTGCTTGAGGTCCTCAGCCTTCAACGCCCGCATGCACTCGAACGTTCCAGGGAGACGCACACGACCAAGACCCAAAAAAAAAAATATTCGCCAAATGCAGCGTGAGCAGTGCAACGCCATCCAGGATTGGAAAGGTGTGATGCAGAGCCCCCAACAATTCGCCATCCAAAAGATTGATGGGGAAAAACGCAATCATCATCGCTTTGGCCCGAGTTCGGTTCACGGAATCTGTCCAGGGAAGGCTGTCGACCCAACCCCTCCCCTCTCCGCTTGCGGGGCGATCCCAAAGATAGCCATTTATTGCTCAATAGCTTTGCCGTCAGCCCGATCCGGCTGGATAAGGCCGAGATGCGAGACGTTAAAGTTCGTCGGAAGGCTAGAGCTACGAGTGATAGCCGCCGATTATAGCCGCAAGTGCTTTTTTGCCACACACTACACAACTCTGCACGTAGAATTCTTTTGCGCTCGACTACGAAGTACATGTGTATATGTCGCTTTGCAGTTCATTGAATGCAGTTATCCTCGGTCGTTCGGGATGGCCGTGGCAAGCAGGATCGCCTGTGTAGGGGTCTTGCCAAGGCTAGGGGCAGATACCCCCCCCCCCCAACGTTCCATCCCATCTTACCTAACCCACCCTGGCGTCGAAGAACTGAACCATGTCACTTTAGCATGTGACTGTAGATAATCTCCCAATGGGCCCCAGGTTGTCGCAGGGGGGTTGCTGCAGCATGCGACCATGTTTAAGACATGAAATTGGCGCAATACAAAAACGGTTATGCACATGCTTTTCCAAGTCGAAAGAGAAATCGGCGGGTTTTGCAATAATTTGATAATGTATGTAGGCCTCGCTCTTTCGCTGTGCTGAGAATATTCATTATATGACTGTTGGCCATGGGAGCTTTGTGCTACTAAGCACCAGGTAAACTCAGGGTATCACCCTTAAACAAACCCAGTGTGATGGGTCTGCAACCAAACCAACCTGCTACTTTCTTCTCCCCTTCCCCTTCCTTTTCCCGCCACTGCTTTCGGCAACCGCCACCGTGCCATCTTCAAGCTCGCCCTGCTCAACCATGCCCTCCTTCTCCATCTCCCTCAGCTTCTCCTGCCCACTGATAAACATGGTCAAGTCGCGGTTCATCTCCTTTAGCTCCTCGTTCTCCGCGCGCAGTTGCTCCACCGCCTTCTCGGCTCCCTCCGATTCTGCCTTGATGTGTTCGATGCGCTTCATCAGCCCCGCGCTGACCTCCTTCTCCTCCTGCAGCGCCTTGCTCAAGTTTCGCGCCAGCTCGGCCGACTTGGCCGCGCGAGTTTTCTCCTTGGCGAGTTCTCTCTCTAACGACGGCACGGTCTCGTCTTTGAGCACTCGGTGCTCCTCACGCAGCGCGGCAAGCTGCTCCAGCGCCTCAGCGGCCTGCGATGAGGCCGACTCAGCTGCGGCGGATGCCTTGGCTGCCTTGTCCGCCGCCTTGTTGACCATTTCCTCAAAGTAGACGCGCTGGCTCTCCAGCTGGCTCGTGAGGAGGTGCGTGTACTCCATGCCTATGCTGTCGAGCTTGGCGCGAGGAACGACGTCCTCTTGGGCCGCAGTTCCTCCTCCCCTGGTCGCCCCTGGAGGCTGGTCGTTGACGTTGTTGCGCGGCAGCTCCACGACCTTGCCGTCACCCTTGTCGCGGATCAATCGGTGCACCCACATGTCCCCCGCGTAGTCCCAGACATGCTGCGTCTCGAGCTCGAGGCTGAAGCTGTGGGCCGTCAACTTCCAATGCTCCTTGGCATGTCCGCCATTGTAGCGCCCGCAGCCTACATTGCCGCAAATGAGGCAGATCCAGAGGTCCTCTGTGCAGTTACAGTTGTTGCAGATGTTGGCTACGCCGGAGCCAAATGGCTGCGAGTATGGGTTGTTTGGGTCGTAGTCTTGGGCAGGCTTGGGGTTTGTCGCCCGGCAGACTGGGCACCCGGAGCCTTTCCATGTCTGCAGACACGTGCAGTGGAACACGTGTTGGCAAAGTATCGTCATGAGACCGGTGGTATCATCCATCCGTTCGAGGCACACGGCGCAGGTAGGAAGCTCGATAAGGTTCGGTGTCGGCGGTGGAAATGGTTTGAGGGAGCTGACTAGTGGTGATGTGGGCGAAAAGCGGTCCTTGTTTCCCTGGGAATGTTTTCGTTGGGGACCGGCTTGGTTTGGCGTTTCGACTGTTATTGACTTGATGAAGGTGACATGGCAGATTTCAGTCTCCTTGCCGGTTAGCCGCAACCCTTTGCTTTTAAAGACAAGAGCGAAGCATGTAACTCACCTCAACGCTGTCAAACGGTTTACCGTCGAACACCTTCCGCCACTCCCTCGCCCTCCCACTGTCCCGAAACTTCATCAGCACCATGTACCGGCTCATGGTACTGGTCATGACCATCCGGTAATGGCTAACATAGCCCCGCCACTTCTCTCCGACAAATCCCAAAAAGTCGCTCGGCGACATGTAACTAGGGACAGCCGGTATGCAGAGGATCGTCCCCTCCTCTTCACTAGGCCGCACTTGGCCCTCAATATATTTCTCCTCGGCCCCGTCTTGCACCTCCGACGGCTCGCTCAAAATACCCGACTCATTCCCCTCACGATAAAGATGTACGATTCCCCACCCGGCCTCGGTATTCTTTGTCTCAAGAGGGACATACCTCGCCTTCGTTGCAAGCCCCATGCCGCCTAGGTTGGGCCCCAAGCTCGCAGCAGGTGTAGCAACGGTGGCAGCCGCAGCAGAGTCACCCGCTTCTGATTTTCCCGCCATTGTATCCGACTGTTTCTCCTTCTCGACGAGGTCAAAGCTTTCGATCCGCACCCTCCCAAACCTCCAGTCACGGACCGCGTGCTTGGGCCCAATCCCGTCTTCGGTCCTCGGCACCGACGCGGTCGCCTCGTGTATCGCGCGCGACTGCCTCTCGCTCAGCCGCACTACGTACGATGAACTGTCGGCAGTGGGATCGTGTGTCTTGCCTCGCTGGGCGCCGCAGTCGATGACTCTTGTGTTCGCAGCGGCTGCTGCAGCCGCAGCAGCAACAGTGTCCGAGTTTTGACGGCGGTAGCTGGCACCGTTATTGGAGCTATCCAGATCGTAACTGAAGGAACCTCGTTGCCGCCAGCGGTTTGGTGATAGCCTCTGTTGTTCTTGTTCTTGTCCCAGTTGTTGCTCCTTTCGGCTATGTGTCTTTATTTGCGAGTGGGAGGGTAACTCGTCGAAAATGCTCGTGCCGGGAGAAGGAATCCAGATGTCGTCGCGGGTGCCGGTGTTGCTTGTGCTTGTGCTCGATGGAGCAATGGCGGTCGGATCAGGTGCCGCGTACAGCTCGAATTTGAGGTGGTAATAGTATGGCGGCATATCAACTACGAATTCGCCCTCTTGCCGTTAAGGCCGACTGGGACGAAGCGCAACTTTTGTTGTGTTGCAAGCCGTTTGTGGACCGAAATTGCTGAAGAATAATGAGCAAAGTAGCGTGTGTAGGAATATGGTGGCAAAAGTTTGAAGAGGGGTCAAGGAGGCACTGGAGGAAATAAATGCACTGCTTCTCGAAGCTTGCGGTCTACTACCACAAGCTGCATCATGGGAATCGGTGATGCACTGTCTCGTCAACGACCTGCATCGTCGTCGCCGGACATCAAATGCATCAATGGTTGGGGAAAGCTAGGAATAGTTATTCTGTTATCTAAGGGTGCCGCCACTGCCGCGGGGATCGCCGATTCACATGCGCTTCAGAAAGCGGGAACGCCCCACATTTACACACTGACACCCGGTCACTGTCATCGCATCTTATGCAGAGTACAAGTCGAAGAAGATATGGACTCTAATTCGAGTCTATTCATCCGTGGTATCTCATTGGTACCGTGTCATTAATATGAAAACCAGAATCAGACCGTCCCAAAACCGCTAAAAGAATTGTCCTATCCCTTCGGTTCGCCAAACATACACCGCTTACTGACCACCACGGAGACGCAGCACCAGATGGAGGGTGCTCTCCTTCTGAATGTTGTAATCAGACAGTGTCCTGCCATCCTCCAACTGCTTGCCCGCGAAAATGAGACGCTGCTGGTCTGGGGGGATGCCCTCCTTATCCTGGATCTTGCTCTTCACATTATCGATGGTATCCGACGATTCGACCTCCAGAGTAATCGTCTTCCCCGTAAGGGTCTTGACGAAAATCTGCATACCACCGCGAAGCCTCAGCACCAAGTGCAGGGTACTCTCCTTCTGGATGTTGTAGTCGGACAAGGTCCGACCATCTTCCAGCTGCTTGCCAGCGAAGATGAGGCGCTGCTGGTCAGGTGGGATACCCTCCTTGTCCTGAATCTTGCTCTTGACGTTGTCGATTGTGTCCGAAGACTCCACCTCGAGGGTGATGGTCTTCCCGGTTAGGGTCTTGACGAAGATTTGCATGCCACCACGCAGGCGGAGGACAAGGTGAAGAGTGGACTCCTTTTGAATGTTGTAATCCGAGAGAGTGCGACCATCTTCCAGTTGCTTGCCAGCGAAGATCAAGCGCTGCTGGTCAGGAGGAATGCCCTCCTTGTCCTGAATCTTGCTCTTGACGTTGTCGATCGTGTCCGAAGACTCCACCTCGAGGGTGATGGTCTTCCCGGTTAGGGTCTTGACGAAGATTTGCATACCGCCACGGAGGCGAAGAACGAGGTGGAGCGTCGACTCCTTCTGAATGTTGTAGTCTGAAAGCGTGCGGCCATCTTCCAGTTGCTTGCCGGCGAAAATCAGGCGCTGCTGGTCAGGAGGAATACCCTCCTTATCCTGGATCTTGCTCTTGACGTTATCGATCGTGTCCGAGGATTCCACCTCAAGGGTGATGGTCTTCCCGGTCAAAGTCTTGACGAAGATCTGCATGTTGGAAGTTGTTCTTGGCAAAGAGGATGAGTAAGTTTGGCAATGTTCAGTTCGGATGAGTGCGTTCTTGATGGCAAGGAAAGGAAGTCGAAGATGTTATGGAAAAGAATGAGGAGGCGTGTCAAGAGGGAAGGCTCGGCAGTTAAATAGGTCTTTGGGCAAGCAAGGTAGAAGTGGCAGGCTGCCGCCCAGGAGCGGGGGCCGTGAATGCGTCAGGAAGGCGCAACAACCGCTGAGCGGTCAATGCGAAAGGAGAGAAGTGGAGCGAAATGACCAGAACAGGCCAGTCATGCGGATCCACAGTGGGGCAAAAGGGACCGCCTCGCCGTTTTGGGTGTTCTCGCCACGATAAAACACAGAGCTGATTCAGCAAGACGAACGCGTCCTCCAATTGCGAAGTTTAGCCTTCCGTTGTTTTTGTAAAGACGAAGACAATCGGCTGTTGCTACAGCTCGGTTTGAAAAATCGCTCATCAGCCTCGTTCTTAGGCTTGTGAGCAAATGAACTTCTCTGGCGTTGCCGAGCCACCCCTAACCTTTGAGAGAAGCGCCTCAGCTCCGCCCCCGCATTTCCTGATAAGCCCGGCAAGGCCGGTGACGTGGTCGGCAAGCGAGCGTCCGTTGCAAACACCGACCAGCCCGTCTGGACATAACGAGGACCATCCTCAATATGGCGACATTCTCGTGGAAGATCAGGCACTGCATAAATTGATACGTTTTAAGGTTGCATGAACAGGTTCAGACTCATTGTTTGCTAGCGTTAGTTGGCCGTTGAAACGGTCACCTGATACGCCACCGGGACGAACGGGTTGTTAGTCGAAGCGCCGATGAAAGTCTGGATCAAGTTCATCGTGTTTGTTATGGCGAAATCGTCTCTTATTCTCGCTCCAATGCATTGGTGCCAAGTGCACCCCAACCCCTTGCATGGACACTTTTCATACATCCTGCCCTCGGGATTTTACGCGACCGCACTGCGAGACATTCAGTGTTCTGCTTATCACAAAGCCATGCCCATACTACACTGTTCTCCACTCCTTTGCAGTCTTATTCGAGCGGGCAGGTTCCACATCTAACCCCAAGGCTGTGCAGACGGGGCTAAACAAGAGATGACGACACTCTCAATCTGCAAAGTTCGGCAGGTAACATAGAAAAAAAGTATCATGTTCTTGAGATTTGAAATGGGTTACCCAAGTTGTGTTATTCAAGCTTAAGGTCCCACCGAGTCTGCGTCGCGAGATGGCGCCATTTGGAAATCGAGACCCGGAGTCTGGCCCTTCGACGACGTCATCGAGCGCATCCGCCAAGAGGGCTCCACATCAGCTTCACCCCTGTCTATCATCAGACACTCAGGGTCTGGGACTGATGAAGAGAGATGGGAACGCTCCAGAGGAAGTTTAGGATATTGAGACCAGGTTTAGAAAAGGTGCTGAAATCCAATGTGGAAACGAGCTTACCATTCCCAAAGTGGCATTTGGAACACTCTCGACCTATAACGACAATTTGAATGGGACGCGACTCTCGAACGATGTCGCAATGCACGCGCACTCTCATCGGACCTATCCTCGTTTCTGAGATAAGACTTCCTCCCTTGATCCGAGCAGGTTCCTGGAAAGCTTAATTCCTCGCCTACCCTCCGTATGCTTGCAGCCCTCTCTGTTTTAAAATGATACGCGGTAATCGCCAATTCATTACTTTCATAAAGATCGAAAATGGCGGTTTCTCGTGGTTTCGTGTCTGCGACGAACCAAGGCAATCCAAATTAAAAACGGGTCTTGGATTACGGGGGAGGCAAAGGTAGACTGCCTACGAGCGATTGAACAAGTGTCTACAAACTAGGCCTCTTACATTCAAGAATGACAATAGTACAAGGAAATGTCAAATTTTCGGAGCAGACGGATGTTTTCACTTTCTAGGAAACCCCTAGAGAGATGAGGCTCGTGATTGATGACGATTTGCTGTATACGCCACAGTGTAATGTTGATACTGGAAAGGGAGGAGGGATCGTACCCAACTCGAGAAGTTTGAATTTTCATCTCTTATTGCAACTGATTTTCGGGCAACAGCCGGGTTCGAGAAAACGTACGTTACACCCAGAAAACATCGACCGGTACCCGACTCCTGCGAGTCAACCCCACACTCTCACGCATGGAGGAACAACGACCCAAGTAAACGTGCCGTAGAATCCATGGAGTCAACGAGAGTAGGAAAGATTTGAACAAACAATAACAACAGGTCTTTTCTATATGCTCTGGGCGTTTCTTGTCTTCATAGACCACGTTGCGTAGCATAGCAGAACATTGCAAAGTAACTAAAAGCCATCCAAAGAAATCCCATCCCCTTCTCCTCCCAATGTGCTTCTCTCATCAATATTCCCCTAAGCCAGGTCCATCGCCATTATGGAAGATGACATACAGAACCCCTCGGCGCTCATTGGCGCAACTGTTTGCATAATTTGTAATGTTTGTCCATGTGTGATCTAGTGATTCATGAAAAAAAAATAAGAGAAAAAAATTCTTGTGTGCTTTTTGGTCGTAACTCAATGCCTTTCTCGTCATGATGGACGTCAGTCATCTTCGTGGCAGCGTGGGTCCCGTCGTGTGGGTGAACCAGCCCGGAGTGAGAGTAGTGAAGCTGAAAATAAAACCAGTAGCGAGAGTCGGGTCAAGTGAAAACAGTAACAATAATAAGAGGAGACGACAAAAGGCGAAAAACAACAGCAACAAGAACGCCGTCGCTTAAACAGCCAGACTCAGTATCAAGTCAAGACACATGGGAACAAAAACGAAACAAAAATCATGACCCTTGAATGGAAAGCCAATGCCCATCCACGGCAACCGTGATATCACGGGGGAATACCCCATATCGCAATGCCCGGGACGTGACCTTTAGTTGGATCGGATAACCAGTTTCGAGAGGAGCTTGTTTGATAATGAGTCGAAGTCGTAGCGGTCAAACTTGCATTCAGAACGTGTCCTTAGATATGCCTCTGCAAAAGGAGGTTAGCAGTAGTTTGGCATGGGTAGGTGTACACACTGTTGTGATACTCACCATGCTTGATCACGTGTTGCCGCACTTCCGTCATGGCATCGCAGACGGCAGGGTTATTGTTGAGCAGTTGGCCGTGTCTCCGGGTATCCCACTCGGTAAAAGCGGGCAGCTTCTGTGAGATGGCATGGAAGAGGCCGACAATAACGCCAACGGGCACCGTCTCCATATCAGTGCAGAACTTTTCAACGGCGACAGGGTCGGGGACGCGGTAGTGGCAGTCGAACTGAATCTCCTCCCAAACGGCAAGCAAAATGGACGCGAGCATGAAGATAGTTGGCCAGTTCTTTAGGCGCTCGCCGCTGTAAACGCTCGAATAGAGAGCAGACAGCTCCTCCAGGATATCCTTCTGAAGCTCGCGCCACATGTCGGCCATGGCGCACTTGATCTGGAAGTTGATCATGACGGGAGCGACCACCTTGCCGTAGTACTTGGAGTCCTCGTCATCGATCTGGCCTTCCATTGGCTCTTCTGTTGGTGGCTGCTCGACCATGGTGATGTGAAGGGTGAGGTTGTAAGCCACAACGAGCTTGAGAGCCTTGCGGATGACGGGTAGCCTCTCCTTGGTGTAGAACCGATAGGCCGTCTTGAAGATCTCAGTAATGAAAGGAGTACCCTCAAAGTGATCATCGATGAATTGCTCGAAACCTTCGTCGATGTGCTTGTCGAGGTATTCATTCAGTGCCTCCATCGAGATGCCTTCTTGACCAACATCTAGGCGTTCTGTGCGAATCTCGAAATCGATGGGGTCCTGGTCTTGCAGGGTTGACTCAACCCAATCGAGCTGGAAGCAACTCTCGTCTGCCACGTAGACCTCGCGAACCATGACGGGGAGGCAGAAGCCGTACCCGTGCGTGATCCACATGAGGGTCTCTTTTTGCGCAAAGCCCTTCACATTGAACACGGACATGCCACGGCCGAGATGCCGTTCGTAGTCGGCCTTCCAATCCTTCATAAAGTATCCAATGTCCTTGATATCGATCCGCGTGCAAGGAACCTGCCACAGACGAGCGTGCGAGGGCTGGCAGCCAGCACAGGGCTCGCCCTTGTCGCATGTCTTCTTGAGGAACTTGCAGCGGAGACACGCCCTGAGTTTCCGGATTTCGCTGGCCTGCTTGCGCTGCTCCGGCAACAAGGGGCCTCGTCTCCTGCCCACCTTCTTTTCGCCGGTGCCATCCTTCTTCCCCGTCGACGTCCTCCGAATGACGGGTTTCGTAGCCTTGGCAATAGGACTCTTCCTCGTCCCAGAGTTTCGTCTTGCCGGAGGCGAAGTAGAGCCAGAGCCAGAGCCGCTGGAGCCACTGGCAACCACGGGTCGGGAAGTTGAGACCGTCTTGATGGGTAACGGTGCAACGGCAGTGGTGGGGCTGATGAGCTCCGGGGATGTCGACGCGTGATGGTGATGCTCGCCGGGTACGCAGTTGCGGTGGTTGTTGGTCGAGTCCACGAAGCCGTCGGAGGACGGCGAAAACGGGGAGTAGGGGAAGGCAACCTCCTCGTAGCCGAACTCGAGCGAGTTAGCATCAGATGAGTCGGAATTGGTCCTCAGGTGCAACGTTTGGCCCGGGTTAAAAATCGCTTGGTTCTGGGCATGCTGCGTCTGCGAGTGCGTGAAAGTGTCGCAGCTGGGATAGACGTCCACCGACGTCCAGCCATTGTCGCTGCTCGAGCCTAGCGACAAAACCTCGAGGAAGGTGCCAGTGGGCGAATGACTCCCAAGACTCCTCACTCGCTGGAGGCCATCGGGCTGGAAGTTGAGCGACTGATCGAAATCCTGCCAGTCCGCTCCCCCCCACTGCATCACCCGCGATGTCGGGTCCATGGGGGACATGGTGGCAAATGCCGGCTCCAATTGGAGCCCGGCTTCAAGCGTTGCCTGGGTTGTTGCTGGAAGATAGTCAACCGGAGGCGGTTGAAAATTGGGAGCGTACGGGTGGAAGTTCATAAGAGTCGAATCCTGGATAAACTGCGAGAGATCAGCAGCTGGCTGCTGCTGGGCCTGTAGCGGAAGGGACCAGTCCGGAACGAGCCCCGTGGGTTGCGAGTGAGCAGCCGTTTGATACTGGGACGGTTGTTGAAGCGGGCTCGACATCGTGCTGCTCTGATGCCCGGGTGAGTGGGTGCTCTGGTCGTCCGGGGATGAAGGCGCCCCGCTGGCCGAGTTGGGCGAGTGAACCGACATGGGCGCGCTCATGGTGCCGGCCAGGTCGAGGGGCAGCCAATTCGTCACCGGGCTTAGGCTTTGGCGGTTGGGCTGCGACATGGTGGTAGCCAAAGCGGTCGAGGCGAGTTCCTGAGAAGGGGCAGCCGACGAAACTGCGGGATACGAGTATCGATCGCGCTGGTCAAACACAAGCTGTTCAAACAGTGCGGCGTCCCCCCCAGCGGCGTTGAAGTCGTAGGTCATGTTTGCCAAAACCAAGAAGGGAAATCAAGACGGAGGTTCGGTCAAAAAGGGGGCTGGAGAAGATAATTCGGAAGTATTGTCGCGCCGGGCTTGGAGAGAAACGAAGGGGACGGACACCGCTCTTTTCTCCTCGACGTCGAGTCGGTCAGGAGGGGTTGGTTTCGTCTCTTTGAGGTTGCCGGGCCTGCACTCCTCCAGCGTTGCGTCGTCGTGGACAAAAAGAGAAAGTCGACTCCGCCACGGACCAGGTCCTGGCGCCTTCGTCTGCGTTGCTTGTAGGAAAGGGAAAGGAGGCAGCGCGAGAGTCTGGGGATCTCGTGCAAGAGGAACCCTTTCGGGCGTTGGCGAGGACGAGAGAGGGCGGAAAGATCGCTGGAGTGCTCGACGGGGTGCTTGTGGAGCGCCGCGCTGTCCACAGTTTCCCCGCCCCGGCTGCCGTTCCCTCCCACGCAACTCGCTCCTGCTCGTTGAAGAGGCGGTGAGAGTGCATCAAGACCCTTGTCCCGGGACGTCCCATGATTGGACCCTGCTGCCACCAAACTACCCTGGTCATGGGTGGATGCAGGACGCTGACGTCCAATCACCGACGACCAGGTTGGCCATGAGTGGTCCAACCCGCAGCGCGGGATCGTCGTGCGTTCCGCCGCGCCGCACTGTACTGAGACCTGGCGGGCCCTTTCTTGATTCGATCGCAGCTTCCCAGCCTAACTCCTGCGCCGAGGTTGTTGAAGCTTTGAACTTAACGGCGCCAGCATGAAACGAGCGAGTCCAAATTCAGTCCAGAAAACACACCTGTAATGGCTTTGGCTTTCTTTTTATTTGCCAGCTTGTTTTAAGCATGGCTATAGGCAGTTAGATTCAGGACAGAAACCAATTCCCATGGAACAAACACGGCGTGCAATTGATATTGTACATTGTTCTGATGACTTCCATTGCCCTCTCTATTTGTTGGGGAAACCACGACAAATTGATGTAGCTTGGCCTGCATCGTGTTGCTTACTCGATCCCAGGGTGCATTCTGCATTGCTTTGAGCCCTTCGATCGTCAAATCTGGATTTTGTTGGTGATGAGGTGGGGTAGCTCATACGGGGTTATACGGGCTCATACGGGCTCATACGGACGCACACGCATGTTGAGCCAAATCCTGGGCGGTTTTAAATATTCTCTACGTAGATCTGGCCTAGGAGCACGGTTTAAGGGGGGGCCACGCCGTTGCACCTCGACATTGTCCGCTACGGGGAAGAAGCACGAATTGTTGGTAGTAGCGATGCTCAAGATGGATAAATGCCCGAGGTTTGTGGTATATAGATGTCACAGCGCTATCTCGACTTCAGAGCACTGTGCCTGCAGCCGGCGAGACTCAACGTCTTAGGACAGTTGCATAGCGTGGCCACGTTCGGTTTGACAGCTTCCTGCGCGACACTGCACCTCGGCTTCTACCGAATCAATTTACTGGGTTGCGGCCATCAGGTGGCTATATTAGTATTGTGTTGCTTTTTGGCCTGGTTTGACACGCTCCGGTCATGCAGGTCTCCGCCTTACCTGGCCATTATATAGGCGATACCTAACAGTGTCTAGCCCTACGAAGTGCTGTTTGTATGGTACGAATTACAAGGTGAAGGGATGTACATACGTGGGTCTTACACCAGAGTTTTTCTTTAAAGTCATCCTCTCGTTTCTTCAAAGGTCCTCAAGCACCACTCTATTTTCGAGTTGTTTAATTTATTTCCAAAGCATTTTTCCGAGCATAGCAAACATCAAGCGCAGGTAAATGTCAGAAATAGTCGCCATTTCTGTTTATTTTAGTAACGACCTGACTCGTCGCTCTCGTCCATGAGCCCATGTGGTATTTCCTGCGTGCCCAGCTTTCCATTCCCACTGTGCGCCGTCCACCAGATCCTCCCGAGGTGGGACTCCGCTAGCTCTTCAGGGACGTTTGGCGAAATCCTCAAATGCTCAGTTCCTCGGGAATAGCCGCTGCTTCTCAAGGTTGTCAAAGCGAACAAACAAGGTTGTCGAGCATCTTGCCCATGTCTTGTACTCTGCCCGTATCAACCATTTTTGATATCACCAATCGGATATCTTACTTTGTCTCGATTCAAGATCTCATCAGTGCCTAGAGTTGAGAATGAAAGGTGGGAGTTTTAGTCTCTATTCACTTCCCTTCGTACACTTGGCCAATCCTGCCTCAGAAAGAAGTCTGACAAGCCCCTGGATGGGTTTGCATGGGGCATGAAAACAGTCGGGAGGACCTGGCCGCGTCCTGCCAAATTGCCATACTCCCCTTCCTGACGCGGGGTCTCGATCAACAAACCCTCTCGAGACTCCACCGGTTGACCATCGCCGCCACCTAGCCCATGCTAGACAGATTTCAGGGGTTGTCATCCCCGTCTGGTCATAGTTATGAAAGCCAGCAGTCCAGTCTTAAAAAGACGAACCATAGGAGGGAATTCCGCCAGAGCAGAAAAGACCCGCATGGAGTGGTCGAAGCTTATTTCCGCAGAGTAACTTCATGTGTACTCCTCTCGTACACTAGACATGTGATGTTGACTTATTACCGCACAACACGCCTTGAAGACTCTTTATCCGGATTGGCTGGGCATGCGTCCATAGGCTTGTTCTCATGGGGCTATCAGCCGCAGGCTCCCCTTGTCGCATCCCAGCCCAGATTTGCTGTGTTTTGTGGTCGGGGAACTTTCCGGAGACATCCTGGCATCTGCAAAAGGCCTCTTGCAGAGCCTCCTCGCGCAGTATACATACTTGTATGGACATGCATATTTTGTGAACTTTAGAACGCAGTATTCCCGTAGTTATAGTCTGCACTGGATCCGTACTTCATACGTAGGGCATACAATTTTAGTTTACTAATTAGCAGTGAATACAAAGTAGGTAACATTAGTGAAAAGTAGCACTGACCCAGCCGTTGTTGATTCATTCTTGAACCCGAGCATACGTGGTTCAGCCCGGCGCGGTATTCGGTACAATCACCAACTTTATTGTCGGACAAACATGACGCGAGAACTCGACCAATGTCTGACAAACTGACACAGCCAGTGGTTCCCTCAGTTGATGGTTTTGAATAAGTTCTTGGCGTACTTTAAGGACTCACAACCCTGATTTGGACGTTGATCCCCGAATAGCGCAATGCCGTGTCTCAGGTCCCCGCATGTTAGCCGCTTGGGCGGATAACCGGGAAGACCCATTCGGTGTTTTGTTTGATCTACCGGACCGGGGATTGTCGGCGGACGGGAGGGGGGATTCCCTCGGACCAAGGGCTGAAAGGCCCTCATAGGACGCCACGGCCGCTTCACCGGGAATTCAACGGATGGTGTTCCTACGCTCGTGATGTATAGAAAGATCAGACGTATCTGTGCGACATAGGTTCGGTCCGGAGTGTTGGGGTCTACCGACAACCGAGCAGCGTAAGGTTGGCTGGAGATCGAGGGTCGATCAAGTTGGTGGGTCAATGAGCCCGACGTTGGAATGCCACCTCCGGAGAAGCACATCCAAACCACGGGCCGGGCCGGTAATTAACTCCGAGCCTGGTGATATGTACTATGTATAAGCCTAGGTTCGCACACGTGTTATATCGGCGGCTGGTGGCTAAGGCAGTTCTTCAGAAAGTTGATGGTCACATCGAACGATGATGAGTGTGGCGAGACGTTTAGGTCCTCCTCGTGTGCGGGGCAAGAGAAAACGAAACAAAGGAGAGAACAGGCGGAAAAAAGACTCAGGTATCGGGAAAGCGCCTAAAATCGGACCAACAAAGATGAACATTGGTACTAGCAAACAATTGCTCGGGGAAATGCAAGGTATGGAGTGGATGAAGGCTCTTCACACCTCGCAGCCTCACAACACTGCAGTGAGGTGGTGTTGAGTGGAAAGCCGAAAACGGGCTTTTGGCGGCTTCCTACCAAAGCTGCCAGCCGCCCCATGGAGTCTTGGCGCCCATTCCACGACGTCAAACGACTTTCATCGAGCCCAATCACAGCGCTCCAAACGCTGCAAACATCCATACCAGGTCACGGACTTCCATTTGTGGCATTGAGAGGATAATGTTAACGAAGAGGTCATCACAACTATTGTTCTTTGGCCCGGTCCCTCCTTTCTAGGGAATTTTGGTGAATCGCAACGCGCGAGAGAACAAAGACCCCCTTCGATGCGTCAAAAAGGCGTCGCCTTTCCCTGGAGAAAGATGGCAGCAGCCCAGCAGCGACGTCCATCAGCATCGCCAATTTCGGCCCTGCGCAGCCCGGGGAGCGAGTCAGTGGACGAGGAGATCGAATTTGACAGGAAAACTCTGGGCTTCATGGTTCCCAATCTCTTCACCCAGGGCCCGCCAGTTCGGGACCCGTTGGTCACGGCTACGTCGGAGGCCCAGGACGAGACGACAGACGCATGCGTCGCCTGCCTGAGCGGCAAGGACGAGGGAATCGAGTGCAACGAGCACGGGGTGCCGCGGCTCGATCGGGAGAGGCACGTCAGGTTCCTGCATCAGAGCCTCGGGAAGCTACCGGGCCGCTTCGTGGCCGCCGACGCGAGCAGGCCGTGGTTCCTGTACTGGTGTCTGTCGGCGCTGGCTATGCTCGGAGAGGACGTCACGTCCTACAGGGAGTCCATCATCGCTACGGCGTGCTCGATGCAGAATGACTCGGGTGGGTTCGGTGGCGGTGGCCGGCAGCTTTCTCATTTGGCAACGACCTACGCTGTGGTGTTGTCGCTTGCCTTGGTCGGGGGCGAGGAGGCATATGAGGTCGTCGATCGAAAGGCGATGTGGAGGTGGCTTTGCAGACTTAAGCAGCCAGATGGTGGATTTCAGGTTTGCCTTGGTGGTGAGGAAGACATTAGGTACGCCAACTGTCACCTGGTAGGGGGAAAACAGGGAGGTCAAGCAAGACCCCGAGCTAACCGCAGTGGAAAAAAAAAAAAGGGGGGCATATTGCGCAGCAGTCATCCTCACGCTATTGCGTCTCCCGCTAGACCTTACGCCCGACTCTCCTGCATACACAGGAGACAGCAGCGTTGATCTTCTCACTGGCGTCGCAGATTACGTGCGAAGATGTAAGCTTGGGGGAGCTGGCCGCTGATCGTCTGTAAGCCGCCTGCTAACCCACCCACCCCCCCCCCCCTTTAGGCCAAACATACGAAGGCGGCATATCAGGCCAGCCGAACGCCGAGGCCCACGGGGCATACGCCTTCTGCGCGCTCGGTTGCCTCGCGCTTCTAGGCCACCCAAGTCGCAGCATTTCTAGGTACGTACTTGGGACGCAGTGTCTGGACAGGCCTACAGCGGGCACGATTTCAGTGGCTCTGCAACCCTCCATTAACCTATCCCATTCACGCGTGGCAAGAGAGAGAGCACAACCATGCTGACGGGACGATCAAATGTGTCACGGTAGCTATCTGGACGTTCCACGACTGCTTGCCTGGCTGTCGGCTCGGCAATACGCACCCGAGGGAGGTTTCTCCGGACGGACCAACAAGCTGGTCGACGGCTGTTATAGCCACTGGGTTGGCGGATGCTTCCCCCTAATCGAGGCATGCCTCAACGGCAGCAGCAGTGGGCCCATGGCCTCAGGCGGCCCGGCCGCCACCACCGCCGGCGAGCACAGGCCGCCACCGGCAGACGAGAGCCTTTTCAACCGAGAAGGCCTGATCCGCTACATCCTCTGCTGCTGCCAAGACCATACCAAAAGGGGTGGACTGCGCGATAAACCGGGAAAGTAAGTTTTGATCGTGTACACGTCGTCGCGCGTCACTCATCCCCTGCCACATTCCCCCCCCTCTTTCCGCCTTCTCTCCCACCCACCCTTTCCTTTTACTCTGCAAGAGCCCACCAATCCACCCCCGTGCCCAGTCATGTGCCGTGTCATGCCACGCAGACAAGACCCATACTTACACTTTCGCCTCTCTCTTAATTCGAAAAAAAACAGGATGTCAGACGCGTACCACACCTGCTACGTCCTTTCGGGCCTCAGCTCGGCCCAGCACCAGTGGGAGTTAGACGAACCCTATGGCAACAACGACAACGGCGACGAAGATGTCGAGGGAAAAGAAGAGAGAGAGGGGAAAGGTACTGACGGAGAGGCGGTGTGGGCAGTCCTACCGTTCCTCGACGGGCCGCAGGTCTTTGACAACGGGGACCGCGTGCGCCCGATCCACCCGGTATACGCCATCCCGCAGCCGTGTGTGAGGGCGATGAAGGAATATTTCGATGGGAGGCAAGGTTTCTGAGCTTGGCTCGGCCGAGGTGAGTTGAGCAGTGGGGTTGACATGGCGAGGCGGGCAAAAAAGCTGTCGAGGATTATTTCTTATCTATCTAGTTGTGCTCGTCTGTTTGTGTCTCCCTTCTCATTACAGGTATCTCAGGATGGAGTGCACAGGCAGAGGAAGGACGAGATCACTCAGTTGAACAAGAAAGTGTACAATGCGTTCGACGTACGAAAAGCTGTTTTGCACAAGTTGTGATTGCTTATCTCTACCATGTGAATGGACAAGCCCTCGGGATATGCCACACTGCTTCTATCAGCGGGTTCTAGGGGTCCAGGAGATCCGTACAAGCTCATCAAGAGCTGAGACATTGAGGGGTTCTGAAGAGTGGGGGAAGATCGTCTGCACGATTCGGAACAAGTTTGTAGGAGCGCGCTACTCTGGGCAGTCTAAGCGCTGCTGATATGATCAATGTGAGCTCTCCAACCGCTAAACCAAGCTCTCCTGTGCGTGTGTAGCTACGTTATTTGCATGCTTGTTGAGTAACCCTATGCAGGATGCCACCTGCAGCCGAGCTCAGGTGGCTTTTACAGGCAACTAGCACGGAAGAAAGAAGGGCAGCTGCTAATCAACACAGCTTTTTGCCCGGCTTACCTTGGATAGCACTGGATAATGCATATGCAGCGGCGGCCGACTAAGCGGCCGGTGTTTATGAATCCAGGCGCCGAATCCCAGATCAGAAACTAATCGGAACCAGGACACTAGACGGCTTCTTTTTGGCCTGTTTGTTCCATTAGAAGTGCTGGATATCTGGCCTGATGTTTGCATATACGGAGGCCTAGTTGGGCGACGACTGCCGCAAGTACCTTACGCATGCCTGTTTAGATATCACCTGCCATTTCACGAGGACGCCGCGCAAAGCAAGCCTTGCCTCATACTCCGCAGACGCTGAGTTCGTTCGCCACCATCCATCATGAGCGGAGGGAGGGATAGCTCAGAGACCCGCCAATCCGGTTCGTCAACTGGGTGACTGGGCTGCGACGCGACCACGGTTGCAAACTCGAATCTCCTTCCGTTGGGCTCTCGTACATACGCATACGCCCATCTATTCTTGACTCCAATCACTCAAACTCGTCCGCCTACCGCGAGAGCCGATCGGAGGAGTCAAGGTAGGTAGAAGGACGAGACAGGCTGGGCCATGGTCGCATGCTCGATGCCCGACTCCTCAACCTGCTCTCGATTTTGAAATACTGGTTGACTCCTCGGATGTCTTCATTTCCCTCCGTCTCATCACTCGGATTCAGCCACTTCCGTGGGATTTTGCAACCTATGGCCTGGCAAAATGCGCCTCGGGATGAGTTCCCAGGTTGTCTTCGGAACCGAAGTTGACGGCTAGTGGCTCCCGAGATTATGACCAAAAAGAAAAGACATTGCATAGAAGACAACCTGTTATTACATGCGTAACCTTTCAACTTATGACGTGGTCGAAGTCGTATATGTGAGAGAGGCAAAGGGGAAAAAAAAAAAAGCTTAATGTTGAGGTCGAACTTCGAAAGCGGGCAATGGAGGCTGCATAACAAGCGGATAACACAACAAGGTTAGGAACCTGAAAATTGCGGTTCCGCGCGCGGTCGATGCAGACGACCTTTGGCTCGTTTCCCCGACCGTTTCTGGTCGTCTTGTTAGTCCTCACTTGCAAACACAGTTACGGTGTACCGATTTCCATCTGCAACTCGCTCGGCCCCCCCCCCCCCCCCCCCCCCCCCTCCTTCCCCAAGGGATGACGTTTGCGGGGTGCCCGCTGCACCCATCCATGAGACCTCTGGAGGACGACCCCTGTCAAGATTTGCGACTTGGAGGGACCCCTCCTGCTCCTCCGTCATCCCCACAGAAAAAAGTAAGAAACACAAGTTCGGAGCGCTTGCCGTACGTGGAGTGTTCGTCTCTCGTCCCATATTTTACTCTCAACCGATGCCAGATATCCAATTCCAACAACATCGGGTTAAGAGCAATAGTATCCAATCGTTGACACATATGCTGTCAAGAATGCAATCTGAAGCAGTTGATGGTCCACTGTGAATTGAACAACCCAGATCAAATCGGGCATGGCGAAAGCCGTTCTGTGTGAAAGTTTCTCCGGGACCAGGTGACAATGGATCGACAGCCGTTCGTCGTTTACGTTCAAAAGCGGCTGTCCAACCATTGGACGCTCTACCTCTGTTTGACGTTTGTTTGGAAGCTTGAGAAGCCGAAAGACGCTCGGGATTGGGCCGTTGATTGTTCCAGAATTCCTCTTGGTGCTCAGCGGCCCAGCGCGTTTCAACCACTCATAGATCGAGTTCATGGAATCGCATCGATGGCGACAACTGAGAGCCCTTGCAAATCTCGGCTTAGGATCTCGGATTTTCTTGTGAATTTTCCAACAAATCCTCTTCGGTTGTGTCTCCTGCTCCGTCTGTCCCCCGTTGTGCCTTCCGTTCTGGTGGCACTGGTGGGGCTGCCCCACGCCCGAGACAATATCGGCAGGTCCTGACCCAGCCCGCCTTCATCAACTTTGGACTCCGAAGTCTCATTGATGAAACTTTTTTGGCCACTGCCCGGCCGAGGTCGACCTTTCTGCTGTGCCGCCATCTCAACCTGTTGACCGTCGCCGCCGGGGCAATTGGCTTCGCTCGAAGCTCCAATCTCCTCAATCACCCACCCCGCTCTCGCTTCGGCGGATGAACATCGCGGGGTCTAACGACGGTCGCAGGTCGCGCTTTCGGTGCAACCATCCGTGGGTGTTAATTCGCCATGTTTTTGCCCCCCTCACGCCCCGATCCATACCTGGACTCTTGCTTTTAATATCTAAGAAGCACTGCCAACTCATCATTGCATGAGCGTTAAGGTTGGCCTGTGCCGAGTCGCCTTGCGACCGCGTCCGCCATTCACAGCCCGCCGTCCCCCGTTAGGGTCAGATGCAAGGCATGCAAGGGTTCCCGGCCCCCCAGCCACTGTTCATGCATCTCATCGCTCTTCACCGACTTCGTGGTGTAATCCGAAGCCAGTCATTCTCCCGCTCACGACTCGACCCCGCTGGCTGCTTGGTCCGCCGACAGAAAGGGGGATACCGAATAGAAATTCGCCGTCCGGATGCCCAGAGTATGACGATCGCGGGCCGTCGACCAAGTACGGATTGTTGTGTCATGGCTCGCTCGCGCGTCCCAGCGATCCCGACAAGCGCCGCTCGCTGTCCCGAGCTTGGAATGGCTGTCTGTCCCGGAGAGTTCAATTGCCGGCCTGTGATTCGTCCAGCTCGCGGGCAAAAGCACTTGCTGCGTGCCAGCGGGAAAGTTTCCAGAACCGCTCTTCGGGCCTGGCACTGCCTTTGAACGTTGCTTGCCGACGTGATGGGCATGTAACACTCAGGCGAATCGCCCATGATCCTCGTCTGCATGGTCCACTCAAACAAACCTCTGCAGATTTCGCCGGCCACCTGCAGTGCGTCTGTCTTTCCCTGACTCTCCTGGGCAACCGAAGCTGGTCCCGCTCCCCACGGGTCCATTCATATCCTCGTGGGGCCTGGGTCCTGCTGCAGACTGCTCTTTTGTGGTCTACACTATGCAGCAAATTTACCACTTAACATGAAGCTATGGGCATGGGCTCAAATGTCCTCATCATGTACGGAATTTGTACATCATGGCCCTTCTTGTTGCAAATGGCACAGTGGCGGTACCGTGCAGTAACATACATGGCATGCAACATAGCCGGGAATTGTGCAGCAGCTCTTTTGGTTGCCGCTGGACGTTCCGCGTAAAATCCTCCCTAGACGCGGTCCTGACGTTTACGAACAAGGACATCCCTTCTTTTTCGCATCCGGCCGACTTTCAGTGGACGAGTGGGGTGCTGACCAAAGAGCTGGCAGACCCGGGAGCAACAACCAAGGCGACGTCTGATCTCTCCCAGCTCATCCGTCTCCGAGCGTACACAGGATGTGGCCCAGTTGCCGTCCGCTTCATGTGGAAGATTCTACGCCAAACCCAGAACAACAGCGGCCCGGTACTGACATGGGACAAAGGCCAGATGGGATGCGCGGGCATGTGGGGGATGGAAACGGACCAGCGGTAAACACTGAACAAGACGACTGGCTCAAAGCGGTGCAGCAACATGGTGCTAGGGCCCGCTCTCGTCTTTTTCCGACCCAGGCTAGCCGGATTCCTCAAAACGAGATCTCGCTGCTACATAGGTGGGTGCATCACCCCCATGTTGTTGGTGTGGAGTTGGCCCGGCCTCTGCGCTTGTATCAACTGGCAACGACACGCGCCAGCACATCAAGATGGGTCACACTTTGAGCCGCATCTTCCACTGGCCATGCGTCTACGACCCCTTCCCTCCTTCCGTTCGAGTTCTCCGTCATTTTCCTTGTTGCATCTGTCTGATCTAGGCATTTTTGCCATCTCCTGCCCCGCATTTTCCTTCCCGTCACCGCAATAAAGCGCACTTCTCTCGCCGGTGGTGACCCATGGCTTCCCGTCTCTTCCTGCATCGCCGCCTTGGATACGTAGCATATCAGCCTTAACATCTTCAGTCTCCCAGCTCACACCACCCTCCCCCGTCCGTGAGACAAGCCTTCACCTCCCGACCTTGCCCTGCCTCTTCCTCCTCCTTCCCCAGGGCACTTCTGCCACATCACTCCTCGGTCAGGCCCGACTGCACCGGATCACACCAAGTCTCGGCTCTCCCGACCCCGCGGTCTGTTTACATCTCCACCCACCTTTGAATTCTACCGTCCTCGCGCTTCCCGGAGGCTACGACCAAACATATCGGCCACGACAGACACATACACAACACTCACACACACACACATATATATATTCCGGTCTACCAAAGACAACTTGACACAATGGGCGGTTTTTACATGCAGTATCTTGAAAGTAAGTTGTGCATCCAACCATGAAAATTTTAAATCCATAGTTCACCGTACCGCCGTCAAAACCCCCCCCCCCCTACCCCGATCAATCACACGTCATTCCTCCGTTCATGGTGGGGTGTAGCCGAGAAGGAGGGCATCCCCACGTGGTCAAACCCCCCCCACCACACAACTCTAAGCATATACTGTTCCTGACCTCGTACCCCTGATTACCTACCACATCTAAGCCTTGTCACCCTTGGATTTGTTGGCGCATGTACGTGCAGTGCGTCCCGTAGGGCTGAGAGCGTTGAGAGCGTTGGGCTGTAATGCAGATCTGTTCACCTGTTCCAACCCTCACACGCGGTCCCCCGGCCCTTTCTCCCTGAAATTGCCCAATGGAGAAACGAATACCAAAAGACAAGGGGCTAACCAGGCTGTCTTGCAGGCCTCTGCCGGCGCCGTGGGTGGCACGATCCCACGTATGAGTGCTACCGCGACTCCAATGGCTACACCTGCCTAGTCCTAGTCAATGGGCGCGAGTACCAGACGGATCTCGCATACGAAACTGGCACCCTGGCCCAGGAGAATGCAGCCATGCGTGCCTTTATGGTCTGCCGGAACTTCTCTGTCAATGGCGGCATGCTTGCCCGCAACGGTATCGTCCAGGGCCTGCCTGCGGACGAGGCCGGCCGCAAGGCTCGAAAGAGTAGCCGCCACACGTCCTCCAATCACGGACACCGAAGCAGATCTAGCCATCACTCGAGCAGCAGCTCAACAACCTCGCTAGAGTGAGGCTGGACGGGAGGCGCATCTGTTCCGTGTGACGGGAAACCCAAGCCGGGATTGGGATTCGCTGGAACTGCCGCCCCAACCCGAGATTTGCCTTCCTGGAATTTGAGCCCAAAAGGCCCAATCGGCGGAGAGCAGGAGCTCCAAGCAACCATTCAAGAAGCGGGATTTTGTTTTTCTCTTATTTTGCTATAAAACTCGGAGAAGGCTTCACAGCGACACGGCGACACGACGAGACAAACAGCGAGAGACCAGCCGTGGATTATACCCCTTTTTTGGTGGCGTCCAAACCCTTTTTTTTTCTGGACCGAGGAAAAAAACCATGGAGACCAGGCCGGCATGAGGATATGACTTTTGCTGCTTCTTTTTCTCATTCTCCACTCTTCAGAGACAGCGTCTCGTTTTTGCATTCCCACGACATGATTGACGACCTGTTACGACACGCCATCTAGACAAACGTGTGGCATTTTGACGGCTTTCCCGCCACATCAACCACTTCCAACTTCTTTGCCATGGACATATTTGGTGTCGATTTCTCTGTTCACCTTTTGTTCGTTTCTACTTTTCGAGAGAAAGGCGATGGTCCGGCCCCTTTTCACCGACCCGTAGGACCAGCTGGGTTTCACAGAACCAGCCGGACGGGATGTGATGCTGGCCACAGTCCGACCCGGAAACCCGGAGGCAACTCCGAATTTTAAACCGTTGGGCAGCATAGACCGGATTGTGTACCGAGTTGGAACAAGCCAGCGGGAGCTTGGGATGCCTTTCTGAGTGCTATACGGACGAAATACTCCATGAAGATGGGAGGAAGAGCTGTCTTGATCGCGGTGAGAGATGGAGGAGGGGACTTTGGATTCAATTTCCTTCGCTTTTCGAAGGCACATTTCACGAATGATGAATGACGACATGACATTACGAATGATGATTGCGTTCCGAAGAACCAAAGGAGGGTATCAAAATACACGGGGAAAGAAGTACATCCCCTTCGATTTATGAACTTTTTATCTTAATCTGAAGGCGTCCTGTGCATTTTGCTGCAGTTTGGCTAACTGAGTCGTCTTCCTATCACCCTCGATGATCGCTCATGCATTCAAGAATAAATAAGCGCTAAGTGACTATAGCACATGTCCAACGAGCACATCGACCGCACGGCGACTGCACTGCCTGTCTGCAGAGATTAAAAATGACGAGTGCACGAGAGTATTTGTACCTATACCGTCGAGTGATCAACCGATATGGTGGACTGGGAACATGTGGACCAGTGGTGTGTCTGATGGCAGCACACCCCTTCCGCAACATGCCGCATTCGTTGCGGGATGGGTGGAGCGGGATCGAGTTGGTGTGTGATGAATGCAACCTGTCGGGGACTCGACCGACCCTCCATGGCTTAGTTCGTTCCGGGCTCTTGGGTTCTTCCTCTTCCCCCCCCACCGCGATGGGGAGATTGGTTGGGGGAGGGTGCATGTACATATATACGCAGTACATAGAATGCTCTCGACTGACGCAGCATCATCCCTAACCTCTTTATCATGCCGGCGTTGATTTGCCAGTGTCTTACGGACCGGAAGCTATACCTCGAGGACCGGACCGGGCCCCGGTTCCGTTTAGGCAGATGTATGGTCTCCTTCCCGAACAACGGGGGCTGTCCGCCAGTGGCTCGCTCTTCTCCCGGATTCGATTTGTGCAACTCCCTGATTTCCCTCAGAACAGTTCGGCCCGAAACGCGGCAACACATTGGCGGCTCCGGAGCAACGAAAGTTTTGTTGCTGTGTTTCATGTTTCAAGCAGTACTCCTAAGACCTTAATCTTCCCTGCCAATGTCGATACCGTGATGAACCCGACTTTGGCACGTCCGCGTCATCTATCCCAGAACCGGGATTCGTCACCTCTGCTACTAGCCAGACATTACCTGTAGTCAAGTATGTTGTGCAAATGGTACCACAGCTTGTTTGGATTACTCAACTCTGAGAGGTCACTCGATGTCCTTGTGGTTTGCTTGGCAGCGATTTGGGGAAAGGCTTTTGATTGGCAGCGGACGGCCACTTGAAACCCCCTCGTGTATAACTATATGTACGAAACTATTGAAGCCGTGCTTGGAACTCGCGCGAGCCAGCGTGGTAACTATGTATTGAGCAGTGAAATTTGAAAGGTGGTAACGCCATTGGTAGGACCCGCCCGATTATTCTCGGCCTCTTCAAGCTTTTTGGGGACCTCGCGATGCTCTCTCTCAAAACAAATCAGCAGTTGCTTGGTCAAGCATTGGATAGCCCCCTGACTTCGAGTTACCCCTGAGTGGAAAGTGAGGTTGTGGGATCCACTGATTTTGGGTGCTGCTGTGCGATCCAATCTCGCCATGGACAATAGAGCGCGCTGATTGGTTGCGCTTGGGCATGTGGCCCGGTGAATGGCTCCTTCTTGCCCGCCTAAGCAGCCCTGTAAAGCCCAGCACTGCCTGGCAGCCCAAAGCCGATCGCTGGCTGTCCGCGATACAATGCGAGGGGTGTGGCTCCCTACCTAGGAAGGGAAAAGGTGTCCTCCTCCTATTGTCGCGTTTCTCGGCCGTTGTGCTTCTTTGCCACCTCCTCCAACACCAACGTCTCGTGGTCGCGTACCTTTCTCCCATTGTCTTTTTGCAAGCCGTGACTGCCTTCTCGTGCTGGTCCTCGAAACAGCCTAGGGCCGCTACTACCTATCTAATACCACCTACTTCGAGTCCGCTTGCTTGCTTTCTCTACGTTTCTTACGCTCGTTCAATCTTACAATTCGCCCAATTCGCTCGTTCACCACACAGCAAATATGAAGGGTAAGCGGGCGTATATACCTCATCAAGCACCCGACGTTGCTTCACCTGCAGACTCGAGACTAACCGTGCTCGGCACCATGCAGCTTTAATTCTTGTCGGCGGCTTTGGCACGCGCCTGCGCCCTCTTGTACGTCTTCGACCAGGTGATGCCCGAGCTGACTCTCGCAACTTCCCCCGCAGCGATCGCCCCTCTCTTCGCTCACGACAATCCCCCGCGCATTCTGTGCACTTAACAGCGCGGCTAATCGCAACTTTCTTCAGACCCTGACCCTGCCGAAACCCCTCGTCGAGTTCGGTAACAAGCGCATGATTTTGCACCAGATCGAGGCGCTTGCTGCAGCTGGTGTCACGGATATCGTCTTGGCCGTGAACTACCGCCCGGAGATTATGGAGAAGTACCTTGCCGAAGTTAGTTCCCTTGTACCTGCTAAAGGGGAAAACGAGATGCTGAAACTGACACGAACCCATCGCGCGCAATAGTACGAAAAGCAATTTGGCATCAACATCACCATCTCAATCGAGAGCGAACCCTTGGGCACGGCCGGCCCCCTGAAGCTGGCCGAGGGCGTCCTGAAGAAGGACGACACCCCATTCTTTGTGCTCAACTCGGATGTCACCTGCGAATACCCCCTCAAGGAACTCGCTGCTTTCCACAAGGCGCACGGTGACGAGGGTACCATCGTAGTGACCAAGGTGGAGGAGCCCTCTAAATATGGCGTCGTCGTCCACAAGCCCAACCATCCCTCGCGCATCGACCGTTTCGTCGAGAAGCCCGTCGAATTCGTCGGGAATCGTATCAATGCCGGCATGTATATTTTCAACACCTCGGTCCTCGACCGCATCGAACTCCGGCCCACATCTATCGAGCAGGAGACCTTCCCCGCAATGGCTGCGGACGGCCAGCTGCACTCGTTCGACCTCGAGGGCTATTGGATGGATGTTGGGCAACCCAAGGATTTCTTGACCGGCACTTGCCTCTACCTCTCTTCTCTCGCCAAGAAGGGTTCGAAGCTCTTGACCCCGTCCACTGAGCCATACGTGCACGGCGGCAATGTCCTGATTGATCCCTCCGCCAAGATTGGCAAGAACTGCAGGATAGGGCCGAACGTGACGATTGGCCCGGATGTTGTGGTGGGCGACGGCGTCCGCCTGCAGCGTTGCGTCTTGATGGCCGGATCTAAGGTCAAGGATCACGCTTGGGTCAAGAGCACCATCGTCGGCTGGAACAGCACTGTGGGCAAGTGGGCACGCCTCGAGAACGTGACTGTCCTGGGCGACGATGTCACTATCGGTGACGAGATTTACGTCAACGGCGGGAGCATCCTGCCGCACAAGACCATCAAAGCCAACGTTGACGTGCCCGCCATCATCATGTAAACCCCGCCGCATGAATGGCGATAATCGGGACGCCGCGTCCCTATTCCAACCTTCTTTTAAAAATTCGAGACACTAACGCCTTTTTAAAAATCCCAATCTCACAACCCCCTTACTAATACCGCAATGGAGACGGAGCGCGGCAGCCCAAGAACAAACTCCCGTCTACTTGAAATGTTTTGGTCTTCATTTACACTTCAGCAAACCAACACTCACTTCCCGACCGACCTTGTGTCGAGACCTGGCCAACCATCTCTCTTTAAACAGACGGCAATGCGCGAGGCCGTGGCCTATACCTCCTGGTCGATCATTGGCGGTTACGTGGTGGTAAAAATTGGGATAGGGAGTTGTGTATGCAAACTTAGGGTGCATTGACGTGTAGAGCGGGTTATGTGTCAATGAGGGTTATGGCCACCTGCAGTGCACATCGGTCATGGGAGACCGACTGGGAAAAGTCTGGCAGCTGGGTTGGCTAAAAAGGAGCCATTTCGCGCTCCGCGCTCGATGGGAGAAGCTCTCGTAGCGCAATAAACGTCACAGATGAACCGACTTTTGCTTGCATGCCACAAAACAAGGACGGTGAACAATTACTCACTATGGAAAAGACCACTTGAGCAATGCGAGGTGGAGGTACCGGGGAGGATAGCAATGGATAGTAGTGGACAAAAAGAACCGAAGCACTCCACAAAACTCCGCTGCCTTAGTCAGGATGCTTGAGTCAACACCGTGCAAAATACCGACCTTTTTGGGAAGGTAGAAGAGCAAATCACCTCGCTGACGTTAACCTGAAAGCCTACAGCGAGATCAGGACCCAAGAGTACGGATCGTCGAACGCCTCCCTCTCCGTGTGCTTTTCTCGCATAGAAGGTTTTGGCCATGCGCTCAGGCTCCTGCCGGAATGTTGACAATATGTTCCTACTCTTGGCTGTCATAGCTCCGTGTTTGTAGCGATGAGATGCCATACCCGACATCTTTGGAAAGAGCAGGCAGCGCAATGGTAGTACGGATTACGGCGTCTTCCTCGGAACAACGTTTACCGGTTACTAAGTGATAAGAGTTCGGTTAAGCTCCAACGGCTATGGCAGCCACTAGTTTTAGGAATGGGCTGATAGTTCTTGGTTCCTGGACTAGTCCTCTTCCTCCTTTGGTGCCTTCGATCGATTGCGATCGATTTGTAGGCTGCTGCGGGTACAACAGACGACGAACCCGCCCGTGCCTGAATGAGGCGCATCCACGTTCAACACGGGAAACAGGGCGGTCGGATAGAAAGGCTGCGGCGAAGGGGCTATTCGCCCTTTAGTTGCTACATGACTGGATAGGTAGAGTCATGAACAAGAGTACTGAGCGAATGCTCCGAGATCAACATACCCATACTAGTTTCGGATCTCGATACAGAGTAGGTAGGCCATGGGTAAGGGGCGAATATGATAGAGAAACTTTCAATTCTCTGTGGAGTGCTTTTGATGTCATTTCCGAGGTAAGAGCGGGAGCTCCCGATCGCTTTTGCGGTTGATCACTCATTATACGTATCCGTGGAGTTTGTGTGCGAGGTTGTTAGTTGTTATAGTTCGACGCCCTCTGAATCCCAAAAGGATCGTCGGTGGAAATGCAAAAGGAGCGTCATAGAGTGGCGCCATAGGGCTGTTCAGTCTCTCAACATTCAGACGTGAACAAGATGCAAGTTTGTTTATCCCCCGGATTATTCATCCAAGTAATTCGGGGACCCTGATGTCATAATCTGGGGGAGTTTGCAACGTCAAGGGCAGTTTGTCCATTCAGGGTCTTGCCACACGCAGGTACAGTAGGCTGCTTGATGGCGAAACGGTAATTGTTCGCTTCAGGCACACAGGCACAATCTCAGAGAAGATGGGACGACAAGGTCAAGGAAGTCATTGCTTAGCATCGGAAATAGGGCAACTTAGCCTGAGACGCCCATGAACGAATTTGCTGCAAGCAATAGAGCTTAGAGGAATTCAAACGTAGAAACCTTGTAGTAGTTAGAAGTGGCTCAATATGAAGCAACGGTGCTTGTCGATTTTGAAATAAGAGGAAGAGCACAATTTTGTCACACTCAAAATGACCAAGACTTAAGTCACACACTAAATTGAACCAATGTTAATGTAATGCCGATTATGGTATTATGTATATCCTATGTACTATACAGTTTCCATGCTTCCTCCCAAATCGTCTGGGCATAAATCCAAAAGATGGTGGATAACCAGGGTATCAAGACATGCCAGCCAAGAACCCAAACACTCGAGAATAAACCACCAACCCCGAATGAATTAAAAAAATTGAAAAAGCCCCCACACCAACGCCCAACACGCTGCATATCATCATGGTCATGAAGGTGACAGTAAAAAGACAACCGCTCGCTTTGCCAGAGAGCAACAACACGCTTACTGGTCTTGACACCAGCCCCTGCTCATCTCCACGGCCTGCTCCCATTTTTTGAACATCTTATCAGCCTTGGCCTTTTCCATCTGCGGTTGGAATACCTTGCGGCCGTTGCGGTTGACCTGCTTCAGATCTTCCAGCTCCCTCCAAACGCCGGTAGCGAGGCCTGCTGCGATGGCGGCGCCCAGAGCTGTGGTCTCACGCATCCGAGGACGGTCAACGGGGATGCCGGTAATGTCAGCCTGCGTCTGCATGCACAGATCCGAGTTGGAGAGACCGCCGTCGACGGCGAGCGATTCAAGTTTGTGCTTCGAATCCTTCTCCATCGCCTCCAGGATGGCACGGGTTTGATAGCAGGTTGCTTCGAGAGTGGCGCGGGCAATATGGCCCTTATTGGTATGATGGGTGACGCCAACTTAAATGAGTTGTTAGTAAAATATTTAAATACCAAAAGCATGCGAAACATGAACTTACAGAGTGTTCCCTTGGCGTCGTCGATCCAGTAGGGAGCGAATAGACCACTGAAAGCTGTGACGAAGACGACGCCGCCATTGTCTGGGACCGATTCTGCCAGTGTAGAAATCTCGCTCGAATTTTTTATGAAGCCGAGGTTGTCCATGAGGAATTTGACGCCGGAGCCGGCGACGGCGATGCTACCCTCAAGGGCATACACTGGCTTTCGGCCACCACCGAAGTCGTAGGCAACAGTAGCGAGTAGGCCGTACTTGGAGATGACAGGCTCGGTACCAACGTTGTATAAGAGGAAGCAGCCCGTTCCATACGTGTTCTTTGCCTGTCCGGGATTGAAGCCGCACTGACCGACCAGGGCGCTAGATTGGTCACCCAGACAACCCGCGATGGGCACGTTGATAAGAGGGCCGCTGGCTACTTTGCCGAAGCATTCAGGATCTGATGATGGTACGATCTTGGGCAGCTTGACCTTGGTTTTGTCGATGCCGAAGAACCCCAGGAGTTTGTCGTCGTATTGCAGGGTATGGATATTCACAAACATGGTCCGGCTGGCGTTGGTGCTGTCGGTAACGTGTACGGGCTTCTCCGCCTTAGCACCGCCGTTAAGCTTGTAAATGAGCCAGGAGTCGACGGTGCCGAAGGCAAGGCGGCCTTGATCGTATGCTTGCTTGACCGCCTCGACATTCTGAAGGAGCCACAGGAGTTTGACGCTGCTGGGGTATGTTGATAGGGGCAAGCCGCAGAGGTCTTTCAGGCTATCCGACTCGTCGCGCGACTTGAGCTCACGTACCAGCGCACTCGTCCTTGTGTCGGGCCAAACGATGGCATTGTGGAGTGGCTCGCCAGTGACGTTGTCCCACACTACTGTTGTCTCGCGCTGGTTGGTGATGCCGATTGCCCGAATGTCTGACTTGGAGTAGCCCAGGTCGACAAACTTGCGCATCGCCCCTTCAATGCACTCTTCGACTGAGCTGACGAGAACATGAGGGTCGTGTTCATGCCATCTGATTTGACTTTGTTAGCGTCCGTGGTGGTGCAGTAGCTCCGCAGCCAAGGTGGGGAAGAGGCGGGGCGGGAGCGACAGCCGGGCATACATACCCTGACTTTGGGTACAGATTTTCGAACTCTATTTGGTGGCTCGCGACGGGATCGCCCTCGCCATTGAAAATGAGGAAACGCGACGACGTTGTGCCCTGGTCGATGCTACCGACAAACCAGTGCTGTCTCTTCTCGTCTTCCGTCTCCGAAATTCCTTGCGGGAGGTGCTCCTCGTGAAGGCTGGCTGTGACATCGGGAAGCCGCCTAGGCGTTGCGGCGGTGGGCTTGATCAGGAGGCCGTCTAGGTTGAGGCTGGGGCCGCCGTCTATGAGAGTATCCTCGAAACGTGCCGGATTAAGCTCCATGACGTGAACCATGATGCGTTGGTGCTGCGTTGCTGTCTTGGATGTGTATGCAAGTGAATGGTGGCTACTGAGATGCAAAGGGCGATGGTGTGGTTGTTGAATTTGTTGGGTTTGAGTTCGGGTCAGGACAATGGGTGGTCGAAACTGCGGACGGCGTAGCACTGATAAAGGATACCGGCGCGGGGCTTTTGGGGGTCCTGGGGGGTCAGAATCGGGGAGGATGACAAAGGAGGGGGGTACGTCATCCGGGGCGTGGCCCTAGCTACTCGTACAGCAATTGTGATGGGTCCGCGTCGCCCAAGAGAAGGCGACTTTCGATCCGTTGCAGCTCCTCCGGGCGCTACTCCGCTGTGACGATTGGAGTGGCGCTGGCGGTTTCCACGGGACAATGGCTCCGAGCGAGACAGCTCGAGGTACGAGTGCTCTCCAAAACGGTTGCGCGCACATTGCAAGCGGCGGCGGAAGTCTTTTCAATGCAGTCCCTGCAGGCGTCTCGCTATCGGATTGCTGGTCGCAGCGTTCGTTTCGGCATCCATGGATAATTTTTCTGGCTGAAAGCGGCGGCTCGCGTGTTGCATTCCACGCGCACGGCACCAAGCCTCGGCCCCGTCCATTGGTGGGTTTTTTTGCGGGGGACGGGATTCGGTTTGATCACGGGAAGCCCAAAGCCACCAGACCCACCACTATGGAACCCCGCACCTTGACCCCGCCAGCAACTCCGCTTGAAAGGTCTCGAACTTCGACAGAAATCAGGACATTTCTTGATCGTCGCTTTGCACCCACAACAGGAATCCTTCACGTCATTTAGAATCAGCCGGACCAGAGCCCCGATTGACGTCTTCTCATCGCAAATCAAGAAATGCAACAATTGGACTTGTTTTCGGTTTGTGATGTCGAGCCTCCACCGGAATCCCCCCTCGATCAAATGGGATCAGGGGTAAACTGCAACCTCCGGACGATGCCCCTGGCTGAGAACTGGACTGCCTCGGGATGCTACTGCACGTTAAAAAGCACCGCTGGGTCGCTATTTGTCTAGACCCTGCCGATCTCAACACTACACGGCCGCGCGTGCGACTGCTTGGTCACTTGACGAGGGGAGCTTTGACATGCACGCTTCTTGGCCAGATTACAGCCCACAATGGAAGGCTTGCTCGGCCGCAGATTTGCCCAGGTAATCCAAGTAAGAGGGGCGCAGATATCGGTAAAGAATCGCCCGAGCCTCTTTCTGGCCAGGGGTTGAGCAATTGGGAAAATGTTTAAAACCATGGGCGAGTCAGGTTCCGATCGAAAGTACGCTCTCGACCCGTCTGGACCTGCACCACAAACCCATTCCAAACAATCCGAAATTCAAAAAAGCAAGCGGCCTGGCAGTATACACGAACACTCGGGTGTCTCGTGGATTGTGGAGGAAGGGACTGCCAAGGGGTGACAGATAAGGAGTCACCAGTTCCCGTGGATCATGGAAATCGACCGAACATGGCCAAAAGAGGAAATCCCGAGATCACGGAAGAGGGGCGTGAACAGCAAAGATTTCGAAAAGAATGTGATCGCGAATGCCGACTGATGAGATTAGATAATAAAAAACAAAAACGAAAATAAGAAAGGGTTAACTACCATAAAAAATAAATAAATAAAAAGGCAAGAAAGATCAGCTTTTCACCCGACGTTTTCTCGAAATCTGCGTACTGCACAACTAGAGAGAATTGAACAAGTCTAAACCAACAGAAACAAAGCCAGAGACTGGGGCTCACGAATGGAAGCCAACAGTCAGTCCCCTCAGGAAAACAATATGAGATTGGGGTGGCGGAGTGAAGGGAGAGGGGGCGAATCTTGACAGTTTTACAGTTTGGGAAGGCGCAAAAACGCGCAAAAAGTTGGGCAATCGCTTGCCGGGAATTGAGCCCGACGTGGGGGTCGAACCCACAACCTTGAGATGTAACCGTGAGTTCAGTTTTAAGAGTCTCACGCTCTACCGATTGAGCTAGCCGGGCAGGCTAGTTTATTTGTTGAGAATCTGTTTCGGAATCAGGCTTGACATGCGAGTTACGCTACACTACTTCCATCACCCACGCGACCCAACAGTCTGGTAATACCCCACACCCCCACCGAACAAAGAGTTTTGTTACCTTGGCTCCTCACGAAAAATGCTGCCGTAACCTCGTCAAAGCCATGAGTTCTTTGCCAGACGACCACAGTTCCAGAAATAGACCAACATGCGAACAATTGCCAATGGAGTTGTCCTATAAAGATCTTAATTTATTTATCCTTGTAAGACTAGCAAACCATGTGCGCAACCTCCCCAGAAAGTCTTCCTGTAACCTCCAATTTTGTAAGCACGCAGCCCGCCTGCAGCCACCACTAAGTCCCTCAAACTGATATAATTGAGCAGCCCATGGTATCTCTCTAACCTCGATACAGTCCAAGAACCTATCACACCATATGTTCGAGAGCTTTTCTGCATCCCGAATCGACCCAATCCCAACAACGACAACAACGGCATCATCTTCATCGTCATTGTTTGAATATGCATGCTCGCTTGCCCCGCTCACTGGTATATAACCGAACAATGCTCACCCCAGACAGCAAACAAGGAAAAAAAAACAAACCCACAAAAAACTAAGAATGAAAGCAGGCGCACCGGAGGATGGTTCCTGGAAGCCAACTTAACGCCATAGCGCCCCGTACATGATAGAGACCGTACCCCGTTCGCATCCTTTATTTAAACCGAACCTTTTCAGCCAGACCGCCTCTCAATCCGAATCCACCCTCCCATCCACCTGAGGCCCGGCAGCTCCACCCCCGTACGGTCCCAGGTGAGGTTGCGACGCCGGCATGGCAGCCCCCGCAGCGGCCATCGACCCAGCGGTCCCCCTCCTCATCAAAGGTTGTGACCCGCCGACGGCCCCATTCCGATTCATCGTTGGGCTGCGACTTCCACTCCTCCGGCGACAGCTTGGAATCGCCCTCCCCGAGCGCCTCTCCTCCTCGCAGTTGGGACACGGCCCGGGTATTTCGTAGACGTCGTACAGGTGCCGGAACCATGGATAAAGCTGGTGTGCCCGGGGCCGGCTTGTCTGCGTCTCGGACATCATGCGGCGGATGTGCGGGAGGATGGCGAGCACGGCGCGGATGGAGGGCTCCCTGGCGGGGTCAGATGCAACGATGTCCCGCGACAAGAGGGAGAGGGTCGTGAGGTAGGCGTCGAGATTATGCAGGGAGTCGGAGTAGTTGAAGTCGGCCGACGACGTTCCACCCGACCCGGACGAGGAGGAGATGGAGTGACCGTCCCCGTCGCGATTAGCCGCCAGTTGCTCTTCAGCGAATCCGGGTGGTTGGCCAAGCAGCACCGTGGCCATCTCGAGGAAAACGCAGCCCAGTGAGAAGATGTCGGAGCGTTCATCCCGGCGCTCCTCGTGCATCGCTTCCGGGTCGGCGTACTTGAGGGTCTTGGGGGTGGGCCCCACCGAATCCTGGCCTGTCTCGAAATGTTTCGACAGACCAAAGTCTGTCAGCACCGGCAGGCCGAAGTCGTCGATGACGATGTTGTCTGGCTTGATATCCTTGTGGCGGATTTGCACACTACGGCGGTGGAGGTAGGCCACTGCCTGTGCGAGACAGCCAAAGTACGTGTGGAGATGGGGAATGATCCAGTCGGCCGCCCTGGGGCTCTGGAAGACCTCATCCATGAAGGTATGCAGGTTGCACATGGCAGGTGGGTACATGGCGATGCCGAGTATGTGCTTTTTGATCCGTTGATTCACGCTGAGGAGGGTGGCGTGGGCTTTGCCCCTTGGCCGGCGCCCGATCTGCCGGGTTTGGATGCAATAATCCTCAAAGGATGCCACGTATGCGACGATGTGTGGGTGTCGGAGCGAAGACATGGTCTTAACCTCCTTCAGCGCATCACTGCGTGCCTTGCTGTCCGGTCCCGGTGGCCGCGATTTTTCCTTGCAGACAATGACCTTGAGTGCCAGTGGTCGCCGATAGGCATGGCCCTCCGGAGGAGTAACCTTGTACACGATGGTCGATCCCGAGTCGCCGAGTTCTGGGCCTTGTTGCACGAAGGGGCTGGGAGGCTTGAGGTACTCCTTGCTGCAATGATGGAATACCTTGTGTTTCTTGGGATCAAGCAAGGCAGTCCTGACAGGTGCCAGCCATGCATCGGAGTGTTCCCGGTCGGCGTCGTCCCAGACAAAGTGCTGGTCATCCTGGCTGCTGAGGAAGTCACTCAGCGGGATGGGCTGCGTCTGCGACGACTGACTGCCGTTCGACTCGAATGACATCTGGACCCAGGCGCAAGGGGTGGATTTATGAAGGACAAGGGTGGCAGGTAGGCGAAGTAAGCCGGAACCAAGCAGCCGGGTGTCTAAGGTAGGGTTGTTGGGAGGGGGATGCGGTGTGTGGAGCAGCGCCGGGCCGAGTCCGCGATGCTCAATCAGCGGCAGTGCATCGGCTCCGGAGAGACACGAAGGAAGATGTGGCACGGAATTCTAGAAGAAGTTGTTTTCGCCGAGGATATCAACAGGTAAAAAAAGAAAAAGAGAAAAAAAAAAGAAAAGAAAGAATGGGTAGGTCAAGAGAGCCTCAGAAAGACAAGGCTGTGAGAGTCTATTGGGTACGTCGGTAGACTTTGCATTGCTCTGATGGAGCGCCTTGCTGCGGCTGCCCGCCGGTTTTTGTCGCCCCGGAAATTTGGCGTCAGTGCAGGGCACACAGCGGGCAGAGACGCCTGCGAAACCACAATTCGATTGGAGGTGCCCGATTCTCGCGGTGGCAGAGCTGTCGGCCCAATGGGCGGGGGCAGTTTTCTGGGAATGCGGCGAACGGCGAAAGGGTGCAGGGCGAGAGACAGATTTTCGTGACCTCCAATGCTGCTGGTCGGAAAGGCTGATCCAGGTTTGGGGCATGGATACCGAACCCGATTTGCAAACGACTTGTCTTTTCTCCAGCCGCTGTCCAAGAATAGGCACAGGCGATGCGATACTCTCGCTGTCTCACCCCTTTTGAGACGGGAGGGTTTCTTGGAACGGCCCCGCAAACCGGGTGCGCTTGAGCGGCACAGTGGTGCCTGATGGTGGGTCGGGACGGGCCCGCAAGTGCCGCAGTCACCCGCAGGGGACAGCAGGAGCGATGAGAACCGGAGAGATCGGGTTGCACCAAACTCGAAAGGTAATATAAACCTCCATCTAAGCCAACAATCTATCACGATACATTCAGCAGTAATCATAGAGCCAGAGCGTCTAAAAAGGACTGCCGAAATCTTGACATCCAAAAGGTGTTTCTTCAACTATTATCTGAGTTCACTGCTCCGATTAACAAGCAGCAACCGCTGAATCTCAGGCTACGACCCTAACCCTACCCCTTCAATACCTAAGCCGGGAAGGAACGACGAGAACCTTAGCGAATCTGTCACCGAGTATTGGATTTGATGGACGCGCTGGCCGATGTCATATCCTTGTGACTCATCAGAGTTGCCCATGTGGCCACAGTGTGAAAGCTGCAGTTAAGCAATTTACATCTGGCCAGCTGCTGCCGTTCGACCACGGCGCATGACCTGCCAGCGAGCTCTTGCCCGATTCTTCAACGGGCCGTTGATTTGACTTCGGAGAACCGAGGCTAGATATTCAAGGCGTAATCCTGGGTTTTCCGGGTCTTGATAATCACCATCGTGACTTTCACTCAGTAGGGCAGAGAGAGAGACCAGAGAATCTGGGGCGGATAATTCGGTGAATGCATACAATTTGATCAGAATGACATACAGCAGAAAGAACATAAGTAGGTACGTAAGTAATGAACGAAGTAATCCTAAGCTATCCCAAACAGTATGCCGCATCACAAAGACCGTAGCCAACTCTCGCTGCCTTGAATCCAAAAAAAAAAAAAATTCCAAAAAAATTCCGGTCTATCCAAGTTAAGTAATGATCTGATAGCAAATGCAAACCTATCCATGAAAGGACCTACCTCAAAACAAAAGACAGTGGGTAGAATATGACGTGCGCGGCGAAGTCGTTACGCTCACAGCCCGCCCAACGCTACCAATCCAACCGTCAGCGCCTATCCTCAAAAAAGGGTTCATTGGTGGAGTGAAAGGTAAAAATGTAAGGATAGCGATGTGATATACTTACCGGCAGCGTAGCAAAGGTACCACGTCCGGGTCACGCCGCCGTCGAGCCAGCCGTCGTTGAACCCGGATCTGGAGAAGAAGTCGTAGGCGCCGCGGGGATCGATGGTGGCGTAGTTGCCCAACAGGATGCCCCTCCAGCCGTTATCAATCGTGTCGGCACGGCCGTTGCTAAAGAACTTGTCCCACTCCTCGCGGACAAAGGTCGGAGTGCGCACAAAGGGAGAGTGCGGCAGTAGCGGCAGCATGTGGATGCCCTGGATGTATTCAATGTTGGCGCCGAAGTAGGTCGTGTGGTGGATTTTGTTCTCGAACAGGATGCCGGCCACCTTGTTGCCGATGAACTCTTGGGGTTGGACTTTGTTGTCCGAAGAGTAGAGGTAGTAGGACTGGAGAGAGCGCCTTTGAATGGCGAGCATGAGGTTGCCACTGCGGAAAAGGGAAAATAAGGGAAGTTAGAAATAATGCTTTGGAGGGAAGGGGTGGGGTGGGGGAAATTCAACAAGGGCGCGAGATGGGGAGCGGGGGAGGGGGGAGAGGTGCCATACCGGGCTTCCAGGTTCGCATCACCCGTAACAGAGCCCCAGAGCTTGAGACCATAGGTGTGCATGGTGTCTTCTGAGCTAGACTCTTGATTTTTGCCATCAAGGGCGTCGAAGAGCCCATGGGCCCAGCTGTGGCCGTGGTACCAGTCAAAAGACCGCCAGAGGGGGAAATACTGGTCTTTGGTACTGGGGTTGGCGATATCGCGGACGAGCGTGTTGACATAGGCCTTGTTTTGCTCAACCCACGACTGATCGAGGTGGCCGATCACGGCCGCAGCGTAAATAAAGTAACCCCAGTGAAAGTGATGGTCGTTGTACAGCGTGTTTCCGAAGTCGACGCCGGTGTCGCCCGTCACATACGTGGCAGACGAGACCACTCCTCCCCAAGCGCCTGCTTGCGTTAGTTACGGACATTGTCGAATGTCGACATTACTGAAACTGGGACACATACTCTCGTACACCAACGGGTACTTCTGCTTGTTCTGCGCGAAGCGGGCGTATGCCTCTTTGAGCTGATTCAGCCCAGCCTGTGCCAAGCCTTCATCCCCCAACATTTCCTTGATCACCATCACGAGAGTAGCAAACTTAGCCAGCGCCTGTTTACCGTTAGTATGCATCCTTCATCTCCCTGGCTATGGTTTCTCACCTTGCCGCTGAAGTACATCGAGTCCTGGTTCGACTGATCGAGCATATTCTGCGAGACCTCCACCTGCGCAATGCTGCGGATAGCGTTCTTGGCAGCATCAGAAATGTTGCCGGTACTGCCGGCCTCAGGCGACCATGGCAGAAACCCAATGCTTGTCGGCAGATCCGGCTCGACCATGGTCCACGAGTCGGCCAAGACGGCGGTTCCTACACCCTTGGTCGTGGTCTGGAGCTTCAAATCCGTCACCTTGGCCTTGGTGGCATCGTCGAACGAGCTCACATGATGAGGCAGAGCGAACATGGCGAGCGTGGTTCCATCTATGCCGGCCTTTTGGTAGGAGAAAGTGTATGTGCCCTTGTTGCCGTCGACAGATCCGGAGAGCTGGACGCCGGTGGGATACGCACCGCAGGCTTGGTCGTACACCTTCTCACCCCCTTCCGGGTTCTTAGCCACTTGGATGAAACCGCGGAACGGGCCCTTTGCTTGGGCCAGCCCGTTGTCCTTCACCTCCAGATCCAGAGGGTCGCCCTCGGTGTGGTGCGCATACGCCAGCCAAGTAACCCCGCTCTCGAGCTCAATCTTGTACTTGACGACTCCCTTCTTCGGTTCCTCGGACGCCCGCGTGATGCTCCTGAAGTGGTCGCCCGACTGGAGCACCGGGGTTGCGCCATCGTAGATGGCCGTGATGAAGCCAAGCCCCTGAACGAGGGGAAACTGCACCGCAGGCGGCGCCTGGGCGTTGGGGCGCAGGCCGACCAGGACAGAGAAGTCGGTCAGTGCCTCGGTGGTGAGGGCGGTGTCACTGCCTAGCTCCGTCGCCGAAAGGCACACGGAATGGATCCCGATGGGGTTGACGAAGTACGACACAGCCCCCGTCGACTGATCGGTCTCCCCATAGACCCTCTGGTTAGCGTCAATATGCGAGATAGCCAGCCCCCAGCTCTTCGAACCGCCCTCTCCCCGAGCCCATGCGACCGAATACGGGTGGAGGAATACTGGGGAGTTCTGCTTCGCGAGCTGCAAACTGCCGTAGAATTTGTTAGTCTCGAACGGGCCTTTGCCCTGGACGCCCAGCCTGGGCACCGGGTGATCCTCCTTCTTGGCGAAGCTGTCCGGTGGCGCATCCGTGGAAATGGGATCGGCGAAGATGTCTTGGCCCGGCATTGCGACACCGGTGGGCAACGCAACCTCCAAACTCGCGGAAACGGCGACGAGCAAAGAGGTCGGCTTCGGGATCGGGCTCGTCAGAATCGGCACTGAGGTGACCTGTCCAGCAGTTTCGAGGATGGACGGGGTGAAACCGCTAGCAGGGCGTTTCTTGCTGGCAAGAATTTGAGCTGTACCAGACGGGCCAACGCTCGTGATAACCTTGGCTGGAGAAGTGACAACGGCCCGAGCAGGAGGAGGTTGCCGACTAAACCTGTTGAGGTCGTCGTCTCCCGGAGTGGGAAGAGAGGTGACAACCTGCAAAGCGGTCAGCAGCATGATCACCAACCTCCATGTCCGCTCCATCTTGTCGACTCCGAGCGCACCCAAAGATCCTGGGTTGGCATTCACTTGAAGCTGGGGATGGAGTGGCCCATATATGTATTTGGCTTCTCATTCATGCCGTTAAACCAGGGGCGTCTGATCGGCCTAGCCTTCATTCTGATGTGACGTTACAATTGAGTCGGCCCTTCCTCGATATTATGAAATTGGCCGTGGCCGAGTCTCTTACCTAGTGTACCTGGGGAGTTATTAATGCCAAGGGAGAGAGCTAGAGACTCTAAAGCGGGAGAAGGGAAACCAAGAACAGTCAACAGTAGAAGGATAAAATCAAGGCAAAGTGCAGAAAAGGGCAAAGCAAAACTGATGTGCGATACTCGATGCTCCCAAGTGAATGCTCAGGATTGAGTACTGCGTGGGTAAACAGCTTTGTTGCTCTATTCACCATCTCCAAGGAGAGGACCATATCCCATTTTAAAGCATTCTGCGCGCTGGAGCTTGCTTCGAGAAACGCGACTTGGAAGCCGCTCGCAAGTGGACCCAGGTACCGAGCAGCACGGCGTGTCGTCGCATCTTGGCCGACCCGTGAGGCAGGCACTCTCCCTTTGCCTGTCCCGATGACGGTCTCACCTCGGCGGGTCCAAGGTGTCGTTGACATGGATCACCTTTCCAGAACCGGATTCCGAATGCAATGCAACTGAACTAGGGAAGAGAACCCAGATGAATCGCACACTCCTGGCGAGATGGAGGGTTGGATGAGGATTTGGTGCAGAACACGTCCGAAGGAGCATGACAGGTCTCAACAAGTTTAGAGATGAGACTTGGGGCTTGTAAGTTTATTCGGCAGGCTTCTGACTCGGTTTTTTTTTTAAGGTAATTGGTTGTTGGCTAGCTTTAGACAGACCTGAAGCATGCGAATTACCGCAACCAACCAGAGCAAAGGTCGGTTCGATTTTACTTAGGTAGACAATTCGGGCCAATAACTGGTCATTGTCAAAACCCACCAATATGGGGGTTGCTAAGGCAAAGGTGAGACAGGCATCAGACAGAGCGTCTCGTGAGTTTTTGAGCCCTCACCATTCACAGTCCCAGGGCGTCATATTTGCCCGTCATCGGAATCAGCCCTGTGACAGGCTTAGCGGTCTTCCTTCTCTCCAGCCCTGTCACCCTGACCGGCCGCCTTGCGGCCGGCGTGCCTTCGCGCCTGTTCTTGTTTTCGCTTTCCTCAAAGCAAGTCGTTGCCCTCACTCTCGCCATCGCCTCCTCCTCACGAGGTGCCTTTGCCTTCTCCAGACCTGTTTTGACCCTTTCCAACCCTGTTCTCTCCCCACATTTGCTGCTGCGCCTCTTGCCGGTTCTGCGATGGCGATGGCTACTGTCACGCGCTTCCACCTCCTTCCGGCACCTCCTCACCTCTCTTTTGTCCAAAATCCAGGGTTTTGACAAGACGTCAGTCTGGAGCTGCACGATCTTCTCCCAGAAAACCGCCTCCTGCTCCGTCGAGCGGAGGTGGACGATTTTTTCGGCACGAATCTGCTTGTTGTCGCGGAATGTGCACACACTGCCCTTGATGTCCAATACGTGGCCAACGTCAATCGGCGCGTCGATTAGCGGAAGCGTCTTCGAGTTTCCGGCTGAATCTGTGGTCGCGGCCGTGGCCGCAGTCACGGGTGCTGGGCCGGGTGCCGTGCGAGGCGCGACCTTGACGACGCATTCGAGAGTCGCCCCGCTGCCGTCATCGATTGTGTAGAAGTGTCTCGTTTCGCGCTCCTCGACTGCAACTACCACGCCGGAGATGCGCACCCATTTCACCGGGTGGTTGATGTGAAAGTAGACATCCTGGCCTGTGTGGTTGAGTTAGTTAAGCGGTGGTGGTGCACGTGAGACCTGAACGTGGACCGCGACTGGTCCGACCTACCCCGAAACCCCGGATGACTCTTAAGCGCCAAGATGTCCCTGATGCGGAAGTGGCACCAGCGATTGATAGTTGGCGACAGGTGAAAACAGTACTGCGGGTAGAGTTCAGGCTCCGTCGCGTCGGTCATGGCATCTTTTTTTGTCAATTGACCTGAAATGCAACCTCTCACGGAATGCGTTGATTTGTGTCGATGTATATCATTGGCCGCGAATGGCGAAACCTTGCCAGTGCCTCTCACACACTGTCGCCATCGCGTGTTGAGACGGGGGTTGCGGAAGGAAAGCGTGCCAGAGGTGCCCCTCACGAACGACCTCAGGCAGCGCTACCGAGCGGGCTTGCAGGGCTGCCCTGTGCGCGTTGGCCAGGTGACGCCGATTCGCGGCCCGATAAGGGAGGGATGAAGCACTTGGGGTCACAGTGCCATTGATCCCACGGACAATCTTTCCTTCGGTCAATGGTCTTCCATCTGCTAATGGAAGGCAAAAAGGGATTTTTGCGGGATTTATTCAATCATATGATGTGTTTAGCGGTCGAATTACCAAGCCGGTCAGGACTTTTACATGGATGACGGTAGTAAATGATTATTTGAAACACTCGAAGCCGTAAAGGGACCAACGGCTGAATTCCTGAGACATAACCACAAATATTCTCGGTTGAGTCTGAATCAACGACCGTAAGTCTAACGCCAACGCGGCCCGAGCCACCCATACGCCATTTGAAAACCCTGTTACCCGGGATCAAACTCATTTCGCATCAAACCCAGACACTCCAACCGTCCAGACGCCGAGTCAAGCCAAGGAAAATCGTCTCCTCAATTACGCTTCTTCTTTTTCTTCTTCATCATACCCGCTTGTATGGCCTGGAACTGCTCCTCAGAGATATCCGGCTCTTCCAGCTCCTTGGCACCCCTCTTCTTCCCCTTACCCGCCTTGGGCACGGCCCCGTACTTTTCCGCCAGCTTGTCCAGCGCGCTCGCCCTGGACGCCTGGTTCCGCTGGATCAGCGCCGCGAGGCCAGCTTCCGAGTCCTTCTTGCTTTTCTTCTTCCCGCCGCTGCCGCGCAGCTTGTCGTAGACGCCCAGCTCTCTAGCCAGCTCGTCCGCCTCCTGGGCCTCCTTCTTGGCGGCCTTGACACGGGCCTGCCTGGACTTCTTGGTCTCCTTTGCGTAGGCGTCAAAGCGGGGCACATCTCCGGCCTCGATGGCGGCGTCAATGACCTCCCGAAACCGCGTGTCGTCTTCAAGCACGTCGCTCAGCATCACTGACTCGTAGACCCCGTCCATGTCGCCCTCAAATTCCTCGTATGCTGCCAGAATATCGTCCTTCTCCTCCTCTGACCCCTTGTATTCGGCGGCAAACTTCTTGATGGCCTCCTCGGAAACGGCATCGCGGTACTGCTCGCGATAAAACTCGCTCCAGCTAAACCCATCGGAGTCGACCACCGCTTCCGAGGTAGAACCGGTCTCGTCGTAGCGCTTGCGGCGGACGGGGTCCGAAAGAACGGCGTACGCAAAGGCAACCTGCTGGAACTTCTCCTTGGCTTCGTCCTTTTTGTCTTCTGATGCCTTGTCCGGGTGGGTCTTGAGGGCGGTCTTGCGGTACGCCGATTTGATCTCGTCTGGTGAGGCAGTGCGCTCGAGGCCGAGGACCTCATACGGATCAATTGTAGGCGGCTCGCCCTCGGTGAGATCGTCATGCGCAGACATTGTGAATGTTGTTATGTGTTTGGGGCCTGTTGCACTGTGCTGAAGCTCGATGAATTAATGGAATTGGGGGCGCGTCGTGTCGCAGAGTCGCGGAAGTGGGGCAGGAATACAGTGTAGGATTTGTGCCAACCACAGCTTTGTACGGTGCGATTAAGTACATTGGTAGGTACGCCAATGGGTCTCAAGCCTCCTCTTAAAACTGCTGAGCATCTTCACTGGTACCACCTACAAAGAACAACATGACTACCATAGCGCCAGGAGATCACAAGGCGTACATGCAGCTTGCCCTGGAACAGGCACAAAAGTCACCCCCGAAGCCCACAAACTACCGCGTTGGCGCCGTCTTGGTAGACTCTGCCGCCAACGAGATCCTCGCCACTGGTTACACACTCGAGCTGCCGGGCAACACGCACGCAGAGCAGACTTGCTTCATGAAGTTGGCAGCGACGCACGGGGTTCCAGAGGAGAATCTCAAGTCGGTTTTGCCGGCCGAACTTGCCCTCTACACCACCGTTGAGCCCTGCTCTGAACGGCTGAGCGGAAACCTGCCGTGCGTTGAAAGGGTGCTCCGGCTAGCTGGGTCGATCCGGACTGTCTACATCGGGATCATTGAGCCGGCTACGTTCGTGGCTGAGAACACCGGAAAGAGGAGCCTTGAGCAGGCGGGGATATCCGTCGTTCATGTGGCAGGCTTGGAGAAAGAGATACTCGAAGTTGCCACCGCCGGCCACGTCAAGGGGTGACGGCTGAGCGAGTGGCTGCCGACGACAACCCCCTGTGCTTTGTGGGTAAGGGTCGACCTCGGCACGCGGCGTACTCGAACAATACGTCAGGGCGGATGATGGCTTGCCAAAGACGGAGCGTTTATGTGGGCTGATGCCGACTCTAGCGGGAGAGCCTCAGATGTTCGACGTATAAAAGGAATGGCGAGCCTTTCCGGTGGTGGAAGGCTTAGATTAACCTTACCCCTCGCAATTGTGCCTTGATCTGGGAATGAAGAATTTGGACACGGTCTCTCGAAGATGTGATAGTGGAAGTCGTACAGCACCGAGAGATGATGGGTGCAAAGTTGCCACACCTTGCTTGCTTGACAAGAATCCACCAAGCGAATGCTCTTGAACCGTCTCAAAACCAATGCCCTCTGTGACATGATACCTCCAGTGGACAATCAGAAGAAGGACTTTAGATTTCATGCTTTGATGATGAATAAGTGATTGTAGGTTAAAAATAAGTTCAACACCTCGTATCTGCGTAGTTGTTGATGCGTGGTTTTGATTTGTATGTCTGTTACATTGTAAAAATGAATATCAATAAACATCATGTTGTGCTAATAATAGCAACACACAGCGGAATGGCGCAGGGGAAGCGCGCCGGGCTCATAACCCGGAGGTCACTCGATCGAAACGAGTTTCCGCTAGTACAATTTATATTTTTTTGTTAAATTACCCAGGCATGTCAACAAAGGATTGCATTGAGATCTCTCAAGAAGAAGCGATTTGCGCCACAGCAATCTGCTTGGTCTTTTCAAGCTTCGGGAGGCTGTATTAAGCAGTCACATTAGACGAATAATTTTTAAGTCAGGCACGTGGCTCATATGATAACAATGAACAATGTGATGCGGACGATCATTTCCACTTATCCTCTGTCACTCACACGATGCATGAAACACGGATTCGGTCGAGTCACCTGGATGTCCAGGTTTATGTGCATGAGGCAGAACGCATGTAGGCGCCTGTTTGACAGCAGCACATCGTTTCGGTAACTATCGGTTAACGTTCACTATTCTAACGGTCAAACTGAGATATATGTTATCACTTCACACGAAGTGGAGGGACTATGCTCTGAGTAGTGCTCAGTTTTAACTCTGGGACCCACCACACTAGAGGGGAGTTTTCGTAGGTATATTACCCGAGTTCCAAGCGTAGTCGGGAAGGCGACAGTGTTACTAGCAGCTTTTGATTGCGACGACTTTCATAGCTGAGTCTCGTTTAATCATTTAACCAATATATTATGGGTACGTAGACACCTTCTGGACTTGGTGGGCAGTCATTGGCGGCACCTGCGCTGTCTATATATATATTCCCAGACCGCCTCAAGCTTTCCGCCGTTCAATGCAATGTTCCGCTTGGGTTCGACGTCAGGACGCAAAATATACAATGCGTAAGTTGCTGAGCGACAAAAATTCTTGATCACCGTCATCTCCTTCCTCCCATCCATCTCGTACAATGTCACCAGTTACTTGATAATAAGTCATTCGATTACCCAATTGGACCGCCGCTACCACTTTCTATCCCTAGTGCTTTTACTTTTAAAAGTCATGAATGAGTACACAAACGATTCATCAACTTCGGGGCAACTTGGACCGAAATCCCCACTTATATCTTCTCTCCCTCCAATATCGGCCTTGCCTCCTCACTCCTCCACCAGCTGCCCTCACCCCCGGGGAACTCGTACCGGTCCATGCTCTCGGGCTTCATCTCGACGCTGTACCCGGGCTCAGTCGGCGTCTGGTAAAAGCCATCCTTGATGACGGAGGGGTAGCGGAAGTGCTCGTGCAGATGGTCCACGTACTCCAGCACTGACTGCTTGCCGCTGACGACGACGTAGTCGATAGTGCTGAGGTGCTGCGTGTACTCGGGCAGGCCGACGCCGCCTGAGTGGGGCACGATTGGAACCCCATACTTTTTAGCCATGAGGAGAACGGCGAGCACCTCATTGACGCCGCCCAGGCGGCAGGCATCGATCTGGCATACGTCTATGGCGCCCGCCATGAGCAGTTGCTTGAAGACGACACGGTTCTGGCACATCTCGCCCGTGGCGACGCCGATGCCGTGGGGCCGCAGCGCCTCGCGCACCGCCCGGTGACCCAACACGTCATCGGGCGATGTTGGCTCCTCAATGAACCAAGGCCGGAACTCGGCCAGCTGCTCCATGTAGGCGATCGCCTCGGGCACCGACCACACCTGGTTGGCGTCCACCATGAGCACGTTGCCGCGATCGTAGCCGATGATGTCGCGCGCGATGGCCAGCCGCCGCCGGTCGGCCTCAACGTTGCCGCCTACCTTGAGCTTGAAGTGGCGATACCCCTTGGCGAGTGTCTCCTGCAGCAGGGCGCGCATCTTGTCCTCACCGTAGCCGAGCCAGCCGGCGCTTGTGGTGTAGGCCGGCACGGCCCGGCTGTTCTCGGCCTCGCGGATGCGCTCGGCTTTACCCGCCTCTGACTCGGTCAGCATGGCGAGGGCTTCCTCGGGCGTGATGGCATCGGTGATGTAGCGGAAGTCGATGCAGTCGACGAACTGCTGCGGCGTCATGTCGGCCACGACGCGCCAGACGGGCTTATTGAGCGTCTTGGCCCACAGATCCCAGAGCGCGTTGACGACGGCACCCAGGGCCAGGTGAATGACACCCTTCTCAGGGCCAATCCAGCGGAGCTGGCTGTCGTTAACCAGATGGCGCCATGTCTGGCCCCAGTGGGCCACCAAGCTGGAGAGGGTGCGGCCCTTGATGCGCTCGGCGACGTGGTTGATGGCCGCGCACACGATGTCGTTACCGCGGCCGATGGTGAAGGTCTGGCCCGCGTGTTAGAAGAAACGAACCTGAGAAAAGTGAGGAGGGGGTGCTTGTTACCATGCCGTGCCCCGTGTAAGAGGAATCCGTTTCCAGGATGCAGTAGGCGGCTGAGTAGTCGCCGGCCGCGTTCATGGCATCTGAGCCTGTCTTGTCCAGCGAGGTGGGAAAGCGGACATCGCGCGTCTTCCAACCCGTGATGGTGATGTCGGTCATTGCTGCTGCTGCTGCTCTCGTCGATGTAACTGTGTCTGCTTTCTCGAAGCTGCCGTTCAATGCGAGAAACGGAAGGAGGATGATTGGGGAGGGAAGAACCACAGCAAGTGGACGACACTTCTCAAGTATTTTCCCTCGCTGCTAGGGATCCCGTCTGAGTCCGGCAATCATCATGGCAAGTCGATGCCGCCGCGCAACATGGCCATCCCACTTCCGATACTGAGCGGGCGTGGGCCCGAGACCGGGAATGAGGGGCATGGTGGGGTTAAAAGTTATCCCTGTCCGCGGAAGGCACGGCTTATGATTGATGGATAAATCATTGCCCATGGGGAAGTGCTCAGTAGTGCCTACCTACTGCGGACTCGACGGCGGCTTCAGTGGATGCCGCGGATATCGTCTCCAAATTCCCCACTGTCCTTACAGTCGGGCAAGTCGGGTTAAATGAGCTCGAGGACCGAGATGCGGTGTCGGTCAACACCGAACAACGGCCAGGAGAGAACGAGAAACAAGATACGGATACAGGGACCCACATCAATATTGCGAGATCGTGGAGTGCTCAAGGTGAATCACGTGGTCCTTTTTAAAGCACGAAATATCTCCTGCATATAGCAGTGATGAATCAAAACCACACTTTGATTGTTTGGCTGAGAATGCGACATCTTGTCAATATGGTCCATTGGCCCTGGTCTTTGAAATCAAAGAAAAGGCGGCAGACTAAAGTACGCCGTATGTATCTAATCACAGTACCCTTAGCTTCTCTATCGCACGACTTCTTACACTTTCACCACGGAACTTGCTCTTCATAGTGCCACTGATGAGGACGATGGTTTGCCTCATAGCGGGTAACCTAGCATGTCGCGTGAATGATACTACTAACTTCGGTAACTATGTAAGTCTAAAGGCTTGAGGTAGGTAAGGTAGTCCTCAGCTGGCTTGGTTGCTTGGGGTGCTAAACTTGGAAAGTGTATCCTCCCCGTTGAAGAAACTGAGCCTAGGGTTTGTTTAATTTCTATAAGTCACAGACAGCTAGATACTTTAAAAACTCGTATGCCCTCACCGTTAGATATGTAATAGGTAAATCCTGCTCTATTGCACTCTGTGATTTAGACGATCCTGCCGCTGCCGCCGTAAGCCTGAGACTGACCCGGCTCGTGATGGATAGCCCGGCATTCGCAGCCTACAGCCATCCCGGAATTCAATGTTCCTGGTCTTCAAAAGGCAGACAATCTCGTGAGCTCAACATCTCCTTCTTCTCGGTCACGGAACCACAGAGCCATCCGATTTCGGTGGAGTGGACGACATGTAATTCCCCGTGTGCAGTACGCAACGTGGTGGTGAGTATGCACAGTTTCGTACGACCTGAGATACGCAAGTTGAAGGGCTGAATGACCCAAGCGTGGGTTTTTCCACTCAGCGCCAAACACATTAAACGATGATTGAAGCCACAACAAAACAGAATCGAACTGGGTATACTGTGCTCTGTGTAAATGATTGCTCTTGGTCCTGGACTCTGTACAAGCACCAAATGAATACACCGTGACTGGTAGTCCTTGTTTCTGAGAACTACTGGTAATGTTTGAGAGATACGTTACTTCCAGTCATCGCTCCAACATGGAATCTGGGTGTCTTGGCATTCGGCCTTCCAGGTTTTGATAATGGCCACTGTGGTTGCCTCTTTTGCACCTTGTTTCCATCTCATGCTCCGAGTCCTTCATGAAATCACCCACTCAACCGCTGGCGTCATCGATTTTTCAAGATTTTCAGTGGTCAACTGAAAAGCCACTATCTCAGCTCTCTTGATCACGTCCGAAAACGCCGAGACCCTCTTGGTATACGTTTCAGTGGTTTTCGAGATCAAGCTTCTCACTAACATTGATGGGACGGCGCACGTGCGTTTGACTCGGTACTACTCACTGCCAGGGACAAGTTGTGAGGAAATTTCAGGCAAATTCCCTGATTCAGTCAGGCCCAACGAGAATTTGACGGCAATTTCAGACGCGGCCAGAGCAGAAGTGGCCGTGGTGGCCTGATTTTGAGAGCTTGGACCTCGCAGAAGGCGAGCTCGACCGTTCGGGTGACAGGACATTCCTTGCTCGCCGTCGCGGACTGCTCAACTTCCCTGATTCAGGCCGATTGATCGCTTAAAGAGACGATGAGAGAACCTCAGGCAGGGGACCGGCCGTGGACAGTTCGGAACGGCGGTGGTTGAACCGCAATGACCTCCGGCTGTCGGTCGCCCCGATGGTGTGAGTGGCTCCTGTGTGGCTCTTCTGCAGGTTATCTGGACGTCATTTTTCTCGATCGAGTCGTGGTAACAAATTTTACCTAAACACATAAACTCTATTCGTTCGCATGGCAGCTCACACAAACAAATAATTCCAAATGTTTATTCAGTGCCTGTATCACTTGATCGGTCACTATTATCCGCGCCACCTGAATTAGCACTACCCCACTACACGATGGAACTGAACTTGACAGAAGGCGGTTCGGACACGTCGCCGGCGAGGTGCCCAAAGCTACGGAAAAAACTACAAAAATGCGTTCAGAGGTCGCAGACGAGTCCAACCCGCCGGACCAGCTCAGGCGTATCGAACCCAATCCCCTTATCTCAGGCTGCCATTACAATGGACGAACAATCCACGTCTTTGACACGGCCTCGCCCGCCACCCCTACCGCCCTGTGAGAGAAGACACACGATCCGTTACAGCCGCAAACGAGACTCTCTAGAGCTGCTGAAAGCAAAGACCTACGTCGCCCCCAGCTCGACTCAATCCAGTCCCACTCACGCTCAACCACCTTCATCCTCGCCCCTGTTTGATACTATGAAACCGTCAATGGTCAAGATGGGACGTTATGCGGGAAGTCTAGGTCTCCCAGTCAGCCCGCCGAGAGCCATCCCACGGCCTACCCATTTCCTAGGCAGGACGTCGAGCGTGGACCTCATCGCCGAGCAGTACCAGGCCGTGCTCGAGTCTCGACACACATCGGTGTACTCTGGTCAGGAAGATGACGACAAGAAGGAGGTCGAGGTGGAGGATGGGTGGGAGCCCGCGCTTTCCCCCACCAACGAAGACAGCGACGACAGCACCGACAGCCGCTGCTCCCTCCCACACGAAGAAGCTGCCTCCTTCTGCGACTCAGCCCGGGTAATGGCCGAGTTCCCCAACGCATCCCCAGGTTCCGACGACGGCACGCTCGTCTCGTTCCAGGGCGACACGGTTTATTTCAAGCCTGTATCCTTCTCCCCCATGCCGTCTCCAGCTTTCGTACCAGGCCCCAGGCATGAGCATGAGTATGAGTATGAGCATGAGCATGGATCCGAGTTTGACTCCGAGTGCGAGTCGCCTACCGCCAATGCGACCCCGCTGAGCAGGCAGATGACGAGTGCCGAGGACGACAACGTGAGCTTGCAGATTTGCCTGGACCTGCTCACGCGCGAGCTGTCGTCGGCCATGCCATTATCGTCATCGTCGTGGCAGTGCGGCGGCGACGGTGGCGGCGGCGGCCCTCACACCCACCCCCCCACGCTGTCGGCGGGCACGTCGGCGCTGCAGGTTTGGGTTATGATTGAAGCATATGAGCGGCTGCGTGACCAGATGGCGGAGCTCGGTGCAACGGGAAATTACGAGCAGGCGCGCGAGATGGAGCGCATGTTTGACATGTGGTTGCGCGCGCTATATTCGGTCCACGGCTCGATGGCGGAGAGAGCGAGGAAAGAGGCTTGAGATTGAATTATATTGGGGATGGAGTTAGGTCTGGGAACGTTTCTTTTCTCGAATCATTGTTTTTTCTTGTTATCCGTTTGCATCTTATGATACCAGCTATCCGGTTTAGGTAGAGTGACCCGGCGTTGATAGATGGGGCGAATTCAGGAGTTACAGTGTGTGTTTCCACCTCCAGAGGACCCATTCTTCGACTGTGCTTGTGTCGTCTCCATGCTCCCCAGAAATGGTGAGGGTGCCTTGAGTTGAAAACTTCGAAAAAAAAAAAATTAGGTCGATCGCGATCGAACAAGTCGTACCCAACACAAGGAACTGCCAGCCTACTACTTGGCCCTTCTTGCATTTTACTGGCTATGCGCCTTGTGTCCGTCACGCCCTGTGGTCTCGCCATTCGTTGTTACTTTTATGGGGGGAGCCAACGGAATGAAGTCAGCGCAGAGATCGACGGTCGGGGGGAGTGGGGACGGAAAGGCATTTGCCGGCTGCCAAGGTGCAGCTGTGGGGACGGGGAGCTGGCCCGCGCTGCCCGCTAACTTTGAGCGCGGCCCCATCCGTGGCAATTCCAGGCCCGTGACCTCCAACTTGACAGAAACCGTCAGTCAAACAGTAGAATGGCCGACGACGACGACGAATACGGCGACGCCGACGACGTGCTTGTCGCGCTTGCTGCGCAACCCGACCCGTTACCTTCAAGGCCACAGCCCGCCCCAAGAATTCAACAGCCGACACCGCAGCGTCTCGACAGGGCCCCGCCATCAAACACTGGCTCGGGCCCGCCCAAGGTCGTGCAGCCCACTCCGCAGGCCCTGCCCGCTCGCGGCTCGGGATCCACCATCCTCGTCTCGCCCAGACAGAAGGGTAACCCGGTGCTGGCCTGTCTGAAGTCGGTTCCCTGGGAGTACAGCGACATACCGGCCGACTACGGACTCGGGCAAACCACCTGCGCTCTGTTTCTGAGGTTCGTTATCCCCCTACCTTAGCATCCCGTCCTCCCTTCCCAACCCTGCAACCAAATCAGACACTCTACCGTGTGGGCCCATATTCACTTCTTTTTCTTTTGTCGAGCTACAGCCTCAAGTACCATCGCTTGCACCCGGAATATATATACACGCGGATTCGCAACCTGCGGGGCAAGTACAACCTGCGAGTGCTACTCACGCTCGTCGACATACCCAACCACGAGGATGCGCTGCGAGAGCTCTCCAAGACGTCGCTGGTTAACCAGGTGACGGTCATCCTGGCCTGGTCGGCCGCCGAGGCCGCCCGCTACTTGGAGCTCTACAAGTCGTACGAGCATGTGACCGGCTTCGCCGCCATCCGCGGCCAGCAAGCGACGGGCTATGCTGAGCGCCTCGTCGAGTTCGTCACGGTGCCTCGAAACGTCAACAAGGCCGACGCTGTCGCCCTCGTCAGCGCCTTTGGTAGCCTCCGCCACGCCGTCAACGCAGATCCAGAGCAGGTGGGCGTCATCGGTGGCTGGGGCGAGAAGAAGGTTCGCGCATGGTGCCGCGCCGTGAGGGAGCCATTTCGGGTGCGCAAAGCGGAGAGGAGAACGGCCGGGGCCGGGCCTGGTGTTGGGATGCGTGCTGCGATTGGGAAAGGACGGTTGGCAGAAGGGGGGGCGGCCGGACGAGATGAGGAGGAAGAAGAGGTTGACACCGGTTCACGAGCTGCGGTTGCGGCGATGGAAGCGGACACGGCGAACGAAGCGTATGCGGATGTTGCTCCAGGGAGTCAGCGGCCGAACGAGCCCGTCCCAATCCGGTCTTCGCCGACCGATACCACGTCGTCGGCGCCCGCGCGCAAGGATGACCAGCTAAGCGACGGTGTGGCCGCCGCACTAGCAAGACTCAGAGAGAAAGGTTAAAGCGATGCTCTAGAATTTGGACCCGGGAGAGCAGCCAGAGTTCCGCCGCAGCACACAAACTCTGCATGCCACGAGCGCAGGGACAATCGCTAACCGTCGGTATGCATGCTGCTGTACTTCGTACCTGCGGGGCATACCCATCGGGGGCCAGTCGCCGGCAAAGGGAACTTCGTGTCTGCCGCTTGTCGTGCATGGGGGATAGTTCGCCACGTTTGCCGGCACATACGCATCAGGCGGAAGGCGCAGCGGACACTTCGTGTTTCTTTTACTCTTTCGATCCCTTGCATTGTTGCGTTACCGTCAATGTGATTTCGGTCCACAAAATGCAGAAGGGAAGGTAGTGTGGTGGTAACCTGAGCGGCTAGACACTCCGGATTCAGCTTGACGTCCACCTTGGCTGCCGTACTTGTAATGTATCTCGGCCTGCAGCTTACCCTAAACCACCAAACAAGGGCATTTTGGATGGCCAAGCAACGGCACTGACGGGAGAGGCGCACGGGAACAAGCGCGTCTAGCCAGAGGTGTGCGCATGGCCTGGGCCGTGTGATCCCGTCATGCACACGCATCACACGGGGAAGCCAAGCATAACGATGTCTAGCAACGGGGGACGGACTGGCAAAAAAAAAAAAAAAAATAAAAAAAAATAAAAAATAAACGCAGCCTATCCGTTCTCACTTCGCCGATGATATCTAAGAGGTTATTGCACGTCATTCAACTACTTGGGATGTTGGATAATTAAGTACGTCCATTACGCATCCATACAGTTATTGTGTGCTAATGTTGCTTGCTTAATACATCTGGCAGTGCTGGATTAGGCAAGGGAGCGGCCAGCCAAGACTCCCATCCTACTGTGGAAATCCATGTTGTCTTAACACCAACCGGGCTCCTCCCACGGTCGGATGACCGCCGAGAAAGGGAACCATTTAATATCGGTGGTGCAACCTTGCCATCGAGGGCAGTTCATCTCTTCCTAGAAATTCAACGTTACTCGACATTATTCCCGAGCTGGACTTGTCCTGAATCTCGGGCCGTTTTCTACTGTGAGATTTTAGTGTTCTCAGAACCAGACTTTGGTCGCGTTGGGGCCGCTCTTAGGCACCAAGTTTTTCCGCTGGCCAGTCATGGCGCTTCATGTCGTCGATCCTTCAGGGCACTTTGCTTCTGAGGCCAACGTCGGGATCTTCCGCAATGCCAACACAAAGTCCGACAAGTTCCCTTGACAAGCTACAGAATAGGAGTCTCGCTCTCATGACTTCACTTGACTAGTGTAAAGGATGAAAGTCACGAAATCGCAATCACACATAGGTGCAACAGAGGCTAAATCCATAGAAGTCAGTCTTTCATGCTCCCTTGCACTAAACGACCTGGAAATATGTCTGTTGGCACTTTGTTGTGTCCCTGAGGTAGGTCTCGGAGCTTTGTACCCTCCCACTTGGATCACCGGGCAGCGGCGGGATCCAAGCGCCTGCTGTTTTAGGCAGGTATCTGGGAAATGGGCCAATCACGGCGTCCGTGCCGGCAGTCGAGGAGGGGCGGCCACACGATCGGCACTCCAGCAGGGCCCTTGCGTGGATCAAGACATTCCTCGTGCCTGCTTCGTGTCTCGGCTGAGTGCTATTTTGTGCGGTGAAGGATTTGAGTCCAGAACTGTGCTATACGCCAGGAGAGAAAAAAAATTTTAGCCAGACCGCTTGGGTCAAGTTGGCCGACATTTCTTCTTGAAGACGCGCCGCCCACCACGCGCGTAACAGTCGCAGCATATGCACTCAGCATTGACCGCTATCATCCCTGATTTTGGTTGACTAGGTTCTTTGGCTATCGTTTTGTTTACCAGGTCAACAAGCGCCATGCGTTGCAGCTCTGTTGTCGGGGGGAGTGCAGCCGCCCTTTGGCTGGGTCTCGCTGCTGCAGCGCCTCACAAGCACCGCGCGCCAGACTACGTTGTCAGCAAGCAGCGTGCCGACGCAGTCAAAGAAGCTTTCCAATTCTCGTGGGACGGGTACTATAGATATGCCTTCCCTCACGACTCGTTGCGGCCAGTAACCAACCGATACGCGGACGATAGGTGGGGCTCCCGTTACAGAGATTTGGACGCTGGGTTGTTATTGATGATGACTTCTGACACGAGGTGGTTAACAGAAATGGGTGGGGAGCAAGTGCTGTCGACGCGCTTAGCACCGCGCTGGTTTTGGAAGAGTGGGATGTTGTAGACCAGATACTGGAGTACATTCCAACCATCAACTTTGACAACACCACCACCGAGGTGTCGCTTTTTGAAACGACAATCCGCTATCTGGGAGGACTTGTATCTGGTAAGACCTGTAATTCTCAACCGCCCAGCTCGAGCTCATCTCACATCTCAGCCTACGACATCATCAACTCTCCCAGGCATAACCTCAAACGAATTTCAGAGGTGGAGACGATCCTGACCCAGGCAAAACGGCTGGCCGACAACCTTAAAGTTGCATTCGATACGCCCAGCGGCGTCCCAGACAACAGCCTCTACTTCAACCCACCACGCCAGAAAGGGTCAACAACGAACGGGATCGCCACCATTGGCACCCTCGTTCTCGAATGGACGCGCCTTAGTGACTTGACCGATGACACTGAGTATGCCGAGCTGGTCCAAAAGGCCGAATCTTACCTGCTGCATCCGAAGCCAGCGTTGGGCGAGCCATTTCCCGGCCTATTGGGTACTAACGTGCAGCTCAAAGATGGGCAATTTGTGGACGGTAACGGTGGCTGGGGTGGCGGAACCGACAGCTTTTACGAGTACCTCATCAAGATGTACATCTACGACCCGGCGCGTTTCGAGGAGTACCGGGACCGCTGGATTGCCGCCGCCGACTCGTCCATCAACTACCTCGCCTCGCATCCAACCACGCGACCAGAGCTGACATTCCTTGCTCTGTGGCGGGGCAGAGAGCTGCGGTTCTCTTCTCAGCATCGTGAGTCATCCCTTTCACTTCATCACCCCGGCCGCATTTGTCCTCGCCAAATTACTGATTCGTTACCTCTTTCCCTAGTGGCTTGTTTTGACGGTGGCAACTTCATCCTCGGCGGCCTCACGCTCGGCGAGCAGGCCTACACGGATTTTGGGCTTGCGCTCGTTGACGGCTGCCACGAGACGTACACGTCTACGGCAACCGGGATCGGCCCGGAGATTTTCTCGTGGCAGGACTCGGAGCGCCCGCTTAACGCGAGCAACAACCCGCCGCCACCGGAGGACCAGCAGGCCTTTTACGATGAGTCGGGCTTCTGGATTACCAGCAGCAATTACGTGCTGCGGCCTGAGGTCATTGAGAGCTACTATTATGCCTACCGCGCGACGGGAGACCCCAAGTACCAGGACTGGGCCTGGGACGCTTTCCAGAGAATCAACGAGACGTGCCGGGTCGGGAGTGGGTATTCGAGCATCAAGGACGTGAACGCGCCCGACGGCGGTGGCTTCGACGACTTCCAGGAGAGCTTCTGGTTCGCCGAGGTGCTCAAATACAGCTATCTGATCCATGCCGAGGTGAGTGTGACTCAATTGATACCGGATTGACTTAGTCATTCTGTGCTGGTTCCCAGCTGACAGTGATGGGGGAAACAGGATGCTCCGTGGCAGGTCAAGGCCGATAATACGAACGAGTTCGTGTATAATACCGAGGCGCATCCCATACGGGTGGCCGGAAAGAATTAACGGTATCAAAGGGGGTAGGGCGGCAGATTAGTAGGTTTTCGGATACTAAAGGTTATAATATCAATGCAGTGGTAATCGGTAGTTTAATAAATCATAACTTACTTGACAACCTGTCCCCAACTATACAAAGTGCCATGACTGAATTGAATTTATCTTTGATGAGCTAGCTCAATCGATCAAGCCAGCCTACCTTGGTGTTGTAACATCACATCAGAGCTCACCCTCTGCACTAGGCAATCAGAAACAGTTGAAGCTGGATGATTAAGCTTAGATATTATATAACCTGAATGCGTGGAAATCCGAACCCTTCCATCGCTGCCTCATCAACCGCAACCCAAGCGTGGGTCATGCCCTGATTCACTTGGATTCACTGATTTCTGCTCCTTCCAAATCTATGCACCGCCCTCGCGCTTGGCATACTCGTCCTCCATAGCCTCCTCATATCGCCTGTCGGCTTCTTTCTCGGCCTCGGTTTTTTGCCTGGTGATGCCTGCGCCAGTGTCGACTCCAGCGCCGGTAGCGCGCGAGGAGGCGTCGCTTGTTGTTTGTGGTGTTTGAGCCTGGTTGCCGGAGTGGGCGTTGGCCGAGTCGATGGGGGTTTGGTGCGGCATCTTGTATTCAAAGAGTGATTGGATGGTTCCGCAAACTGATTTTTTTTCCTGATAGTTATTGTTCACTAAGATGACCAGAAGAGGAATCATTTAGGTTGGAATTATATATGCATGTCGGCTCTTGGCAGTGGCGAGATGCTGTGGCGAGGCCGCGTATGGTTGTGGAGCGTGCAATTGGTGATTAGCGTGGATTTCGTAGGCTCCCACTAGTTAGCGGGCGCCGATTTCATACTTTGGCACACGTAAGTAGACGCAAGCGTCCGACTGGACACTATTCCGCGTCTTACAGGACCTTGTCTCCACAGATTTGGATTCTATTTCGTCCGGACCTATGCAGTTCAATTACAGCAAGCTATATATTTGAGGCGGTTGCTAGAGACACTATTTGCTAGGTTTTATAATTTCTATCAGAGAACGGGCCTCTTTAGTTATGTAACTGAAAACTCCCCAGTATCTATCTGACTTGTCAAGCCTCAGGTCGACACTGATGATCGAGCAGACTTTGATGCACATATTCAAACTGGCGTCTCGGCCGAGATCAAATGGGGGGATGACTTATTGTAATTATCGTTTATAACACCCGAACGCTGAGATAGACTTACATCTACAACAGAGCTATAACAAATTCATTGTCGCCGAGAAGTGGGGCCAATGACAGCCGGCAGTGCCTGGCGATGCCACTCTGTGACGGAGGGCTGGCGCTCTGGAAGACTGCGAGAAATCTGGATGCTCAACTCCAGTGTATTCTGCCAAATCGGACCCTGATCACCCGAGACCAGATGCCCTTCAGCCCGAGCTGCGTACAAGGTGCGTATATTACATATCATGCCCTCGGAGCTTCCGAGTCAATTGAAGAAGAAGTCTAAGAGAACTCTGTACTTCGTACGTGCTTAGAAAGCATCTATGCAGTTTGATGTGGGGACCGGGCGATTGCTAATGCTCTTTTAGCAGGCACCTTACCTTAATGGGTGAAATTACTACGACGTGCTGGGACGATTATTCATGTCGCATGGCGCTGACAAAACGTAGAATGATTTGATATACGGAATACGGATTTGGATGAGGACTGATCACGCACGAACTTGAAGCTGCAGCGAGACAATGCTCCCAGCACGACATCGCCTGCTTGCAGGGCATGGCATAAAAAACCAGGGCAACCTTCGAGCTGCTACTGTTGTCGGTCCTCATCATCATCGCAGCTTCTCAATTTACCGTAACGCAGCCGATTGCAAATCTGATTCGTCCCATCGTCTTCTACCAGTCAAACGCGCCCAGCGGAGAGCCATTTCCACGACTTCTCCCAACCTTCAGTCAAAAGTAGACAAAATGACTGAACCTACCGGCCTTATCGCCAAATCGGGCATCGAGCTCCTGACGTTTGGTGAGCTTGCCCACCTCGTGATGTTACGCCAAACAGACAAAACTGACACAGAATCCCAGGCACCCCGAACGGGTTTAAAGCCTCCATTATTCTGGAAGAGCTCAAGGAAGCCTACGGGAAGGAGTACACCTATCAATCCATCGATATCGGCAAGAACATCCAAAAGGAGCCCTGGTACACGGCGCTCAACCCCAACGGGCGCATCCCGACTATTGTCGACCACGACCGCAATGGCTTCGCCGTCTTCGAAGGGCTGGCTATCCTGACCTATCTCACCCGGCACTACGATCCAGAGTACAGGTTCAGCTTCCCTGTCGATTCGGACGACTACTCGGTCGCCGAGCAATGGATGTCCTGGCAGCACGGCGGCCTGGGCCCCATGTAAGTCCTCAGCTTGCGCATCACACCATAGCACCCACCTTCAAACCTTTTCTCCGTTACCGACACGAAAGGTCCTATTGTTGCCCGCCGGACTGACCAGAACGAAAAGGCAAGGCCAAGCGAACCACTTCCTCCGCGCGGCCCCAGAAAAGATTCCCTGGGCCATCCAGCGCTACGTCGGTGAGGCAGAACGGCTGTATGGCATCCTCGACGCGCGGCTCGCCAACCGCGACTACGTCGCCGGTCCTGGCAGGGGCAGGTACAGCATTGCCGACATCAGCCTCGTCGGGTGGGTCAATGCCAGCGCGTATGGAACTATTGACCTCGCGGCCCGGTTCCCTCACGTGCGCGCCTGGCTCGATCGGCTGTTGGCTCGGCCCGCGGTTCAGAAGGGTTTCACCATTCCCAGCGGAAAGCCGTGGCGCTTCTCAGTCCCGACGGTTGAAAGGGCCCTGAAGGGAGAAGAGGGGTTGGAAGATGTCAAGGAAGCGTTGAACGAGGTGAATAAGCTGGTGGCCGACGCCAAGGAAAAGTACGGGTACAAGTATGCTTCGCCTTAGACGGTTGTGTGCGCTGTATCAGTAGTGGAGAGCATGTGCCAGTACAGGGGGCATAGTCAAGAAGTATAGAGCCGAATGATTGAATGCAAGAGATTCAAAAAAAAAAAAAAACCATGGTCAAGTGATGGACTGGGCGGCCCTGCCTTGAGTTGGAGAGACCCTACACTCCCGCGAGAGGCGTTCAATGTGCTGCAGGGAATAAATAAGCTCATGGAGCCAAGCGGGGTTACCGAACTGCTAGCGCTGCGCCGCACAGGCAAGCCAGGGTGGGGCACCTGTATCTTATCGCTGCGGGAAGAAGCTGGTTTCCTAAATTTTTCCCCAAATTGAGGCACCCCTACCTGACGTTTGGCGTCGGACTCAACACCATAGCAACCATTTTGTATATCATTTGCCGGACACAGCAGCGCCATGAAGCGTAAATTGGACAAGAACGGCGAGCCCGTGGCGGCCACCCCCGAGACAGACACCAAGCCGAGCCAATCCGACAAGCAAGCAGCTGAAGCCGAACCCTCGTTCGCCGACCTTGGCCTCGACCCGCGTCTTGTACAGGCTGTTGCAAAGCAGAGCTTCGAGAAGCCGACCCTCGTTCAGCGCAAAGCCATTCCGCTCGCCCTACAAGGACAAGATGTGCTGTGCAAGGCCAAGACAGGGTCCGGGAAAACGGCCGCCTACGTGCTCCCCGTGCTCTCGAGCATCCTGAAGCGCAAAGCCGTATGTGCAGATCTTCTATTTCCATCAACATTTCATACAATTGCTGCCAACATACTAACCACAACGTAGATGGATCCCACTCCCTTCACCGCCGGCCTCATCCTTGTCCCCACCCGCGAGCTTGCCGACCAAGTTTTCAAAGCCATTGAGCAGTTCTCGGCCTTCTGCGCCAAGGACATCCACGCCGCCAGGTTGACCGACAACGTGTCCGACGCCGTCCAGCGCTCGCTCCTTGCTAACGTTCCGGACGTCGTCGTCTCAACCCCGGCCCGCGCCTGGCACAGCGTCAGCTCGTCGGCCCTCTCCCTGGACAAGCTGCAGCACCTGGTCCTGGACGAGGCCGACCTGGTGCTGTCGTACGGCTACGACGAGGACATGGAGAACATTGCGCGCTCGCTGCCCAAGGGCGTGCAGACCGTCATGATGAGCGCCACCCTGTCGCCAGAGCTAGACGCATTAAAGGGCATCTTCTGCCGGAACCCGACTGTGCTGGACCTGCAAGAGGAGTTTGGAGCCGAGGATGAGAAGCTGACGCAGTTCTATGTCAAGTGTGCAGAGGACGACAAGTGGTTGATTTCGTACCTCATCTTCAAGCTGCAGCTGATCAAGGGGCCGTGTCTCATTTTTGTCGCCGACATTGATCGTTCGTACCGGTTGAAGCTGTTCTTTGAGCAGTTCAGCATCAGGAGCTGCGTCCTGAATTCGGAGCTACCAATCAACACTCGGATAAAGATCATAGAGGAATTCAATCGGGTACGCTGACCTGACGCATCCTCCGAGTACACTACAACAGACTAACGCGATAGCAGGGTATATACGACATCATCATTGCGTCAGACGAGAAGAGCGAATTGTTTGGCGACGAAGCTGCGGATGCAGAAGAGGAGAAGAAGAAGAAGTCGAAATCTAAGGAAGAGGAAGAGGGTGCGGAGCAACCAAAGAAGAAGCGACGGCATAAGAAGGACGAAGAATACGGCGTGTCACGAGGTATGCCGCCCAGGTGGTCTCCGTCCCTTGAAAACGAACTCCTTTATTGACCAGTTTCAGGTATCGACTTCAAAAACGTCGCAGCAGTGGTCAACTTCGATATGCCGACATCAGCTTCGTCTTATACCCACAGGATAGGGCGTACCGCCAGGGCTGGGCGCGCCGGCATCGCGCTCTCCTTTGTCATCCCCAAAGAATTTCAAGGAAAGCATAGGCCGACCAGCATCAAGAGCACAGAGAAGGACGAGAAGGTATTGGCCAAGGTCACCCGGCAACAGGCCATGCTCAACAGGAAGCTGGAGCCGTACAACTTCAATAAATCGCAAATGGAGGCCTTCCGATACCGTATGAACGATGGTATGTCTTTCTCTCTCTCACACACTCTCTGACCTCGCCTTCTTCGATGGCGGCGCAGCACCGTTTTCTTCTAACTGTTGAGCAGCATTACGTGCCGTCACCAAAGTCGCAATTCGGGAAGCTAGGACAAAGGAACTGCGGCAAGAACTGCTGAGAAGCGAGACGTTGAAACGGTGAGTTTGCAACCATCCGATGATCGCTTGCTCCCTGTATCAGCTTGGTAGTCATCATGCTTAACAACAGTTATTGATTATGTGTAGCTATTTCGAAGAGAACCCGACAGAACTCGCCCATCTGAGGCACGACGGAGAACTTGGCCGGGTAACACGGCAACAGCCACATCTCAAGCACGTGCCAGACTACCTGTTGCCGAAAGATGGCAAGAAGGCCTTGTCTTCGGAGCAGGTTGGCTTTGTGCCGTTCAAGAAGCTGGATGGGAAGGATAGGAGACATCGAAAGGGCAAGCCCAAGGGCAGGTCGTTTAAAGCTGGAGGGAAAAAGGATCCCCTCAAGACGTTCAAAGTTCGGCGGAAGGCTAGGTGAAGCCAGGGCTGAGGCCGTGTTTTTTCTTCTGTCAGGTATCTGTTAAGGGGCTTTGCATCATCCATACCCAGGCATTTTGTTCAAGCGAGCGAGTTGTGCCTCTTGCATTACGGGTTTGCTGGTTCTCCATGCCATGTCTCATTCCGTCAAGAGTGGCCAACGACACGTATCCAAAGGGAAGTACGTACACACCACGGCCCTGAGCATCAGTGATTTGACAGCACGATTGTCAAGTAGGGTCATATCGTGAAATGGTCGTACATAGTTGGGTAATATTAGGCTCATGCTTTAGCCTGTCCTCGTCCGCATCGTACATCATGATTCCCAACCACAGCTTCTGGGATCCAGCGCCGGCTAAACTGAGATACAACCAGGACAGAAACCGGAGGCGATTCAGGGAGCCGCAGACTATGGTGCCACGGGTCGATAACATAACCGGCGTGAGGAAATCAGAAAACGACCAGGCGGACGATGACTCCAATCCGTTTCGGAGTATGGTCGACGAGAAATCCGGGGAACGAGAAAAACCAACATGATGGCTCCAATCATGACCGAGACCAAGAAGAACTACGAAACAGGAGGAACCAACGCAATCACAATCCCGGCCTTCTTCCGAAACAACAGAGAGAGAAATAATCAGTGCAAAAGGAAAGGGGAAAACTATTTGACTGTATCCTGCAGAATTTGTCGAAGGTATATTCGCGGGGGAATATCATCCATTCACGCCCTAGTACCGACGCTCGTAATCGCGGGGAGGGGGGTAGGGGTCTCTCGCATAAGGGTCGCGGGGCGGGAAGTCGGGCGGCGGGGGGCCCCGTCGATCATGGTAGCCCCGGCCGTTCATGTAGGGGTCAGGCGGAGGGTAGTCGCGGGGTCCGCCGCGGTAGGGATCGTCGTAACGGCCGCGCGGGTAATCGTCAATCGGCGGTCCGCGACGCGGAGGCGAACGGTAGCCTCCCCTCCTGTCATCATAATAGTCCCGACGAAGGGGAAGGGTTCGCTCACGGTAGGCTACTTCACGATAACCATCCCTGCGAGGGCTGTACCCACGCGGCGGACCACGCCGATCGTAGTCATCCATAGGAGGCATATACGGACGGCGCGGAGAGCGCGATCGGCCTCGATCGCTTCTCGGAAAGTCGGGCTGGGTCTGCATTAAGCTTAGCGAACAACACTGGGGACACTAGGGTAGCAGGCATACGGCGGCAATGCAGGTCACGCGAACGTTCTTGAACTCGCGGCCATCCAGTTTTTCAACCGCGGCTCTAAGGTCGGCAGCGGTCTCGAATTCCACAAAGCTAGACCACGGTCAGCACTCTTTGCCGGATGGACGCTGTGGGACCAACGCACCCTTCGTTGCTACCGTTGCGGTTGGTCTCGGAGTAGACAACATCAGTGCCAGACTGGCGAGCGAAGTCTTTCAGGTCCTAGAGCCAGAGTCCATGTAAGTTGAGATCCTGGAGTCGGTTTGGCGATCCCATGCGAGGACGCAGAGCCAGTCAAGTCCAGTGAAGCCAATAGTGCCAGTCAATGGTGGCAGAAGAGATGAGGGTGGAGGGGGGTGCAGACCGCCGGCTTGGAAGTGCCCCCAAGAGCCCGAATCTACTGCGAACAGAACCAGGAAAAATGATAGGGGTGTGAAACAGTGCTGAGCGCCGAGCAGCGGAGAAATGATAGCCTCGAGAGAGCATGCCGACCGGAAGGCGGCCATCTCACCGCTGTGCCCTTGGGAGAATGAGGAGTCAAGTCCAGACCGAGAAACCAAACCGGAGGAAGGACTGGCTAGTCCACAAGGAGGCCAAGGGTATGGCCTGTTCCAAGGCTTTAAGAGGGTGTATCCAGACTGAGTCCGCGGGAAACGAAGTGGAAGAGCTTAAACAGACCTGCCAGCTGGTATCATTGGGAAGCCCCGTGATTTGCATGCGATGGGGAGTGCGGCGCGGCCGAGGGGCGCTGTTACGGTCATGGTTGTATCCGCCGCCCTGTTCGCGATGGCGGGAACCGCGAGCGAACTGAACGGTGAGGCGTTCCCCCATGAAGTCGGATCCGTCTTGAGTAATTGCCGTTAGCCAGGAAAGGGGGGTCAGGGTGATTGAAGACTCCGAAAGCGAAGTGGGACCTCGAACGTACGGAAGGCTGGCGAGAGGCGCGATGGGTTAGCGATCGATAGCTCAGGGTAGACGGGCGAAAGCACTCAACAGAAAGAAGTTACCTGGAACGACATCCCGGGCATCCATAGCATCCTTGTACTCGATGAAACCAAAACCATTCATGAGTTTAATCTCAGTGATTTCGCCAGTTCCATGCGTAGCGAAATGCGCCTCGACATCGGCCTTGGTAGCTGGGACGCCGTCAGTCACGATCAATGTCGCCGGGTTGAGCGTCGCCGCAAGTCGCGCAGCCGCCGGCCGTCGCATAAACTCACCATTCCGGGGCAGATTGCCCAGGTAAAGGCGGGTCGACGATACTTCTGTCATTGCGTCCCTAGTCCAACCGCGATGAGGTTCGGTGGCAGGTTGAATGGAAGCACGCGAAGACGTGGGGATACGAGTCGGGAAGGCTGCGTGAGTGGGGTTGAAGAGCGGAACCTTGGAAACTGCTTAGGAGCTTTGGCCAGAGCGAGCCTTGCGGGCTGAGCATTGAGCGTGCAGAGAACCGGCGCGGGCGCAAACTGCACGGCACAGCCAGGGAATTCAACCGACACTGAAAGTGATATGGACGAAACCTGGAGCTAAAACACGAATGATCGTGAGTGATTGCCGTGATGAAAAATGCAATGTTTTGGCGAAGATTGGAAGGGAAAATGTCGAGCGAAAGGCTGCTGGAAGAGGAACGAAGAGGACCCACAGACCAACACTCGTGTGGAGACTGCCGTAACTGAATAACTCACAGCGAAAGCCCCACTCTTGACCGCAGGCCATGTGCTCAAGAAGCATCCTCATTGCCCATCAGAACGGGCAACTCAGGTTCTTCCCGACACACCTCGTGCCCCGCCTAAGTCGTGCTCTATTATGTAAAAGGTATTCGTAATGCTCTCTTGTATGTATAACTTTCGGTTTTCTCTGTAGCTCGTTTCGTCTTTTGCCAATTTCAAGTGGTCTAGACTGCGACAAGGTCTGAGGCGCCTCCAATGGATTATCGTTGATAAAGAGTGGGCATGCATCTGCTATCGTCAAGCTAGCTCAGAGGATAGAAAACAATCGACGACTCGGAACGGAACCCGCATAAGATCGGGCACTCCGCCTTGCATGTTGCGGCCCACATCATCGAGCTGCCTCGTACATACTACGTGATTAAAACGCACACAGCCTTGCAAAGGCAAGACTGATTGCTTTTGTGTCAGTCGCTGAGCTTCAAGCAGAGGCTGCCACGAGCAGTCTTGATTTCACCGTGGCATGCATCGTTTCGATGAGAAAATTCTAATACACGATGACTCTGGCTTTACACCTTTCATAACAACATCTCATATCTTGACCCAATGAATTCTCAAAGCTCAGCCTAACGCCTTGCCAATGCAGCTTACAGCAACCACCACCACCACCCAAGAGACAGGGATTCTCCTCATAACCAAGCAAATGACTGAGAGAAGCATAACATCATGACAATGCAGGCCGTGACTTACTCCCCAAACAAGACATCTACAATCTCGTCCAACAGCGTAAAGGCAAGGTGGGCACTAGAACGTCGAATGTCAGTTCAGCTCATGAGAGGGGCGATCACCCAAGTCCCCTGAATCCACCATGCTGCCTGGGTCGGGGATCGGGGAATAAGGGGCAAATGGAGAACGTACTTCAATCTTGCATTGTTGAAGGCCGCAAACACGCGCCTGCTTGCGGCCTGCGCATTCACCCGACCGACCACGCTTCCCACCAGGTCCGGCACCAGGGTCGCCAGCATCAAGCCGGCCTCGGTCCTCGTCCTCGCTTTCTCGACCTCGGTCCTCAGCACTTTATCCTTATTATTGATATTTCCCGCCGCCGACCCTTCGCCCGCGCCTCCGCCTACGCCAGGCCACAGCGCATCCTTAAGCAGGCCGACGTACCGCAGCAGCGCGTCCTCCTCCTGTACCAGCAGCCGCACGTTCTCGCGCAGCTTGCGCTCGATAGTCCCCCCTAGCAGCTGGTGCAACACGACGACGACGGCGCGGCCACGCAGCCAATTGTTGCCGCGGTTGAGCTCAAACACCTCGAGGAAGATGTCGCAGATGGGCTTGACGAATGGCTCCATCTCCTGATCCTTGCTCTCCTCGAACGCGTTCAGCTCCGCCTCGGCCTCGGCCGCATTCATCATAACGCCGCCCTCGGCCGACGCGGCGGCCGCATCCCCCTCTGCGAGCGCTGCGAGCGGGATGTTGCCCAGCTGGCTCGTAGCGGCGGCAATCAGGCTCTGCCCGGCCAGGGAGAGCTGGTCGAGGACGGGGATGCTCCCGAGGATGTCCTCCATGCCGTCGGCGACCGAGTCGTAGAGCCTCGTGATCATGTCCTTCTTGCTGTTCGCTGCGTCATCGTGGGTGGGGTGGATGACGCTCTGTGAGAGAAAGGCGCGCAGGTCTCGGCTGCGGCAGACGTCGGGAAGGAGGAGGAGCTCGCTGAGGTATTTTTCGAGGGCGACGCGCCGCTTCTGGAGGAACTCGCTCTGCAGTTTCATGACAACGCGACGCCGGGGGAAGTCGAGGTTGCGGACGGATGGGTACCGCGAGCGGAGTTTCTGGTGCAGCTCGAGAAACTCGCTGTAGCGGCGTGTAACGACCCAAGTGGCGGCAGGCATCCGCTCGCCGGCATTCCGCGAGACTTCAATAACGTAAAATGCAACCTCCTTGCCGTCTTCCTCGCGGCCGAGCTGAATGGATTTGATCCTGATAGTAGACCGCCCGTACAGACTATTGTCGCTCTCTTGTATGACGTACTGCTGCCTCTGTAACTCCTTTCGCCGGATCTCCCTCTGTAGACTCGCCTTCGACTTGCGCAGGACCCTCAACTCGGCTGTGTTGTTTGTCAGCTCCGCCTTTCTCAGCAGCGAATCCACCACTGCGTCTTGGGCGACCAGCTTGTCGATATCGTTGGTCAAGGCTGTGATCGCCTCCGCAAGACCGAGATCACCTGGGGCAGCCTCGTGCACGGCATCGGCGTCATCGGCGTTTGTGTCATCCTCCAGGTCGGAAGCCTCATCGGAGAGGTATCTTCCCTCGTCCCCAAAGAGATCATCGTCGACAAAGACCCCGATTCGTGAAGCCGCGCTCACTAAACCCAACGAGGCTAAGCTAGGTTTCTCTTGCCCCTTCGCCGGCCGATCAACGTCCAGCGTTCCTCGACTTGACCGAGTAAAATCACCGGAGTGGCGGAGTTCGAGTGACTCTCGGCTTGACTTAGGCTGTTCAGTAGGCCGAGGGATATCAAGCGAATTATCGTTAGATCTTGTTAGATCTACCGAACCTCTGTTTGACCTTGACGCCGGTGTAGGCGAGGCTCTGTGCTTGGGGCCGTCATCTAAGGGAGAAAAGATGCTACTTCCAGCGTCGTTGTCCCCGAATAGGGACGCCCTTAAATCCTCAGCCGTTGACGGTTGGCTCTCTTCCAGGATATTGTTGAGCGCCTGCTCCATGGCTTGTACGACCTTTGTGTCGGGCATTGGGCTGGTAGCATTCACGTCCTGGTCAAGACTCGCCATGGAATCGGCCAGTGTGTCATCACCTATTTCATCGTCATCGAATAGAGGGGGCGGGGAATGCGATTCGCCTAGCGCGCGTCTTGGATCAACATCGTTTCCGCCGTTCGTGCTCAAAGCTTTGAGATCTGGCGTTGATCCGGCTCGCCTGTTGGTGGGCCCAGCCTGTAATCTTGAGCCCAGGCGAGCCATAGGCGTTGGCTTGGACGAGGTGTGTGTGGTGGAGCGCGGAAGGGGAGATCCCGAGCGTGATACCGCGTTTGCCAGTGCCGTGCGCTTAGAGGCCTCTTCAGCGGCTAGAGCCTTGAAGAAGAGGTCCGATTGTTTGAAATTGTGGAGGTGTCTGACGCGCATTTCCTCCAGTACGGCGCTCTGTGCTCGTAAAATTTCCCTGCGCGCCCTATAGTACTGCTCGGGTGTCGCCCGTTTCCCGGCCTTGAGGAACTCTTGAACAATAAGCTTTGAAGAAGCAGGGACCTTCAGCTCCGATTTACTCAGATAGGCAGCATCAATCTGTGCAAGGTCGAGCCTGTCTGATTCTGTCCAGGGGGGTAGCTGCAGTGGGAGCTCCTCGCCTTCGGGTCCGTCGTCTTCAAGCGGGTTGCGGAAGCCATCCACAACAAGCCAGAACTGCACCAAAGGCATCAAGCCCTGCCGGTCCATGTATTCCATGAAGTACGAGAGCGTGGATGGGTCCCGTAGCAACTCGACCAGTGACGCATGCTGCAGCCGGGACTCGCTTGGCACAGCAGGCTCGGCGGTTTGCTGAAGGGCTCGGCGTCCGCCCCCGGCGGCCAAATGCTGAACTCTTTGATCGAGCATTCTCTTGCCCAGATCCAGCCGTCGCAGGTAAACCTGGTCCGCATTTTCCTGCTGCGAGTCCCTCTTGAGCTGACTGGCAACCTCGCTGCGGAAACGCCTCGCGTCCGAGAGGTTATTGACCTTCCTAATAGCCCGAATAAACTTCTCGAACCTTCGCTCGTTGTCTCCGGGTGTCAATCGAGGAAACGCGACGGGTTTCCCGGCCTTTGGAGCCGGAGACGCGTGCTGGTCCAGGGCTGCGCGGAGTCTTCGGACGGTAGAGCGGTCCTGAAGCATGGCCCGCCCATAGTTCTCCATGAGCCGATTCCATGTGTCCGGGTCGGACAGCATCTGCATCACTGGAAACATGACGGCGCACGAGATAATCTCGCGGACGAGGATCGAAACTGCTCTCGAAGCAAGCATATTCTCTGGAAGTACGATGGGTAGAATCCTTGACATTGTCTGGCGCAAGTAATCCTGTTGGATCGTCTTCGTGTCCGAGAAGGCGAGGCTTGCGGCCGGATGTAGCTTCCCCTCCTTGTATTTGGATGCAATGGCCAAGTCCAGTTCCTCTGTTTCAGTAACCGACCGGTTCAGCTTACGCCCCCTAACCGACCGTTCTGCATCGTAAAAGTTGCGGAAATGCTCCGTCATGATGGGGACGAGACGGGTGGTCAGCACCTCGGCGAGATCCAGCCCCTGCAGCCGGTCGCGAATCTGGAGCAGCGCACATCGTATCGCCTTGTCCACCTCGTCGGGGAATACCGGGTTTTTGCTAATGGTTGAATACCATGACTGGATAAAGTCGCGGATGATGTACTCAAGAACCTCGTCGATGGCGGCCGACAACTTTGGGGACTCGGGACAGAGCGGCGTTTTGGTGTAGGCCTGGCGGTGTCGCAGAGCGGCGACCTCGGTGTTCCACGCGTCCGGCGCGAGAAAAGCGGGAGCCCTGGGACGCCGAGTCTGCAGGCGTTGGTGGTGTCGTGGGCCGCGGGAGGTGAGGAGCACGAGCGCGAACAGGCCGGCAACGGTCAGCAGCACACCGCCAACGAAGGCGTGGCCGGCCCAGCGTAGAGCGGGGAACCAATTGACGGCGTATCCCCAGGCGATAAAGCACGCGACGCCACCAAGTGCTATGTCTCTCCCTCGAAGGGCCATGATCGGAGGCAAACGGCGGGCAGCTGTCGTTGCCGCATGTTTCGATGCGCTGCCTGCTATTCACTCGTTGGGTGGGTTGGCACCAGGCGGTGGCCGACCCTCTATTCATAGGTCGCGTCACCGCGGAATGCGCGATTGGCAGAGCTTTGACCCTAACCCTGAATTAAGTGGACTCCAGAACCCACCTCGCCTGTATCACCTTCAGTCTCTCAAGACGCTCTGTCTATCTCACACCTCACACAGACAACAATTCAAATCCCAAATTTAAGAGCAGGGACTTAGACGCCCTTCAACAGTTTGTTGTTGTGCATCCAGATATCCAGCCAACAACAAATCATGACCACCTCCCCTCCTAACGACCCCTCCTCCTCCTCCTCCTCGTCCTCCTCGCCCTTCTCCTTCCCCCCAGAGTATTCCTTTCCCCCTTTCTTCACCCGCCAGACCAACCTCACGACGCACCACGCCCAACTCACCAAGTGGTCTTCCCTAGTTCTGGCCTACTGCCGCCACTACCGTATCTTCAAGCTCTCCCTCTCCGGCAACCCCACCACCACCACCAATGCCGATGCACCAGTAGGAGGAGGAGGGGGCGAAGGAGGGGCCGAGCCCGACACAACCGAGCTCTTCCACAACCGGCGCATCAACCGGCGCCTCTCGCTCGCCGACATCAGGGAGGTGATTGACTTTTTGCGGCGTGACGGTCGGGCCGAGTACGTCTCGGGGGCGGCGCCGTCTGGCGGCGGCGCAGAAGGAGGCGGCGGCGACCTGGTCTGGATCTACTGGCGCACGCCTGAGGAGTGGGCGTCGCTCGTAGAAAGCTGGGTGGATGCTACGGGCCAGAGGGGTAGTGTGCTGACGGTGTACGAGCTGGTCGAAGGGGAGGGTACGAGGGGCAGTGGTAAGTTCTCACTAGCCTCGTTTCTTGATGTGGAGATTGTATTGACCGAGTTATCAAGAATTCCACGGACTGAACCAAGAGCTACTATTAAAAGCGCTAAACGTGTTGGTCAAGCGAGGCAAGGCGCAGATTTTCGGACAGGAAGATTCACTAGGCGTCAAGTTCTTCTGAAAATTTAACCATTTTCTGGGATTTGGACCTGCCGGGCGAGGCAAAGGGTCACCTCGCAAGTTAACATGCAGACTAGCATTCGGCAGCCAAACATGGTTCAAATGAGCAACAGAAGAACGCCCATCAACAAACACCCCAACGCCATGCTACCACTTCAAAACGTCTCCACATCTATTACGACACCCGGTTTGTCATCAGATACTTTGGGTCAAACGACAGCTCTTGCCGCATCGCCACGTCCAACAGCCAGTCTGCCATCACAATTCGCGGCTCCATGTGACCCTTGCGCGCCATTTCCTCGAACCGCGGCCACAGCTGTCTCTCCGCCGGCGACGCACCTGTCAGCAGGTACACGGGATCCGGACCGGCGCCCTCATCCTCCTCCTCCGTCGTCGGCTTGATCGTGGTGCCGCTCCTGGCTCGGTAGACCTTGAAGATGGCTCCATTCGCTTCGGCAATGTTTTTGAACGCATCAACACCGTTCGGGATGTCGGCGGTGCAGTAGATGGGGACACCCCAGAGCAGCCGGCCACGGTTGGCGCGCGCCCGGTTCACCGCTTTATCGATGGTTACGCCGAACCGCGCCTCGTTGGCTTTATCAACGAGTCGGTGGTCTTTGAGAGGGGGTCGCTTGCCAGTTTCGATGCAGGCCGTGATGAAGGACGAATTGATCACGTCAGGGCCTTTGGCAAGGCACCGTAGGAACTTCATGGTTCGCACCATTCCGGGCGCCGCGAGGTAGTTGCAGGGGGCGTTCTCCTGCACAATCTGGATGCCCAGCGAGCGGAGTTTCCTCTGCACTCTTGTTAGCGAGAAGAATCACATGGAGGGAATTGGATGGACATACCCGGTCGGCTTCCTCTGTGCCCTTGTTTTCTACCCACCGCTTGTACCCGGTCAGACATATACGCATGTCTACCTCCGGCAGCGACACCTTCGCTCTCTTGGCCGGCCGCTTGTTTTCTGGCTCATCCTCGACGTCGTCCGCCGCCCTGCTTGCTGGGCTTGAACTCCTGTTCACCCTCTCCTTATCGAGCTGGTCCGCGGCACGCTTGCCGCCCCAAATTCCGTGACCATCCTTCGCCGCTCGCTTCTTTTCCTTTTCGTACAGCGCAATATCCGGTGCGAGGTCTTGTAACTTAGAGAGCGCCTGTGCTTTGGCACTGCGGCTCGCGCTGGACATGACCGAAGGCGTATCGTTCTCCTTGCCGGACCGAACGTGCCGCGTCTTAGCCGGAGTGGAAAAGTTCCCGAGTGCTGGGGTTGCTCTCGCTTTTCGAGCGGATCCCGCCGGCTCCCATGGGGTTGGATCCTGCATGACATTAAAATCCCGGTCCAGGCCCACGTTGAGACCGTTCTTCTGCGCGCGCTCGTTGATCTTCCTCTTCTTCTTGGCGGCGTCGGTCATGCGCTCCTCTCCGCCTGGATAGTACTTTTCCCGCAGCGTGGGCTCATCAAAGGATGTCTGGCCAATAACCTCGCCTAGATTCGTCCGCGGTGGGAAATGGCGATATTTCGGGTTATTAAGAGGCAAGACATGGCAGGCGGCATAGCTCTCCTCGATCCAAAAGTGATTGACAATTTCGATATTCCAGTCTTTTGCCGCCTCGCACTTCTCGCTGTGCATACGAGCCGTGATGAGGTGGGTGTTTTCGGACTTCATGGTCCGAGTGTAGGTTGCACCCGCTGCCGTGATGAGGTTCTCGAGGTATAGCCGCGCTTCGCCTCCGTAGTTGGAAAGCGTGATCCGCATATCCTGGAACCCGGGGATGCCGTTTTTTGGTATTGGGTAATGCAACAACCGACGGAAAGGCGACGTCCACTCGTTGTACACCATCATGTGGTACAACCACGCCAAGTTGCCCACATCCTTCCCTAGCTGCGAGGCACGGACGTACTGCTCGCCCTCGCGGTACTGACATACGAACATATCGCAGTCTTCGACCACGTCGACAATCTCTCCGTCCCCTTTAACGATCTTGTCCGTGATTGTCTTTCGCAACATGGGGTTGATGGGCAGATCCCATGAGAGCATTATCTTTTTTTGTGCGAAGACAACCAGTTTCTCGCTTCCCCCAGTCTCATATGGCCCAGTAGGTACCGTCGATACAGCGCCCTCCAATTGTTGGCTCGCGGGGATCTTGACGGCGTCCTCCGGTGCCTTGAGTAAGATCTCGGGGTTGGGCAGCAGGTAGGGCCCTTCGTCAATTCTCTTTCCTAACCGAAAGCAGTCGTCAAACCTAGCACAGGTTAGTTAATGGCGTAGTACATGGCAGTGTTTGGGGTACGTGCCAATGTGGAAGGACGATTTTGCACTTCAGGTTCTTCTTTTTGGCCTCGATGCACTTGGGATGGTCCAAGGACAAGGCGCACAAGTGCGTTGTCTGACGCGATAAGTCCTTGGACTCCATGCCACCAAGCGCCATGATTGCGCCTGCAATAGCCTCCTTGTCCGTAGGCGGGATATCGGCGCATGTGAGAACAACGCTGGAGAAGATCATGCGGGGGTCGGGCGAGAAAGGGCGGACCTGGGCGAGCTTATTGCGTGCAATGGTCGCCTTGATCCAATCGGACCTGACGACGGGAATCATCAAGGCCTGCGCCTCGGCGTACTGGTCAAAGTCGATCGTGTTGGAGATGATGTGGGTTGCCTGCGGAACGCGAATTTCGCCTTTGCGGCCAGGCTCCAGGACCTCGGCGCCATGGTCTTTGACGATCTGGGAGAGCTGTGTGTCGTTAGCGGCGGGACCAAGGGTCGATTGTGTCGATGGAGGCGCACCTGAGAAATCAATGTACTCGACAATGACTTGCTTTGAACGAAGGCAATCATACACGAGCCGAGCAGGCCTGGGCTCTCGTGTCCTTCTGCCATTCTGAACTGGCAGATTCACGACGCGTCCTAAAACGCGTTTACATCAATGGTAGGTACTTCACTCGCAATTTAACATAAAATTGGAGGCCACCACGGCAAAGGTTAATATGAGAGGTAAGAGCTGCGATGTTCACGAAGGCAGTGGTGTGGGTTTGAGCCCAAACAGGCGGCCCAGTGTTGCTGCCTCAGAGACGCGCCTCGAAAATGCTGGTGGGGAACTTTGTCGGCGACGCGAGGCAGCCGCGTCTCACATGACCAGACTATTTAACCCTGGACGTGGGTGTGGAGACCATTTGCAAGGGCGGAAAGACCCTTCAGCTTGAGCACTCACAGTTTACGCGATTATCTGTATATACGCCGCTGAAAGGAGTCACGAGCAATTGGCGAATCATGAGCTTCAGAAATCGTGGCATTCACTGAGACAGTGAAGCTTGCACGATGGATGTTAGATAGCGTCATCAATTTCTGACAGCTAAGGTCGGTCAACCAATGACGCCTCCCTCGACTGGTGGTCATCGCATGCAGCTTGACTCACCAACCCCGCCATCAGGGGAAAAAGGAGGTGGCAGGAGGTCGTTTGTGACTCAATTTCGCTCGGCGCAGATATTGTCAGCAGCCGGAGCCGCTCTGAGTCCGAGAATTGGACGGAAAATATTGATGTGGGCAGTGTCTCGGTTTTTAAATCGTACTTGCACTTGATCGGACCATAAGTGTTGGTGGGTGCTTATCAACGGCTCAAGTTGAGTCAAATAAAGGGTGCCGATGGCATTGCGCAAGGTAAGAGAGCGTCCAAACGCCGCAAGGTGCAAAAATTGGATGCGTGCCTGGACTTTGAAGAGGTTGATCTGGAACAAAGTGGTGACTTGGAGCGGCGGCATGATGATGATTACCTTCCAAGTTCCCCTACTGAAAATACTCCCACGGCTCGGGGCCATATGGTTGGTTCTATGTGATTGATCATCCTGATAAGACGTGAACTGTTGAGGAGCCGACGGGCCCCTAACCAACGTGTGAAGAGAACCGATTTCGAGGGATTATAATCACTTGTTTCCTTTTATGCCCACTCAGCAACCCAACCCAGGGCACCGTGTTGGGCGGAGTCCCCAGTCGCAGCCTCATAGCACCTATATACGTTGACGCTAGATGACAGGCCGGGTGCTGACCGTAGGGGTCAAAGACATTAGATGCGCGGGTTGCAGTGTCTCCATTCTCTAAACCAAAGGAGGTCATCCCCTTTTACGCTCCTGAGACCGTGCGAGTGCCCATGAAAGCAAGGCAAATTTGTTGCCAGTCAACTCCACCGCAAGTACCTTATCTATGATGCCGTATCGTTTTGCGGTTTTGAAAAACCGCATGCATCCCGAGATCTATTAGGGCTTAAACCAAGAGGATAGAAGTAAAGGTGGGCGAAAGACCAGGCGAAATGGAGCCGTTATTGTCGTAGTCTCGTCTATGCAAGCACCAGCACCGAATTATTGCTTGATCTCATAGGTGCGCCTGAACATATCATCGACCTTGGCGAGGTAGTAAGTGCCGGGAGCGATGGTCGAAACGTCGCCCTGAGGGGTGTAGTCCTTCTGAAGGTGGGCCTTCTTGCGGAGATCACACATCTAGAGAGTAGGAAGGGCACTCGTTAACGAAGGGCTTGAAACGATGTTTCGAGGGTGGCTCAAGACTTACAGCATCGTACGTCTCCGGCGGCACCTGACGGCGGGCGGCTAGCCTGTTGGGAATGTCGAGAACCTGAGCGATCCTCTCGGTACTTCCCTGGACACGGAGCGAGAAGAAGCTGGCGGCCAGACCGGAGCCATAGCTGAACATGCCTATCCTCTTGCCCTGCAGGGACGCATCGCCGACATAGGAGATCAAGCTGGCCAGACCGCCCCAAACGCTAGCACAGTACATGTTGCCGCAGTTGGTAGCGACCTGAATACTTGGGTTGACACGCTCTTGGAAGCGCTTCTTGGTGAGAGTCATGAAGGACTTCTCAACAACCTTATCGGTCAGGGATTTGGTGTAGTCCATATCACGAACCTCAGCGGGCACGTCGGCAAAGGCCTTATGCTCGGGGTCGGCGAGGTAGTCGTGGTACAGGAGACGCGCGTACGATTTGGTCACGAGCTTGCAGGTAGGCGAATGGAAAGCCAGGTAGTCGAAGCGGTCGAGGGGAGTCTTAGGAACAGCGGGCTCGGCAATGCCATTGCCGTTGGCATGACCGTTGGCGCCGTTGGCAATCTGCGTCTCGCGCTTGTTGTAGGCACGGTAGGCGGCGTCCAGAGCCTTGGTGTAGCAGGTGAGCGAGAAGTGGCCGTCGACGTAAGGGTACTCGCTGGTCAGGTCGGGCTTGTAAAAGTCGTAGGCGTGTTCCATGTAGCTGCCGCGAAGACCGGGCTCGAAGACGAGGGGCGCATCGGGGCCGATCAGCAGGGCAACGGCGCCAGCACCACCGGTGGGCCGAGCATTACCCTTGGCATACAGAGCAATGTCGCCGGTAATAACGACGGCATCCCTGCCGTCCCAGGCAGAGGACTCAATCCAGTTAATGCTGTTGAAAACGGCATTAGTGCCGCCGTAGCAGGCATTGACCGTGTCGACGCCCTCAACGCTTGTGTTGCTGCCAAACAGCTGCATCAAGACCGACTTGACCGACTTGGACTTGTCAAGGATGGTCTCGGTGCCAACCTCGAGGCGGCCGATTGTGTTGACGTCGACATTGTAATTCTTAAGCAGCTTGGAAAGGACCGTCAAGCTCATCGAGTAGATGTCTGGATGGTGGGGTACCCCGCGTCAAGTTAGCTCCCCTGAGCACAAACCTGGGACGGATTGCGACTGGTCCCTCAAATTGCCGCGGGCCCCGCCAACCGCCACCAGGGACCAGGGGACGATTGGTGGCGGGCGAGTGCGACCCCGAGGGTCACGAAAGGGGGGGTGAAAAAAAAAAAACAACATAAGTGGCGGCATGGTGGAAAATCTACTGACCCTCGCGATCATCGCAGAAGCTCATCTTTGTCTGCCCAAGACCAATCGTGTATTTGCCCGCGCTCACGCCATCGAACTTCTCAAGCTCGGATTGTTCGACATACTGGTAAAGGTTGGAGAAGCTGTTAGCGATGTCGGTGCCAAGGGCCAGGGGGCCGAGGGGTACAGCGTGCGCTGAAGCAAGAGAACCGGGGCGGCACGCACCTGGCTGGGGACGTAGATCTCGATGGCCTTAATGCCGATGTTCTGAGGACGGGAAGCCATGGCGGGCGAGCGTTTTGCGTTTGCGCAGGTTGAGAATTATGGTGTTGAGAAGAAATCCGTCGGGGGGGGGGGGAAGGAGTTGAGGGTCTTTAGCTTTTGGAGGGGTAGATAAGTAAGTTAGCGCTCCGTCCCATGTTATTTCAACAGTCTTTCACCGCCTATTTCCCCATCGAATGTGCGCTTGGACCCAGTTTTCCCAACATGCACGTCGTTGGGCATGGCAGTGGCATGTGGTGATAAAGGACGAGCTGGCAAGGGGATTTCTCACTTTATGTTTTGGGTGCCTTGGTGTCTACTAGGGTGATGCAAAATGTGCTGTCAGCACGGAGGTCGGTATCACGTCGTCTTGTTTGCAAACCGAGAACGAAAGGTTGCTCAAACACTAAAGACGAAAAGCGGGCAAAAGACGAGGGGCTCCGGGTTCAAATACTGAAGTTGGAGAATAATACGTGCTAGAGCGGGCCAGACAATGCCAAACCGGAACTTACGTGGGCTGCTCGGAGACCAGACTAGGATGACGGGATGGGCGGACGATGTCGGAGGCAAATGGTCGAGAGTCGCGACAGCGACAGAGAGGGCTGCACGGCTGTCCCTCTTGCCTACCTGGGAGGATCTGCCCACGTCGCTACCCTCGAGTGGTCAGTCTCCGCTGTGGGCTTTGCCCGTGCAATGATTCTTTTGGATCTAATCTCTGTGGTGGAGATATTCTGCAAGATTGATAAACAAATCTCCACTGGCAGTCCGGGTGCAAGGTGAATCTGTTGTTGGTTTTGCTGTGTTGCTGCTCTCCGTCCTTCGTAGATTTGGCAGTATGTTTTCCCGGGACCTTAATTGTGTGGGCTTGGGCTCTGCCAGCCCAGGTGATCTTTCAAAATACCAGTTCTGCCGAGATCTTTACAAAGCGGGCATTGAGCACAATTCATTGGCGCCCCTTCAAAAAGTTGGACATGCCATGCTGCCACGTCCAAAGCTGTTAGACAGCTTGAGTACCCTACAACTATACCTAGAATACACAAAAAGGGGGGAATGGAACCATTGCGAACGGGATGACCCATTTGCATTCGTGCAAGTGCCCCTGGGTTCAGGGTTATGGGCCCACCATTACTCTCCCGCTTCATTCGTCAGCGGCCCATAGCGGACCACAACAATCCCACAAGGCGCCACAGCGCTGCAGGAACGGACTCCGTCCCCTGAACATGTCGCGGCTTCGGCGTGGCTGAGCAGCGGGACAGCCCGGGCTTCAGTTTCTTGAGCCCCGGTTCCCCGATCCCGCTTCGTCAGCGGTTGCCAAAGTAGGCAAGGAGTAGCCTACCTTGGTCAACACTAATAAGGCTATCTTTCAGCAGAGCTTGATTACACGACCAACAAGTCTGGTCTCGAGCTACTAGTGATCAAATAAGGAAAGAGACCGCTGAGTACTTAGGTATGGTAGGTGATTGTTCTCAGATTCTACGGCACCACGCTCGTGTGATTCGGTAAAACAAGCCCAGATCAAAAACTCCTGTTCATGCAATGGTCCTCGATGAGAAAGAAAAAGGTTTCCCCATATTTGTTGAAAGCATCGAAAGAAGAAGGTCGCATTCCTCCCGCCCGTTCACGCCATTCAAATGACGTACCATGGTCTGATATCCAGACAAGGGGCAAAAAAAGTAAGAGGCTTGGCCATATTCCTCAACCCAAACCAACCCACCAGTGAAGGTCCATTCTCGACACTCACGACGGTGTACCGTACCCTGAATCGGCGCCCGGCGTCCGCTGCGGACCTTCGGCAGCCGTGGCCTCCTTGGCCTTGACCGTGTCGATAGCGATGCTCGGTACGACAACAATAGGCTCATCCTTTTTGGGCTCGGACTCGCCCTCCTCCTTCAGCTCGGCAAGGGGCGAGGCGTCGTCAGCGGCAGGGGAGGATGTGGGGATGGGAGTTGAAGCAGCGCTAGCGGCAGGCTTGCGCTTCCTCCTCGACTTCTCCTTCTCGCGCTCCGACGCGGAAGTCTCACTCTCGTCCGACGACGGCGACGACTCAGAATCCGACTCCTCGCTCCCACTCTCAGCCCCCTTCTTGCTCTTCTTCGAAGTTTTGCCCGCCTTCTTCTTCTTGCTTCCCTTGTCCTTTTTGCTCTTCTTTTCCTTCTCCTCTTTTTCCTTCTTCTTCTCTTTCTCCTCCCTCTCCTTTTTCTCCTTCTCCTCCTTGGCCCTCTTCTCCTCCGCCTCCTTGAGCTCCTTCTCCTTCTTCTCCTTCCGCGTAGCAATGACCCAGTCTTCGGCACCCGCTACGGCCTTTTCCGGGTCCCGCTTGTTCTTGAGCAGGAACCCTTGGATCTCGGCCGGCGAGAACTCGTGCGCCGGGATCCGCGCTGCGAACTGCTCGGCCAGCTCGTTCACGCGCGCCATCGTCTCGTCCTTCTTGCGCGCCGCCTCGGCCGCCGCGGCGTTGCGCTTCGTCTCCTCCTCCGGAGTTAGGCGCGGCATGGCAGATTGAATGCCCCGCTCGAGCGGCCAAAAGGCGTTAGAGGTGGAGCTGGCAGTGTCGGAGGAAGGGGCGGATGGGGAGGGCGCCTCGTCGGCCTCAAGGGGCGCGTAGATGGCACGGAATATCTGGGCCGTCATGGAAGCGTCGGCGCGGTCGAACTTGACAATCATGTCGACACGACCCGGGCGAATCAGGGCTTTATCAAGCTTCTCGATATGGTTGGTCGTCATGATGAGCACGCGGCCTTCTTGGGACGCAACGCCGTCAAGAATGTTTAGGAGGCCCGAGAGAGAGAGGCGGCCGGTGGTGTTCTGGTTGGGGTTGCCGCGTGCACCAGGCGCGCGGGGTTCCGTGGTAGTGTCGTTGCTGTTATCGGTACTGTCGGCGACATTGGTCTGGGCTGCATCGTCTCGCGTGTGGGTTAGACCGGCCGTGTCGATATCCTCCAGCAGTACAACGCAGCGGCGGGGGAGCTCGGCGAAGAGCGTCGCGAGGTTTTCTTCGTTGGCTGTCACCGAGCTGAGGCTGACAATATAGATGCGCATCTTGAAGAACCCTGCGAGGGCAAGGCTGAGCGAGGATTTGCCTGTGCCTGGGGGCCCGTGAAGCAGGTATCCCCGGCGGTAAGGGATGCCGCGGTTGGCGTACCACCGTCTCGTGGCAGGGTTGAGATAGTCGGTCACGTCGTCGATCAGGCTCTTCTTCACCTCGTCGTTCAGGATGACCGTCGAGAACGGCCGCGACGTCCGCGACATGCACCGTTGCCATTGTGGCTCAGAGCTGCCAGACTTGGTCGTCCCCCGATAGATGGCCGTCTTGGCCTCATCCTTTTTCAGGTACGCATCTCTCGCCTCATGAAGAAGCTCCTTGAGAATCCAAGGGTTTCTCCCAAAGCACGAGATGGAAATCTCCTCGCGCTCGCTGGCTGTCATGAACGGAGACTGCTGCTGGTTTTGCGACCGGCGGAAGATGAGGATGCGGCCCTTGTAAAGAAACCAATGGGAACCAAACGTGGGTGTGTAAGCGAGGGCTTTCTTCTTTTTCCGCTCTACAGCTGCAACGTCATCGCCATCGTCTAAGTCCTCATCATCGTCATAGAAACTCCGCCACCTAGTATCCAAGGTTAGCCGTGTCTTCCAGGTTTTTGAGATATGCTCGGGGCTTTATCTCGTGGAATGATGTCCGACGACCGTAGCGGTGTCTGTCTATAATTTTGAACAAGTACTCACAGATACCAAGACCGCTATCAACAATGTTAGCCCTGGTTCCTTATTTATGGACTCGGTAGTTACTCACACTATTGAGGTTTGTATTCACAACGAACCTCCTCGCGCCCTGGGCAAAGCGCTGGGTCGATACCCATGCCATGACATAGTTGAACGTCTCATCATCGATGCGAATGTCGACCCGCCTTGATAAGCAACATTAGCAAAAGTCGGGGGAGCCCAGGAGATAACACAGGCTCCAGTAATACGTACGACATCAGATGTGACTCGGCCATGTCTGAGAAGTAGTCGGCAAAATAGCGCCATATGAATGTGAGGCCCCCGAAAAGGAGGATCAGCGGGATGTAAAGGTTGAGATCGATATGTAGATATTTGCTTGCAGCGGTTGAGAAAACTGGTCGGGCGTATCAGTCGTTTGTACTTCCTTTTCTATTTTCGTTCTTTTCTATTCTTTTTTTATGGGATAGTCGACAGAAGACATACCGGTAAAGCCCGGGAAGAAAAAGTCCAGAAGTTGGTATTGCGGGAGACGCGTTGTGTTTCCCTCACCCCCTTCGGGTAAGAAGGGACCGGCGTCCATGGCGAGCACTTCAAGAAGTTGTATGAGAGAATGTGGATGGTATCGTGAGCCGGGAAAGGAAACGGAATTGAAGTAAAAAGGTTTAGGGAGGTTTGAAGGATACAACTTGAATATCCCCAAAGGACACAATGGAAGAGCAGTAGGGCTGATATTTAAATCAACGGGGCCGGTCGATGGTGGGTTCGATCACTTCTCGGGAGGATTCTGACTGCGTCAGGTTCGCTGCAAGGTCGCTGGGTGTCTTGGACCAATTCGAGTCAATGGTTGGCCTATTCGTCCTCAGTCACCAGGTATGTATTTATCCCCACACGCTACTGAGGCAGCAACACGGCAGAAAATCAAGTAGTCCATTCTCAGGAGGCATTCTAGGTGTGGTTGGTCAATCAGTCGATTTGTTGGTGCTGTAAACGGACACAGCCCGACAGCGTGATGCCTCTCGGCATTACTTGCATCTCGCAGTCGGAGCTTAGCCGCGGCCAGGATTCTCGACGGGTCTGTCATTGCTTGCGTCCTGCCTACCAGAGTCCCGGGGGCGGCCCGTCTTGGGAGTACGGATTACCCCGATGTGGTGACCTGCCTGGGCCACAGCAACGCTCTCCGGTACCCAAGTTTGAGACGGTACGGAATAGTGCGGTGTGAGTTTAAGAGTGTTAGGCACTCCACTGAGGACGCGCCGCGCACCCCAGCCTCCCCCGCAAGTCGCGGGTGATTCACCAGCTACGCGGCCTCCCGGACGCCGCGGTGCCACAGAGACCCAGAAAAAAAGAGGGATTGTGTGCTTGTCCTCGAGTTTTGAGGACATCGCCATTACCGTTTTCTCCTCGCCGAAACTGCGAGTCCCTTCAAACTCCAGATGACTGGGCGCCGTGCAAAGCGATACGTATAATCCTTGTACAGTAGAGTTGCGATGTTCTCCTTTCGGCTGCCAGAAGGTCACCAGGCCAGCATCGTGGGTTGTCCTGCTCTCACCAGCTCGGCGTCATTGTGCTGCCTGCTTCTGTGTTAAATGCGCGACGTTGCAGGCTTGATCAGGTGCTGACTGAGATGCGTTACTCAAAATGCAGGGAACCCAACCAAGATTCCGTTGCACACAAAGGTACCTTTCGTCGGCGTGCATGAATATCGCCCTCATACCTCACCGCCTCTGCACCAATCATCCTGACGGGAAGAAGGAGGGGCAAGTCTGGCATGCGGTCAGCACCTTGAGAGGGAACACAAGGCAGGTGGGTGTGCAGCTTTTGTGGGGTCTGCCAGCTGCTTGGAAACTGGCAAGGCATCCAAGGCGTTTCAATTGAGCGCCGCAATATTGACTCTCAGCAATAAGGCGTTGGAGGTAATACCTTCAGGTAAAGCTAAGTTTAGAAATGGGTCTTGAATGATGCCTTTGTGACTCATAGGTTCACCTTGTCGTAATCTTCTTTCCTCTTTGAAGCCTTGAGAGTCATGCCGTGTCGGAAAGGGCAATTTGGTGTCTGTAGCAGCTACCGAATCTGGCAAGCAACCAAAATCCCCCAATGATAGAGACCGTCAAGTGCAATACCTACGCAGAGATCCGTACTACTCTCCGTTTTGCACTTCAAATATGTGCAAACTACGCCGGTGATTGCCCAAACAAAACCTCCTTGAGTTTGTTCTCCAGCAACGCGAAAAGGACACTCGGCCCCCGACATTTGGTGAAAGGCTGTGCGATCTGTTTATCCCCGGTTCGGACAATCCAGAGAGCTCGCCGACCTTAACTCAACGTTGTCCTACCGCCTGTTACGAACTACAAGCTTGCTGGCTCGAGTTATCTCCCAACTTGAACCCCTCATTGGGTTCTTGTGGCAGCTGCATGATAAAACTTGCGACATGCTTTTATCAAGTGCCCGGAGATTCAACAGGCTCCAACGATGTTGCGGTCTCCTTTTCCAGCTCGGTTGAGTTTATATATTCCCTATCTCGAGCCAGTATCTTCCAATGGCCTTTGTCTCTGAACAGGCGCTCTCTAGCGGCCTGCAGCTATACGCAACGATGTGATTACTGCCTTGGGCAACCACACAGTGCAGGCAGATTGGCGACCGAATCAGGCCTCCCATTGCTACAGCTTTGGGCACGGCCAATCGTCCGGCCTCGCAAACTGAGCCGATTGGTGACCTTTGAGTCAGCCTTCGGACGTCCCGTCGCAGACGCTTGGTAGAACATGACGCGCTCTCGCGTCTGATAGTTGCCAGAATTGCCCTTTTGCCCGCAGACAGGGAAGGGCAGTGGCTGCCTCATCTGAAATTTCTCCTGTGCCCATCATGGCGCAGACCCGCAGCGCTTTCGGCAACATGCGGTCAAGGCGAGAAGCATGCCGTGTTGTGGCGCAGCGACAGGCCAGGACCTATCGATAGGTCCCCTTTACCCCGCCTTGAGGACAGACGACCCCGCCATTCATTGCGGTACGCGGACGAACATGAGAGGGGCGTAAGAGCACAGGGTTCCCCCCAGCTCCCTATTGTACGGATTATGGCTGGCAGTTGCGTCACGCAAAAGCCACTACAACCGCGTAGGACACAAGGGGGCCAAGGCCATCTTCAATACCTAAGTGTCACGCTGTCGTGGTGCCGCTGAACTTCTTATCTTCTCATGTGAAGCGCCGTGTTCGCGCTGTGTTCCACCCCGGGATATCTGCCTGGCACAGGAGGAAGAAAAGGGTGGAATTAGGGTCAGGCACTTACACTCGCAAGCAGTGGGAGATCGGCTGCTCTTTGGTAGATTTGCCGTGGTGAACGGTAGGTCTAGGGTGCATTTTCCTCCCTTCTGTGTTGGATCATACCCGAAGAGGGACAGAGATCAATGAGACCGATCAGCGAGTCGATTGTCATGTGAGTGAACTAACAGTGATGACGAACTTCGACTGCCGCTTTGAAGAAATACTGCGTACGTCTCGTCAAGCTCGATGAACACCCAAGCATCGTAAAATCGAGGCCAAACGGTAAGGATAGATTACCCGGGCCCCAAGAAACCGAAGGGAAACACCCGTCTTGTTCGCCCCAGACGAGCGCCGTTACAGTGATGTTATATGGGCAGCACTTCCATACCCAGAAACCCCAGATGGAAATACCAGTCCGAAACACCAATTAGAAACTCGCCACTAACGCCATTCGTCAACCATAGACACGACCTTTCCTGGTATGTGCCAATAGAAATTAAGCCAAAAGTTGGCTTTTAACCATCGACAAACACCTGCAAGCCTCCAGGGCCGGGCACAAAGTGGCCTCCAGGAGGAGGAGGTGGTGGCATGCCTCCCGTCGCCGGGGGCGGGGGCGGCGGAGGGGCATGGTAGCCGGCCACAGGGGTCGGTTGCGGGGTAGCACGTGGCTGGTAGCTATACATTGGTTGGAAGGCACCCGGAGGCGGCCCTGGCGGAGGTGGCATGCCGCCGGACATCATTCCGGGGTGCGGGTGCGGGTACGGGTGCGGGTACGGATACGGGCCGGGGTTTGCGCAGTCGTAGTCCTCGGTGCTACCCTCGCTGCTGCTGTCGTCGTTGTCATCATCATCGTCAACCCTGGCGTGCCTGTCCCAGGTGCTCTTCGGAGGGCCACGCTGGGATGTGCGAGAGGTCCCGCCCCTCGTTGACGAGTTCCGTTTCCTGCCAGAGGACGAGTAAGATGCTGAATCTGGCCGCTCGTCGTAGTACCAGTAGGGGGCTGTGGTCTCGACGAGGTACACCTGGCTTGTTCCACTCGACCACGAAAACATGGAGCCGCCGGAGCCGGTACTCCGGGTGTCGAAGTCGTCGTCGTGATAGCGGCGGACGCTCTTTGCTTTCCGGGGGTCGCGGCCGCAGAAGTAGATCAATGCCTTGACAGACCGGCTGTTGGGTAGGCGGATCTCCCTGTATTCTCCAGAAGCATGCGAGCTCGAGCCCGAGCTGCTGGGTCGGCGTGACATTGTGCTGGGACGTAGGACTTGTGAGATGTGCGATGGTGGTATGGAGGACCGGTGTTTGTATGAGCTAGCAGCCTTGCTGTGCTTCAATAGAGAAATGGACTGCTCAGTCCACGTTGAGACAAGACGACAAGACGAATTGAAGCGGGGGTAGATTGGAGGACATTAAGTTTTCACGCTAGCGAGGGGAAACGGGGAGACAAGATGGACAGAAGGAAGACGGGCCTTGCTCTGAAATAAGGTCAGTGCAAACGGGACAGCCCTCAGGGGGTTCACCATGTCAGCGTGGTCAAGCAGACGCCGTGCGGCTGCTGGAGCCGGGCACACCGAGCTCGACGAGGCTTGCATGGTGACATGGTCTCACCCCATAGGATAGCCTGGTTCCAAAGCAGGAAGGACGAGCAGCTGTCCGATCCTAGTTGCACAAGGCTCGCCCATCACAAAACCGTAGGCTTAGATGGAAAGGAACCGACCTGACTGCGTTAATTCGTCCCAATATCCGGGAGCCTCACCATCGACACTGGCTGAGAGCGTGTTTGGCGCATAAGCCGGGCAACGATCGATTGGCGCCCAGGCTCTCAAGGGGGCATCTTTGCAGCATCTGCCTTACGCCCTGCTTCGGTGTGCAAAGCTCTGCCGTATCAGAGACCTGCGCTTGCTTTTCACTTGCATCGCGGCTTGGCGTCAAGACGCGGGTAGCCGTCTGCGACGATCGTTTCCTCTCACCTACTTCTAGAGGAGCGTCTTGGATATGGTTAGGTGCAGTGAAAGGGCACACGAACTTTGTGTATGTACGCGGGGCTGTGCAGGCACAAGCCAGATGGTAGTTTTCAAGACATTCATTCAGAGATTCAAACGAGCGCTTGAGGCGGAAGCAAAGCCCGGGGAAAGGCAGCTGTGGTATTTGGATGCCTCTCGCCCTTCCAGACACTCGAGTACCACGGCTGTCTCGAAGAGGCGGGGCTGATCAACGGGCCACATTTGCGCCACCCTAAGTGAGTCTTGGGCGGACATTCTTGCCGTCGCTTGGTTGGCCCCTCGTGAAAAGAAGAAAATAAAACGCGCAACTCTCTACGCTGATGGTGGTGATAATGAGCGGAAGTGAGGCTGCGACAACTAACCAATCTGCAAAAAATGCGTAGAATGGCGTGGGTCGGCGAGAGATGGTGGGCAGTGGCGAGTTCACCGAGCCTGGGAGAAATGGTTGGTCGCCGACGGTGATGTTTTGGCGCCCAGGCTAACGCTGTGTGACCAGCAAGCGCCCAAGGCTCGGAGACGACAGGTAAAGACAAGAGGCCGAACGAATGTGGAGGCTTCGCGATAGGATATGGTAAGAATAAAAAGGCCCACTGTTAGTTGTAGGGAGACATGCTACCGCGGTAGAGCGCGTTCATCGTTTAATGATGTGTTTCAAACGTTTGGAGGATGCATTGAGAACGAGAAAGGATGTATGTACACCATTGACAGCGGCCATCCGTATCATATGAAGTAATCCATTCTTGGCGTAATGAAAGTATGTAAGGAAGTATAGATGTTCCCGGTTCTGGAGATCAATATGATAAGAGATAGAATAACTATTCAAAGGTCTGTCATGAACACTCCTAAACGGTCACCTCATACTTTGTAAGAAACTTCCTGGCGGACTAGCACTACTTACTCTAACTATCGACGTATACATACGTGGTCCGAAGATTGAACAGGGTACTGACAGACTTTGGTGGATGGGAGTATGTGGTTAATTGAGCTGCTGATTGCGGCAAGTCGCCAAGGGGCTCGTGTGATGCGACAATGCTCTGTAATTCGAACTCGCCGACGTTCTTCTTTCCCACCTTATACTATCCATCCCAAGGTGCAATAGACTGATACTTACATATTTGGATCGTATAGTCCACAATTCTCACCTACGGAGCGGGAAACTCCGCGCTAATCAATCCCCGAATAACTTCCCGACCCCGCGTCGAATCGGTAACTTAGAACGGGAACCAAACCATGGAAAACCTTTGCCACCGACCACTCTCCTACATCCGCTGCCCAAGGCAAAGACGCGGCGCCATGCACAGCGCTCTCGAATATAGGAGCATTGTTGTATAGATATTTGAGTCCAGCGCATTCATTAAGATCCCAACCTCTGCTTCCGCTGCCGGAGATGGCACTTCAAGGATCTGAAACAAGCTATTCTGAGGTTCAAACACGCCGCAGGTCACCTCACTGTTCGGTGGTCCATGTGGTTGGCTTGCGTATCTGGCTTGGCCTAAATCGGGCTTCTCGAACAATAAGGAGGCAGGTCACTCCGCAAGATTTTGCACAGTCATTTTCTCCTCTCCACCAGACTAATGCAACCAACCGGGACAAAACTGGTTTTACATCGATCGTGAATAAATACCTGAGTTTTCCCAGCTGTGAATTCGAATAGGCACCTCCCTATATCGGCCAGCCCATGGCTGCTTATATTGAAGCATTGCTGGGAAGCTACCGGGCGGCACTTCGTCAGTCATAGGCTCAAATCACCGGCAAATACCAGCCCTGGAAAATGATTAACCGGCTGTGGGCCATACATAGTAGACTGCAGATGCTGCCTCAGCAAGCTACCCAGCTTCGTTATTGCACTGCCGGACCGAAAACGTGCTCACAGGCCAGAACTTCAAATTGATCCTGACCAAAACTGTCAATTCATGATTCCAGTGTGCACTGCGGAGCCACTCCAAAAGTGCATGCATCTCGAATGGCCAATCGGCCAATGCGGGCGATGCAAGGGGTCCCGTGTTCCATGATCGAAGTGTGATTTTGTTTTGAGAGGGAAACCGATCAGCAGGTTAGGACTACAATCAATAGCTAGCGATAGAGGTAAGCACTGATCTCTTCAAACAGGAAAAAAATCAGATTTACAGTTTACTTGTCGCGCGCCGTCAGTGAGAATAATGCGAGTCTTTTTGCTATACAGTATGTACTTATACAGCATATTGATACCGTTGCAGATGCATGTACTTAACCAACCGAGGGTTGCTTGGCGTTTTCGATCTGCACATCTTGCCGCACTGCAGCACGCCAAGCATTACCCCCCGGGTGTCCAGGCCAGGCCAGCCGCCTCTGCCAATCGCGCTGCCCTCCTGCTCTCGGGTTTCGAAATTCAGTCCAGATTGCTTCCTGTCCCCCAAGTTGTCCGATTGTCATCTCTGCAATTCATTCCCCTAGTTGCTTTTCTTTTTGAATTTATTAGATATTCTGACCGGACTTTTGGCGGAAGGTACAGAACCAGGGTAGATACTCGCTATCTGCCCACCCATTTCAGCCCAAGAACTTGCCAACGTGTATAGTCCCTACAACAAACAACAACGCCCACCTAAACAGAACGTCAGCGTATCGCTAATGGGCGAGGGCTCTCGCTCGCTGAGAGGATAGTCACAGCCCCGTAAAACGTCGCCCAGCACAACAACACCATAAGCGTGTCACCAAGCGTCGAAGAGGGAATCCAAGTCCCTTCAATGACTCCGGAGGGAGTCGTCGCCCGCCATTAAAGCGTTGGCGGCTGGCCACGATTATCTTTTCGGACATCCACCAGCATTTCCGTTTTCGAGGTCCAAAGAGTCTTCGGCATGGAGGGCAGCGATAGCAAGGCGGGTGAATTGGAGCGGAGAAGGTCAACAAGGGAATTGGTGAGGGTATCGGTTGACAATGGAGTGGAGGAGGATGAACTCGCTCTGGAAGGCACGGTTGCGGATGGATTTCGACCGACACACGTTAGTGGCGCGAGGCCGCCGTCAGCGCCGCCAACGCCGTCCCTTACCTCGCCCTCGTCTACAACTCTCTTCTCCGGGGAAGGTTCGGCATCCCCGGCGACGACCGGTCGCTCCTCGAGCGCAGTCAAACCTCCGGTTCCTCAATTTGCCCTGTCAGTCCAGAAGGATGCGAATGCGCTAAGCCGCCAGGCGACGAACTCAACGGGTTCAAGCTTCCACATTCCCCACGACAGCCCCTATCGAGGGCCGTCCGGCGCGTCTCACCCTTACCATATGTATCCGCAAAATGTGAGGCCTGCCAGGACGTTGAGCATGGCGACATCATCCACCATGCCCCTGTCGGAGTCATCGTACCGCGGGCCGACGGGACCAAGCCATCCTTACGGACTTTATCCCCAAAACGACGATGGGATCGAGATAGACGCTGTGCGAACGGCTGCGATTCCCCTAGGTTTCCGCGGCCTCCCGGATCAATACCAAAGGCGAGTGGGCCCTGAGGGGGAAGAGGTTGGCGACATGATTGGCCCAGACGGACACACTGAGCAGCTGCCGCCATACACCAGGTATCCTGAGGAGGCTTATGTGCGCAAGGCCGCGGCGGTAGAAGGGTCCACAGGCTTGGTTCACGGTGCTACAGTCGTTCCCCCAGTCCTCAGCGCCCCTGAATCCACAGTTCCACCGCTGGATGGTGCCGGGGGAATTGGGTTAGCGACCAGAAATCCCGAATTCGAATCGACAGATGATTTAGACTCCCCGCGATCACAGCACTCTGCCCGTAGCTTCACGTCGGACGACAGCCGGCAGGGAATCAGGGTGGACGGTGAAGGCGTCTCAGAAAAGAGGCAACCGCCAAAGAAGTGGCAGGCTTGGATGAGAAAAAAAGCCTACGGTATCGTCCCTTACTGGGCGATATGCCTGACTGCCATCGTCTTGCTCGTGATGTTGGTAGTTTTGGGTGCCGTGGTCGGCGCCGTCTTGAATAGCAACAATAGGCAGAAGCGGCCACCACCATGGAAAAAGGGGGATTGGTAAGTGGAGATGGCCCTTACTCAGGGATGCATGCCACGGTGCTGACTTTGGTAGGACACGACCGTCTGATGTAACGCCTATTCCAACACCAACAAACCTTCAGCCCTTGGCCACGGGAGCTTTCGGGCTTCCCCTCATGACCAATCGCATCTCCAATACCTGTCTCAAGGATCCCACCTTATCGAAAGCGTGGAGTTGCTATATCATCCTCTCAGGGTTGACCCTGAATGTCACCAAAGAAGAGGATAGCTACCAAGCTTCATTGGACTGCAACCACGCGTATACCGCGAAGAGCAACGTTTACGCCTACGGTGAGCAGCCGCCATTAGTTGAGGAGCCGGTCACGCTCGAGCTGGTCCAAGACAAGTACGAGCCAAGCCGCGGACCCGCGTGGTTCAAGATGCTCAAGTACAACAAGACGGTAATTTTGCCGGAAGGATGGCTCGTATTAAGCCAGGAGTCGAACAACTGGAAGAGGGCACGTCGCCCCGCCACGCTGCGCGAAAGTGTGCCGGACTTCAAACGCAAAGGAATCGCGCAGCCTGGCGACAAGCCGTGGATTTGCAATTGGCCGGACACGTGGCTAGAGCTTTTCATTTACGCCCAACAAAATTCGAGTTTCGCCAACTGGCCACTTAAACCCCCATCATCGTCGTCAACGACAACAAACTCGAGCACTTCACCCCTACCAATCTCCTCGCCGGCGACATCAACCGACGAATCCGACTCTTCCCTCGAAACCGGCTCCTATCCATTGAACGGCGACCGCAGAACCGGCGGCCTAGAGTCATGGAAGGAGCCTTACTACTCGCCACAGAACCACGCCCGCTCGGACGACCCTACCCCGACGATGTCACTACCCGACACATCCACCACATCCACCACAGCCGCAGCCGAGATTTCTTCCACACTCAGCACGGCGACCGCGTCGAATCCGTTCGGGCCCATCGACACAGGCAGCGGTTTCCCGGACATACCGCGGCCCTATCCGCACGTGATCAAGCTCGAGGAGCGCCGGATATCGACCAAGGGCGCGCCACGAGCTCAGTGCACACAGGTGGAGATCCTGGGCTTTGGGGAGAAGGCCCGGCCAGTCAAGGATCCGGATGGGCGGTTGATGGTCGTGGATATTGAGGAACTAGGTCCGTTTACCGGGCCGCCGTTGGACGAAGACTTCAGTGACGATTTGGAGGGGGAGGAGAGGGAGGCGGCGGCGGAGGAGACGGATGCGGCAGGTGCGGAGTTCGCGGATGGTGTCCGGGGAAGGTCGACCTGGGAAAGGGATCAGGGTGAATGGGACGGGGGGGTGAGCGACGGTGGCGTATTTGGAAGAGATGTGTTACCGGATATCAGTCCGTGCGGATGTATGTGGTTCCTGACGTGATCAGGCATCCTGATAGTGTTCTCTCCCTTTTCTCTCGCTCAAGCCGGGCGGGATTAACACTCAGAGCGGCTTCTTTTTCTTTCTTTTCTCTTTTTTTGGTTGCGGACGTCATCATCATCATCGGAAGGGCATTGAAAAAGAGCGTCTTTATTTCGCGCCGTCATCAGGTCAATGGGCGTTGGAAAGGATACCTCGGCTGCGGCGTTTTGGGAATGGGAGGACTCATGTCGTGCGTCGGACATGTTAAGTTCTCAGGATACCGCTACAAGAGCGGCTAACGAGTTGGATACTCGTATTTTAAGGGACGGATTGATTTTGACGAGGACTTGAGACACTGACAGGTCGCCTTCGTGTCGGTTCTGGGCTGTGCTGACTGAGAGCGATGGTTGGTTGGCTTCTTTTTGAAATGTTTGGGGTACCTTACGAAGGAATTATGTTTGACACGCTAGGGGAATGAATATATGGCTCGAAATGACTTGTCCTCTATGTGTTCAATTTGAACTTGCAATGAGGAACAAGGAGAGACCACATGCTGAGCAGCGATGCCCTCAGTGCACAATTTCCAAGGTTGTGTGACCAACCTGTTTGCACAAGTCCTCTGCAGTAATTGCTGCGTGCAGTTGGACGTGGCGCCCCCGTCCCTTGCAGGTTACAGCTCAAGCTTCCCAAGGCTAGTGCATTGCGACCCCACATCGCGCCTTGGGCGCAGCAGTTTAAGCTTAGTGTAAGTGGTGAGGCTGAGCCCAGCCCTGGGTGGACGGGATATGAAGGCTACGGTACAGTTTAGGTTAAATGTAGCCAGGATCTCACACCTCAGCCGCAACGGGATGTCGTTTTCGCTCATTCAGACCACGGCCGACAGGTCGTAGGGCCACCGTGTGTACATACGCCGCCATGGCCGACTCGGCGCACTCGGCGACCGACATCATCACGTATATCGGCGTGCCGTTGGTGAGTATAGACCTCCAATTTTAGAACTCACTCCTTTCCGCTGCTCACGACTGTACGTTCAGACACTAATGGCGGGTGTTCTTGCTCAGGCGGTTCTCGGGGTCCTGCCCATTCTCTACAACACCGTCGCGACTCTGGTGGCCCTCTCGCGTGTCCGGCGCATGCTACGGCAAAGCAAGTTGACAGCCCTCACACGAAGCGATGTTGTCAACCGCGTCATCGAGGTCGAGCTGCCGCGCTACGCCGTGCGGCCCATGGATCGCTTTGCCGACCGCGACCAGTACTGGACCCTCTCGCGGCACCCATCCAACATCCCCGGCGGGAGCTGGACTACCTTCAACTGGCGCATGAACGTCATCGGGCTCAGCACGCAGCGCATCGAGTACGCCGACCAGCTGAGGCAGCCCCAGGTCGACGTCGCCTTTGACGAGCTCGTCTGCTACCTGCTCGATCTCGGTGCCCACCCGGACCCCCACGGGTGGCGCCTCTTGCGCTCGTCAGGACTGTGGACGCCTGTAGGATGCACCCTCATGCGCGCCCCCGACGGGCTTAACAGCGCCCTGACCATCGCCCCGCTCGATGGCTCCGACGGCCATCTCAGCTTGGCCGTTACCTGGACGGGGCCGTGGACGACGCGTGACTGTTTTCACCTTCCACCGTACTGGGTTCGTCTGTACCCAGCGCGTAACCGGCCAAAAACCGAAGAAGACGAGGCAACAGACCCGGAACACGAGGACTCCAGGTCCGCCACGGGACAGGAGAGCTCGGGCGAATCGCTCAAGGAGATCTCCAGCGGTGCGCGCAAACAGTCTCTCGGTTCAACCTGTACCGAAACTACCTCCCACTCCCGCCACCATATCACCGTGCAGATTTCGGCCGACGGCATCATGACCGCCATCTCGAACTCCCAACCTCCCAGTGCCCCGTCGCCTCACGCTGCTTCTAACCTCGCAAACAACAACGACGAGGACAAGGACGGTGACAACGACGACAACAACAACAACAACAACAACAGAAACAGCAATAACATCAGTAGCAGTAACAGCAGCAACAGCAGCGGCAACAGCCTCTACATTGACCATCTCCGCATCCGCCCCTCCTCCTCCAACACCACCAGCGCCGGCGTCTGGTTCGCGAGCGCGGCCACGGCCTACGGCACGTCGAGCCAAACGATGCTTTGGAACTACAAGATTCCCGATGATGTGCTCACCTTCGCGCGGCGCGAAACGGTGCCTTGCGGCGTGTTGGTCTTGCTGGGAGTCGTCGACGAGTCGGCAACGCCCGAGTGGGCCACGGTGACACCCGATGACAACAACTACCACAGCCGCCGCCGTCTCGAGGCACTGATGCGGCGGACAGAGGAGCAGCGCGTGGCTCTTGCGGCCGAGGCCCGGATGGCTCCCGCCGAGAGGGCCGTCGCGCAGCGCGAGCGGGCGGCGAGGGAGGCGCAGGCGCAGCTTAGAGAGAGTGAGTTTCGCTCTCTTTTTTTTTTTCTTCTCCCTCTCTCTTTTTTTGCGGCTTTCTTTTACTCTCTATTCTTCCTTTTCTGTTGTTCCCCTTTTGGCTCTTATGTTTTTGTTGCATCTCTTTTCACCCTCTCCCACTCGCTCTTCCTAAGGACTACGCTGACTGTAGGCAGTGCGCGAGAACCAGAGGATCCAGGCGGAAAGTAGGGAGACTCGCCTAATGGAGGCGCTGCAGAGCCCCAAATGGGACAGCAAACTCGTGGCCGAGCACAACCTCGCCTGGCTCGTGAGCAAGGGGGAGGTGGATGAGCGGGTGGAGGGGGTGAAGGAGGTCGTGGGAAACGTGCTGCACCGGATGGTGCTCGACGGGCAGTTCGCGTCGCAGCTCTGCCGCATGCTGGACCTGTGGAAGGCATGGGCCGAGAATGCCGGGATGCGGAGGTCGGACCTGGCGGCGCTGCAGGAGGACCAGGTCACGTTCGCGTACGCCACGCTGCTGGTAGCCATCATCAAAGACACGTCGACGGCGCTGGAAGGAACCCTGTCCATGGACCTGCAGGAGTGTCTGCGGTTGTGGAGGACTGTGAGGCTGGGGTAGCCACCTCTGTTTGTGTATATTGTATATTGATTGTTCTCTTTGCGCCCGTATACCCGTTCCTTTTTGGTTGATAATTGTACATGTCACATGGTCTACAGTGACACGCGCCCTGCTCTGTATCTCGTACAATAATCTTACAAACCCCGCGCCTTTCCGCCCCATCTAACCGATCCTCTGCACCCCCAGAAAGTAGTTGCCCACCTTCTCGCTCCCCTTGACCTCCTTCCACCCTAGCCCGGGCACGTACACGACGCCCATGACCCTCGGCACGCCCCACCGGCCGCCATCCTTGGCCGCGAAATATGCGCGCAGCTCGTCCTCGTTGATGTACTTGTGCCAGTCGTGGGTGCCCTTGGGCACGACGCCGAGCAAGTCCTCGGCAACCAGATTGGTGGTCAGCCAGCTGGTCCAGGTGCGTGCGATGGTGCTCAGCACCAGCCAGCCGCCGGGCCGGACGAATTCGCCGACGCGGTCCAGGAAGGCGGCCGGGTAGTCGACGTGCTCGACCACTTCAAACACGCTGACCACATCGAACCGGTCCACCGGGTTGGGCGGGAGCGGCAGCGACTCAATCGTCTCGCTGAGGTAGGTCAGACTTTTCTTTCCCTCTTGTCCTCCTCTTGTTGCTACGAGGGCTGGATCCCGCTTGGCGTGGGCACGAGCGACGGCCAGGATGATGGGGGATGGGTCAATGGCTGTCACCGAGGCGGTGCTCGGCAGGCGCGCGGCAGACTCGGCAAAGATGCCGCCACCGCAGCCGACGTCGAGGTAGCGGAGCCCGTCGGTCGTGTTGTTGTGGGGGACGGACGAGGGAGACGAGGGAGACGAGGCGAGGCACGATTGGATGAAGTCGTGTCGGAGAGGGTTCATAAGGTGGAGGGGACGGGACGGGCCATGGGGGTCCCACCAGGAGGAGGCGAGAGCGGAGAAGTGGGAGATTTCGGTTTCGTTGACAGAGGCGGAGGCGGGGGAGTGGGAGGTGGAGGACGAGGTGTGGCGGATGGACGTGGTGGTGCTGAGTCTTTGAGATGGAGGTTGCAGCCACGGTGCTGCCGTTGGGGAGTGTGGTATTACCCGCGCCGTGCGCAGGGCGACGGGGACGCGCCGAAGAGGCGGTCGCATGTTCGGGAGTCCGGATGAAGGTCGGTGGGCACTCAGCCGTGCCGCGCGGATCGGATCGTGGGTTTGGGGTGAGCACCCGTTGGACCCGGCGTTCTTTTTTTTTTTATGAGGCCTGGCCAGTTGAGTGCTTAGCCAACGCGGACCAGGCGCGCAGGCCATGCACTGCAGGGGTACACATACTACTACACTACACTACACTACAGCAGATGCTACCGCGCGGGGTTCTAGAACAGCTCTAGTGCCTACCCCACCAACACCGTCCAGTTGCCCCGCCTTCAGGGTCTCGTGTTGGGTACCGGGCGCTGGTCCGAGGATCACAGCATTGCCGAGTCGCAGGTTGCGCGATAACGAAGCATCCACCTACTGGACTGTTATGTCAGCGCCTGTCATCAATCAGCAATTGCGCAGGTGCATGACAATTTTGGGTTGAATCTGTTAAGTGTCAAACATTGGTAATCACTTGTTGACATCGTGCCGTTCCATTGTGCGCCCTCTTCATACCTATATAGGTAGATTACCATTTTCTTTCTCCGTGCCAATTCGAGTCAATGAGGGAGAAAAAGAAACAAGCCGAGTCCTCGGCATACGGAACCCCACCAACACCGACCAGTTCCAGTCATGGCCGACTTCGATCCAGTTCCTGACATTTGACTCTGACTGCTTCCCCTAAACTATTATCTACGACATTGAGTTGTCGGGGCCAGGCGGTGTCACAACAAACGAGAAACAGAAGTTGGGTGATTTGTCCCGAGTCAGGATCGCCGAAACCGCTCGCTCTAGTCTCGAGCCGCAATCGCAATCGCAACCGCAACCGCAACTCGCAACTCCTGAACTCTTCTCGCCCCTTCACCACAACCACCGCCACCTCCGCCCCTAGCCGTAAACTCCTCCTCTCTCGCACCAGAGCGACTGTCGCACCGCTTCGCCGCAACCATGCCGTCCACCGCTGCCGCCACCGCCGATCAGATTCCAGCATCCCAATTTGACTCTATTCCGGACACAGTCGAAGCCTTCCGTACGCCTCCAGTCCCGTTTACTCTCTCTCTTCCTCCCCCTCTCCTCCTTTTTACTCTTTGTGCTCGTCTGCTCGCCCGCCTTCCCGCTCGCTTTCTCCTTAAACATTAGCCCGCCCACTCTCACCCATCCACTCATTCACTCACTCACACACGCGCACACGCACAGGCAATGGCGAATTCGTTGTGGTCCTCGACGATCCTTCGCGCGAGAACGAAGCCGACCTGATCGTCGCGGCCGAGGCCGTCACAGCGCAGCAGATGGCCTTCATGGTGCGGCACTCGTCCGGGCTGATCTGCGCCCCCCTGCTCCCCAACCGAGCCGACACCCTCGCCCTTCCCCAGATGGTGGCGCGCAACGAGGACCCGCGCGGAACCGCTTACACGATCAGCGTTGACGCCGCCCACCCGTCCGTCACGACGGGCATCAGCGCCCAGGACCGCGCCCTCGCCTGCCGCGTGCTCGCCGACGACGCCGCGGGTCCCGAAGCCTTCCGCCGCCCAGGCCATGTCTTCCCGCTCCGAGCCAAGCCGGGCGGCGTCCGCCAGCGGAGGGGTCATACCGAGGCGGGGATTGATCTCTGCCGTCTCGCCGGCAAGAAGCCCGTCGCCGTCATCTGCGAGCTGGTCGACGACGGCGCCGAGGTCCCCGGCCGCGCGCTGCGCGAGGACCCGGGCATGCTGCGCGGCGAGGCCTGCGTCGCCTTCGCAAGGAAGTGGGGGTTGAAGGTGTGCACCATTGCCGATATGGTCGACTATCTGGAAAAGGTAGAGGGCAAGATCGAGACTAATGGCTCGTGAAGAAGGGAGCTGTGAAGAGGAGTTTCGGGTGAGCGTGTGTCGAGGCTGCGTCGCTGTTGCGCGCGTAACAATGGTACATACAAGTGAGGGGCGGGAGTACCACGTCTTATCAAGGCTCTGATATATCGAGCCTGGTCGGGACAGCGGGTTCGGGTCCAAAAAAGACGTTTACATTCATCATGTAAATATGGTCTGGGTCTCTTGTCTCTCTGGCGTCCTGCGGCATCTGGTTGGCTATCGATAGACAAAAAGGTTACACAGCCTTGAAACAAATCAAGTCGCACAAGTCTACAAATCTCTGGAGTATATGTGTGCGCTTTAGATATTTGTTGATCAAAGATGGAGAGACCCCTTCAACTGGTGGCCTGCACAATTGGACAAAGTATGCTAAACCCTTCCCCATCTTATATATCCCACACTATGCAACGCCTCCACACATATGCCCTAAAAGTTGCCCCCTTTAGTACATAGGCTTCGACATGGGCGTAATGATGCCCTGCTTGACAATGACCCGCGGCTTGGTGGCGTCCTGGAACGTCTCCTTTGTTGACCATTCGGGGCCGACGGGCAACCGAAGCGACCGCTCGTACTGCTGAGACGACTCAAACGGATGTGGCAGTTGCGAAGCCAGGTACTTGTCGTTCTGCGCAGAGTGTTAGCCCACTGTCCCCCGTATGCTTGAAGTCGTGTGAAACATACCTTTCTAATCCGCTTCTCGCTGATGATCACGTCCTTCAACTTGAAGTCCTTTCGATCCTTCTTCTTGACACCTTCGACCTTGGTGATAAAGCGCCCCTGGTGTCTCTTCTTCTCCCGATTGCTCACGCCTTCGCCCACCCAGTTGCCCCAGCCGGGGAGCGTGTTGTCAATCTCCTTTTCGTCGTCCTCGTGCTCAATCTCGGCTTTTTCTTCCTCGAATTGACCGTGGACGTCTTCGCCGGCGAACGCCCGCTCAATCAGCTTTTGGTCACGGATAGCCAGAGGCAAGTGGAGGTCAGCGTCGTCGTCGGAGTCCTGGTCTCCATCTGCAGGTACTGCTGCACCGTTTTGTGATTGAGACTGAGACTGAGACTGAGACTTGGGCTTAGGCTTCGATGTCTTGACGCTGGCGACCGCGGCGCTGGAAACATCGAGATCTTCCGCCTTGGCTTTGACAGCTTTCTTGCTCTTGCGAGCAGACGGTTCGACCTGGGACCACGCTCCGGCAGCGCCAGCTGCTGACGACGTAGGTTCTGCCGACCATGCACCAGCCGCGCCCGGTGCTGATGTCTGTGGCTCCGAGTGGGACTGCAATGTGGGCTCGGCGGCTGCCGTCGCTTTCGCCGCCATACGAACCTCGGCGGCTTTGGACTTTTTGGGTTGTTGACTCGTCTTAACAGCGGCTGCACCGTCGCCCATGCCGAACTGTCGGCGACCGATTTCAACTTCTTCTTCCTCAGAAGCGGCATCATCCGAGTCGAGCTCCCGACGTAGCGCAGCCACAGCCTCGTCGTTCTCTTTCTTGCGCAGCTCCTCGCCTCGTTGCATGAACTTCATCTGGAACAGCTTGGACCTGGGCTCATCATCGTCATCGTAAGCAGCTGCACGCTCGAGCTCCGCCAAGAGACGGTGCCGTGGGTCACCCCCGTCGGAAGCGTCCGAAACATCAGAGCCCTCGTCGTCATCGTCCGATCCGCCACCTCGGCCCTCGATGCGACGGCGCAAATCTTCCTTCCTCCGAGCTATCTCGGTAAGGCCGGCGCGGAAGTTGTCGTCCCACACTGCACGTCCCGCTTTCTTGCCGAGCTTGGCCCACTTGCTCTCCCTATGGCGCGTGCCCATGCGTTCCAGCGCGCGTCTCCGGTCCAGGGCCTCGCGCTCGTCCTCCGAGTCCAACTCGCCAGCAGCAAGCTTCTCCTGATACTCTGCCTCCTCTTCGCGAGCAAGTTCTTTACGATGAATGCGGCGGTAGGCCTTGCTCTTGATCTTCTTGATACGCTTTGCCCGGGCCACCTCGCGCGAGTGCAACTCCCGCTCACGGCGTCGCTGTCGAGCAATCTCTTGCTGCTCGGCTTGCGACAACCCCGACTTCTCGCCCTCCTCTCCCTCCTTCTTCTCCGGCTTGGCCGTTGGTCCAAGCCCACTCTCTTCCATGATGGCCAGAATTGTCTGTTCCAACTCCGTCCCAGATGTCTTCTGCGTGATGGGCATGAGCTCTCCGCTGTCGAGGCCACGGTCATGCGCATTCTGAGCAAGAGGAAAGACGAGATGATCCGCACGGCGATTGTGCTTGACCGTCTCGATCCACCTGTCGAGTGTCTCGTTGGTCTTCTCGTAGGCGGCACTGCGAAGCAGGCGGTCCTGCTGACGTTTGGCCAAGGGAATGTCGAGCTTCTTGGAAGAGCCAGGCTTGACGGCCTTTTCTTCCTTATTCATCAGTCTAAGCGACCGCTTCATGTGCGGATCCTTGACACCAGCCAAGCCGAGGTCTTTCAGACTGAGTTTGTTTTTGTTTGGTGTCGTCGGCTGCTCGTCGTCCTCCTCTTCGCCGGCGAACCCAGCGATCATGCTTTGAAGAGCGTCCACTTTCGACGGGTCGTCTTCGTCTTCCTCCTCTTCGCTCTCGTCATCAGCATCTGTTGATTCTTCGTCATCTTCAGATTCAGAGCCTTCGCCTTCCTCTTCTTCCTCCTCGTCCTCAGAGAACTGGTCCAGCGCAGTGGCAAGGTCAATAGCGTCGGAGCCCAGCGACTCAAGGTCCTCCTCGCCTTCCTCTCCTTCGCCTTCCTCGTCCTCTTCCCCGCCCCTCCTTTTTTGCCCTTTCTTCCCTTTCGACCCACTGCCACCAAATGCAAAACCCTCAAACCGCTCTTCATCACTCTCGCCAAAAGCCTCATCCGAATCCAGCTCCGAATCATCATCCTCCGCCGCCACACCCACATGCCACTCTTCACTATCGCTACCGCCCCCTTCACCATCCGAGAACCCTTCGAACCCGTCCTCGTCCCCATCCCTCCTCGCCCTCTTCTTCGGGTGCTGACCGGAGCCCGCACCCTCGTCGTAGTCGTCACCTTCGTCGTCAAGGCCCTCCCCGTCTTCGTCGTCGCCGTTCTCGTCGCCCCGCTGGCGCTTCTTTTGGGCGGCGGCGTTCGGCCTGTCTTCGAGCCCGCGCGTGCGCACGCCACGAGTCGACTCCGAGACCTGCTCGGCTGCGGTGGCGAAGGCGTCGAGCGCCTTCACGGTGGCTTTGGCGCGGGACTTTTTGAGAGTTCGGGCGTGCGACTTGCCGAATCTGCTGTGACCGCTGCTGTTGCTGTTGCCGCTGCCGCCTCCGGAGGTGGGAAGCAGGGGGCGGCCGTGAGCTTGACGGCCTGGCATGGTTCTTGTTGCTTTTCTTTTCTGTTTATTTTTTTTTGTCCACCCTTCTGTGGTCTTGAAGGAGGGTGGTTTTCAAGGCCGTGTTTGCTAGGTCCAACACGGCCAAAGAGGTGAATGACCTGGGAATTATTATTTTTCTGCCGGAAAATTGCCCAGCACTTTTTGGGCGGTGAGCAACGAGGTTCTCGCATAGTGGGGTTATGAGCTGCGGGGCCGAGCCAGTGAGACTCAGGTACCTCTTGGCATTCAGGGCCTGTTGCCGGCCGGCAGAAGCTAGGACGGCAGAGGACCGCAAAATTTCCGGAAAGTTGGACCTCGCCGGACCCAACGACGCGATTGCCGACCGCGACATCAACCGCCAACTTGTCTCGTCGTCTCAAAGCGAGTCCCTTGTCTCTCTCTCTCTCTCTCTCTCTCTCTCACACACACACACACACACACAGAGAGACGCAATAATGCAGCCCACTCGCGTGCTCCAGGCACTGCGCTACCGCAGGCTGCGTCTCACGACCAAAGACGTCAACAAGGGCTATTACAAGGGCACAGGCACGGGATCCATGGGTCGGCACACCAAGAAGGGTGGCTACATCATCGAGTGGAACAAAGTGCGGACCTACGTCTGCCCGCCGCTGGAAGGCTTTAAGGTTCGCAGGACCCGTCTGATGCAAGAGGGATGGGGACGTGAAAAGGATCCGAGGTCGGTTGCTGACACAGCTCACCACAGCTCACACCGTTCGTCGCGCGCACCATTGCCCCGACACGCGGCGACTATGACGGAGTCCCGCTTGGTCCGAAAGACCCTGCAATGTACCTCTCGCGATGGAAGGCTGAGAACGGTCTTGATTGAAAGGCCGGCTAGGAATGGATGCGATATGAGTCGAGGCTTTCCAGTGTATGAGATTGCCGCGTAATGCCAGGTAGAGGCATTGAGGAGCAGGATAGTTAGAGGTTTTTGGTCCTCAGGTCAACGGATTGTACCATGGGATGGCGTTCTGGGGCGTTTTCCGAACTGTATACAAATGTATAACACATAACCGCGCTCCCCGCGCATCGGATGGGGTGATATGCAATGTCTGAGCAATATTAGAGCGGCAAGGTTCAAGAAACTGCATTCTAAAACAATCTTGCACCGTCTCGAAGGTGACTCTTGTTCTAATGGGGAGACAAAAGAAAGCGTACAATAAAATACAACCCTTGCAATGCCAAATTGCAACCCAGAAAGAAGGGTATCAAATCAACTTGTATCCTACAAACCTCTCAAGCCTTCGCTTTCGGAATATCCTCGTCGGCCGTCACGAATCTCTCTAGGTCTGGTCTTTCGCCCGGCGTGGTAGGCGACAAGAATGGCGTCCCGAAAGGGGTAGCAAACCCTGGGGTCCCCCCCTGGGGGTCCTTCTCTTCTTCGCACCGCGCACTCGAGTCAGCCGCTTCCCCCTCCTGGCCCTCTTTAGCTTTCATGGACGGAGCGGCCACAAAGCTGCTCGAGTCTGCCGTCGGCAGCCGGACTGAGTTCTGATCTGCCAAGGTAACCATGCTAGCTGTCTCGGGCTCCTTGCGCAGGCTGAAAGGCGTTGCCAGCCCGCCGATGACAACTCGCTTTCCCGTAACACCGGTTTTCAATGCGTCGGCCGGTGAGAGCAGCCCAGAAGTTTTGGCCGCTGCTGGTGCTGGTGCTTGTTGAGCGCCATTATCCGCGTCACCACCGACCGGCCCAGCAGGGCGCAAGTCCAACCCGCTCTCCGCAGGGGTGGCTGAAGAACCATGAGTACCGACACCAGTCTCCTCCACCTGCTTCTCCCCAATTATCCCCCTCCAAGCCTGTGATTTCCCCATCTGCGAAGATGTGGCGTCCCCGCCCTCCCTTGCCAACTGTTCCTTCTGCCTCTCCAGGTCCGAGAACGTCCTGGCTCCCTGGCCCTGCTCAGAGGGGTTCGCGATGCCGACCTCGGGCGCCTTGGCGGCGAGCGCCTCCCGGTGCACGGTCGCCTCGTCGTGCTTGGAACCCCACAGCGCCCAGAGCGACAGACCGAGACCCTTAGCCCTTTCCCTCTTCTTCTTCTTGTCCTCCTCCTCGCCCGCCCTGAGCCGCCGCCCGGCGAGCGCACTAGGGGGCGGCACCTCGCCTTCTCCGAACACCTCGTACCCGCCGGCGCCGTCGGCAACATCGCGCAGGCGGCGGCGGTGCACGCGCGCCTTGGCCTTGCGGAAGCGGGTGTCCCAGCGCCGCTTGTGCTCAAGCCACTTGCGCACGGTGCCGACCTTGACGATACCGACGAGGTCGCGCTCCATGCAGCAGCCCGGCAGCTCAGTGGGTTCCGGGAGCGGCAGGATAGCGCCGTGACGGGAGACTCGTTGGCGGATCATGTGGTTTTCAAAGGGCGGAAGAGGGTCGCCTGCTTTGCCGATCGAAGCGTGCCGATCGGTGGCTTTTTCGGTGGTGTTCTTGCCTGGAGCGGCGGGTTTCTGTTGCAGAGTTGTGTGTTAGAATGTGTCGGTTGACTACCTTGGGCGGCCGCTCTTGCGCATGACTTACAGAAGCTTGGTTCTCTTGACTTACGCTTGACGACGAGGAGCTCGAGCTTGAGATAACCGATATCTCGCCATCGTAAAGGATATCTACCTCGGTCTTCTGTGCTCTCGCCAGTGCCCACGCTGAGAATTGTGCAACGCTCTAGTTCAGTTAGCCAAAACCGTCGTCAACGAGAAGAGTGATACAAACTCACTCGGTACATGTATTTGGCCGGCCTTGTGAAACTAAGCGTCGGAGCCACGTGGCACATATCGTCCCACACCTGCAGCTGTACATCTGTGGGTTTGTATCGCTCAACCAACGCCTTCGCCTTCTCGTCCATCAGGGCCTCGGGCGGCAGGTACTGCGCAGGGTTGGCGCACTTATGTGCGAGATATATTTGCTCGTCACGCAGCAACTCGCCGCCTCCGACCATGATGAACAGAGGCGGGAGGCCGCCTAGCGTGGGTTGCATGATGGGACTAACCAGCGGGTGGGCGAGCAGCTCGTTGGTGGTGTACATCTAGTCCGCAGTCAGCCCACAGCAACATTTCAACCGTCAAAAGGGCTCTGCGAGGCCTACCTGGATTTGCTCTTTAATTTCGACTTGCTCTCCGTCAATCACAAATGTCAGCCGATGCGTGGCCTCGGTAACGTCCTTAATGGTGGGCACGCCGCTTTCTTCGCCTGGCTGACCCCCTTGAGCGATGATTGTCTTCTTCTGTGCCACGGCTGCCTTTTTCAGTGCTTCCAGTTCCTCCTCATCAGGAGGTGGCCACGCCGGCGACGGCTTGTGGTGGAAACCCGACGGCGGAATATAGTCCAGCGGAGAATCCCCGGCGACACTCGGAAAAGAGTGCGTCAAGTCAACCCAAGGACTGATGAGCACAGCACCTGCGGGGAGTGGGACGCCCCTGTCTCTGAGGACGACCATCATGCTCAGAACCATGCCAGCACCCGCTGAGTCGCCGGCGAGGATGATGGTGTTTGGTGGCTGCTGCGAGATGAGATAGAGATACGTGGCGAGACAATCTTGGAGGCCACATGGGAAAGGGAACTGGGGCGCGAGCCGGTACCGCGGTGCCAATGCGCGTGCCTTGAGCTTTCGCGCGTGGCGCTGGATCTGGTAGCGGTGCTCGTCAACGCTGCCGAAATAGTACCCGCCGCCGTGGACATAGAGCATGACACGGTTACCCGGGTCGCCATTCTTCTTGCGTTCCTGGTAGTCGGCCTTCATCTCAACCCACTCGGCCTTGAGCGGGCTCTTGGGGGCGCGCCATTGCCACCACTGTTTGCCGCCGACCTGGCGAACGCCCTCAGGCCCCAGCTGCTCCACCAGGAGATCCGCGGCGCGCACGAGGTCCTGCTCGGGGATGTCGACATGGTCGACCCTTACCCACGTGGCATGCGGCACCCACTGGCTGGTGAAAGCCTGCAGCTCCTCAACAGTGTGGCGCGAGGCATGGGCCAGAAAGGAGCGGATCAGGTGCAGGCCTTCGTCATATGAGAGATGGGACGTTGGCTTGTGGGCCAGGGGTTTCCGGTTCAGGTACTATCCTGTATCAGCCCGGCCTCGACCACTCGACGGAACCTCACGTGTCCTCCCAAGGTTACGTTGCGAAAGGTTGCGTTGCGACTCACATGCGATAAGAAGGTCGAGATAACAGTCGGCGTCACCGCCAGACTGACGGCGGCCGTGTTCATGGTGGGCGTAGTGTCTCGCAGACTCGCTCAGGAGATGTTCATTCAACAAACGCCATGATATAGGATGTTTATGGTTGTTGTGGTGTTGCTGGGTGGAATGGGGATATAGTGTCTTTCGTCTCAAGATGATGTCATACGGCACATAAAAGCCCAACCATTGAACCACAAATGGAGTGTGAACATGTACTGTACAGATCTGGCGCGGCTGTCTGACGATCTCCAACAATAGCGATCGGCTGTGCAAGGGCCAATGATAACCATCGGCCAAGCGGCGCCGATTGTCCCTGAAACTTGGTGCACGGCTGTTGGTTATTCGGTAACGATGGACGAAAGTATTCAAGCGGCGAGGTCGAGGTCACACAAGGTTGGACTCAAAGTGTGCCCGTGCTAACTACGGTGTAAGGTACCACGACTCAGGATCTGGGCTACGGATCGCGGGTGGGTGAGAGGAAACGAGGGACGGAACCGACTCTCATTGTGGTGGAAATAAGGCCTTGGCGAGTAGATCTGTGTGCCCCTGAAGTTTGAAATTAGGATTGGATGGGGGGATATTGTGGCCCTGCGTGTGTGCACCGACCACACCTAACTTCCGGCGCCTTAACTTCCCGGTAATCGATAAGCCTAGCCCGCAGCTCCCCGCGGTGCAAGCTCCGCGTCACCTGAAGTATGCCTACCGCGATTCTTTTGTATACGTATATCATTTTCGCCGTTTTTGAGACCGCAGCGTCAATCTTGCTTCACCAAATTCAACCCGTAGATTACCTTACTTTGACTTGACAGATAAACACAACAGACACCCACCATGGCGACACAGTACGAAAGTAAGGATTCTCAACCCCGCCGATGCGAGGCGACCCTCCCAATCTAGAAACGAACCGAAGCTCACACTCTCTCCCCCAAGTCGAACACAACATCAAACCTTCTTCTTCCACCTCCCGCCGGCGCCGGCAGCTCGACATGTCGACCTTCACCGCCCACCTTCACAACCTCCTCCCCGATTCCACCAGCTCCGCATCCTCCCAAACGACAGAACAACATCACAACCCGCACGCCGTGCCCAACCCCGCCGACACCTCGGCCCTCTTCCGTCTTATTCAAGACCAGATGGGTACGCTCGCGGCGACGGCGCCGACCGAGGACAACCGGGCCTTCCTCGAGTCGCTGGTTGAGGCGCTCGAGCCTGACGTGGCTCGCCCGCCGCGACAGATCGAAGGGGTGACGCAGGAGTTCCTCGACGGGCTGGACCGTGTCCCTCGCCAGTCTCTCCGTGCCGACGACGCATGTCCCATCTGCGCCGAGCGCTTTCTCGACGACCCTTACCCCCTCGTCGTCGAGCTGCCCTGCCACGCCAGCCATCGATTCGACCTCGAGTGCGTCGGCCCCTGGCTGCGCGCCAAGGGGACCTGCCCCATGTGTCGGAAGGAAGTGGGCAAGAGGAAAGAAGTGGTCGTTTCTACTGCGCAGGGGGAGGAAGGAGAAGAGGAGGAGGACGATGTGGATGGGCTATATGCTTGAGTACCTACCGTAGGTAGGCTGGTAAGCGGGGTGGTTAAGAGGTGGCTTTCCTCAACTGCAGTGTTTGATTTGAGTTGCGCAGCGATTCTTGGGTTAGTATCGAGTGTAGCGGGCTCAAAGAGTTAACATGGCATGACACAAAGGCGTAAATTCGCATCGTATGTTCTTCCCTTTACTCCGCAATGCAGCCAATGCGTCTCAAATGATTTAACATTTCCCAGCGCCCGGCCAAGAATGTTTTTGTCTCGGACTTCATCTCTCCTCCTCTAATTTATTCACCACCCTCACATAGGTGCGACCTTTCCATGCTTCTTGCCCACCGTTCCTCCGCTTTTGGTCTTCTTGTCCGATTTGTCGGCCGCCTCCTCCGGAGCCCGTGGTTTCGAAAACTCCTGATTCGCCCCACTCGCCTCGAGCGGGTTTCCATTGCTCTCTTCGGCGGCGCTTTGCTTCTCCTCTTCCGGTGTGGTCTTGTTCGGGTTGAAAGCCGCGTCCGTCTTCTCGGCCGCCTGGTCGTCCGAACCGCTCTTGGTGTTATCCGACGGCCGCGGCTTCAGGCTCTGCCGGTCCTGATCGTCCTTGTAGGCGAACAAGCCAGCGCTAGGGTGATATTGCCGCTCAAGCGCGCGACCAGCTGCCGGCAGGGCTGAGGTTGCGGGGCGTAGGATCCGCGCCCGGATGAGAAGTTGTTGTGCGCTTGTTCGGAGAGCCATTGTGGTCGATTACGGTCTGGAATGAGGAAGCTGGCTGTGAAATTGAAGGATTTATCGGGTCAAGATCAGAATTACAAGTCTGGTGTATAGGATAATCAAGTATTGAATATGTTCGAAGGGGTGGTGAGGAGTAAGTTGGTTGTTGAGCATCGAAGCTCAACCTCAAGACGAGGCAGGAACATCCCAATATGTGACGTCATTGCGATCTCTCGCTGCAGCACCTCATCTCAAGTGGGGGCCAATTACGTGACGGAATGCCAACCACACAGGCTCACGAGGCTGTCCCGCACATGTACCAACTAACAAACATAGCCATCTTTCATGCATTTTGACTTGCAGATCCGAGAATTTATTGTAGTAGTGTTCTCACATTGGTTCTATAGTTAGATGTCTTTTTTTTTCCCAGATTTCTGAGGTGCTATTGGAATGGTTCATTCTGGCCTACCTGGGCTCTTCAATTTGACCGTTTGAAAGATAAATATGACACAGAAACCAAGGAGTGTAAGACAGGATCAGGAGCATGTGTGAAGACATCAGTAGAGAACGAGAGACCAGAGTGAAGAATTGATGAAAGTAGAAGTGGAAACCAGACTCAATATCTCAAAGCTTTCCTCCAAAGAAGTCAAGTCTTTTTTTTTTGAGCTGAGCAGGGAATGTACCGAGAAGCGAAGCTTACAAGCCAGGCATGAAAAATGCAGCGGCACCCTCAACAGGAAAGAGATGGAGACAGATTAGGACCTTGAGATATTAGGTCCAGATTAATGCTCAATGTTTCAAGTGTCACGAAGCGTCAAGCGCATATTTGCTGTTTTTTAATGTGTAAATGGCTGTTGCTTACTATACGATTCAGGAAGGATTCCCGGTCACAACAACGGGAGTGGCTTGTCAAATTCTCCGAACGGTATCCCTATCGACCGGGACTGCGGAGGTCGCTAGGCACCTGGGACGTTGTGTATGTCTCTTTATCCCTGCCACGTCCAGGAAACAACCAATATCGGATAGCAACCGCGTCCGTGCCGCGTCAGCGCTGGATATGCAAGATAAAAACTATAACTAGTTGGCATGCGCCGCAAGTGAATGACTTGCCAAGAAGAAGTGGATTATGTTCGATCTGCCGCAGCCAACTGCTTACAATAGTGTAGTTATTCAGAGGTATAGACGACTTTGTACGTTACACATGGTTGGAAGCGGCGGTGTTCCCGTCCACGACAAGACGACCAAAGATTGGCATCCTGGCGCCCCGTCTCGGAGTAAGACAAGATTAGACAATATGCACTGCATAGTATACTAGGACGCAGAGTGGGGTGTCCGGGGGATAGCATAAATGCAACGGTCAGCGCTTTAACTATTTCGGAAAGCTGCCAGCGACCCCGGCGTTTCGACCAAGTATAAACTGTACAAATAATTGCACGAAATACCTTAGCTATACGGCTTCGTTCACCGTTCGTTGCTTATACAGTAGTTGTAAACCAGAGGCACACAGCTTCCATCACCTGCATCCTTCTGGAAGCATTCTTTTGTTAGGAAAAGCAGATTGGTTTCAGGTGGCCTGCAGTCTTCAGGGGTGGGATGTCGGTGGCAGCGGACATTTCCGAGCGCCCAAAATCCGCGACAATTCGTCGGTACGACGGTGCGTCTTTCCCAACCTGGAGGCTTTGCCGAGAGGTTCCCGGGATGGTCCTCGCAACTGTGCGGCCAAGATCAGGATTCTGTCAGATGAACTCGCAGTTTCTCAACGAGGATGGCTTGCAACAGCAACCGCTAATACCCCATCAGCTACACCGTTGGTTTCCCACGAGACTACACTATTGATAGGCTCGGCCAGCGGTGAGCCAGTCAAGTCGACGTACCGGAGAAAAAAGTGAAGCGAAAATTGGCTTCTGGGCGGGGCCGCAGGTTAAATGCACCTTGCACGTGGGAGGACATGGGTCTGGGCTCCCATCCAGCTGAGACGTGCTGTCATTTCCCGTTCATCAATGAGAGGTTGTAGCGATCCCTACGAATACACTACAACACTACAACCCTACACTGCGTAGTAGCGTACTGTGTAATCGGTATGAATACCAACCACAACGAGCCGTGGAACTTGCGAGATTTCTGGCGCACTTTTGCCCACTGCGAAAATGGCGAGATGGTTTATGTATATGTACACTACCCCAGACTGTACCCCTTTTGAAACAGCAGATATAGACACCTGAGGGTAGGGAAACTTCCTCCACATGTCAGTCTTCAGTTTCGGCTATGCAGAACACAATGCATGATGCCATAAACTACACTTGCACTAACCCTGAGTCAGTGGGACCCTTTCCCTGATTTGTTTTGGTTTGCCGCGTTAGAGGAGCACTTCGAATCGTCATGGAGTTAGCTGAAGCGGTCCAATCGAAATCCGACAATCTGGTTTCCAAACGAGTTCCCAAAAACCGGCTCCAACAGTGTCGACAACCCGAGCCGCCCTGAAAGTGATAAATTTGGCCGGTTCCCAGGGCGCTGGGTCGACGGTACTGTTAAGCAGGGACGGTCGTCCTTTTTTTTTTGAGGACGCGGGGGCGCTGCCTCGGGGCTGTCTCTGATCGTATCCGCTTTCGATCCAAGACCCCAACATGGCAAAGTGGTCTTAGCGTTCGTTACCGCTAGCCCGGCTAGGTTTGATTGCCACGCCCAGCCCGCTCCGCTCAACTTGCCAGCCGTGGTGGCCACGAGGTCGCCACGCGCATGGAATGGCGAGGGCTGTCGGCCTGTGTGCGTCTGGTCGCCAATTCCCCCCCAAGTCCCCTGCTGCAGCCGAATACCACAGCAGGCCACTGCCGACATCAGCATTCGCTCATCGTCCAATCGAACATGGCCTGACAGCACACCGCACTGGAGTAACCACCCCCAGACAATTCGGCCGTGCCACACGCTATGCTGCCATGTGGCATTGGCTTGCATCCTGAGACTTGTCAGACGCAGCACGAAGGGTTCTGCGGGATGCGATGGGCACCTTGGTGTGCGTGGTTCGTCAGATCAAATCAAACGCCAGTCAAAGGGGCCTGCCACACGAGGGGAAAAGAAAAAAGAATGAAGAGGCGCCATGGCGGATGCGCTGCAGAAGCCGTGCACCCATTCAGGGCGCGATCTGCGCTCCTGAGTCGATGGGGCGTTCAATTGCCAACTGCTTCGAGTAAAACCTGCCGAACACGAAGGATACCATGAGATTATTTCTTTGTTCCGCTGATTCAAGGGGTCTAGAGACGGCAGCAAAAAAGAGAAAAAAACAATAAACCTAGTAAATAGCAGGCAGTTAGCCATTGTATAGAAGCTAGAGCTCCTCTGTTTCCTTGTTTGAGGTAAAAGACGGGCCTGGCAGGTGATACAACTTAGGTTATCATGATATCCGTAATACTGGGGCCCAAATCCCTGTAAATTCCCACGCCGCCAGACTCGGACCAGGCACGCTTCCTGGAGTCGGAGCCCCCAAGACCTCCACCACCTCAAGGAGGCCAGCTCCATTCTATTCCTGTCTTCCACTCTTGAACTGGTTACTCCGACTCGCTTTTGTTTTAGGCCCCAGGCTAAATCTGTCAAACACCAATCGTTGGCAAACTGGACGCCCGCTTGAAATTCGATCTCGAAAACACCCTAGACTTTCCTCAGCCTGTCGCCCTGACCTCTTCGCTTCATCCCCTTCCCGGCGTCCGGCTTCGATACCCCTCAATCGCCGAGCGACCGTCTCGCCGCCGCCCGCTTGCCCGATCAAGGGCGCACGACTGTCGTGCCTACCGCCGAGTGCCTTCGCCCTCGCAAACGCATTGCCCGAATTGAATCACCTGTTTTCGACGGGTCCCGCCCGAACAGAAGCCAACCTCGCCTTGCTCTTCCCGTCCCGTGTTCTCGCCAGTTTCGAATGTCGATCTGGTTTGGTTTCTACCCCGTCTGTGAACCGCCCGAGCCCGTTTCGATCGCCCGGGGGTATCTCATGCTGTGCGTTCGCACTGGGCCGTGAACTCTGCGCTAGGAAATCTCAAGCCGGTTCAGCTTGCTGGAGAAAGGGCCGAGGGAATTGAGGCCATGGGTAACAGTCAGGGAAAGCCCGTCGAATTCGACGGCGAAGGTGCGTTCGCGAGTTGGGTCCCTCGTGCGTTTCTTTTACGTGTCTCAGCTCACTAACGCATTCATCGGCTGCTTCGTAGTGAACCTGAACCACTTCCGCCTTCTCAGGGTTGTCGGGCGAGGCGCCTTTGGCAAAGTACGGATCGTCGAGAGAAAGGACACAAATTTGTCATTCGCTCTTAAATACATTCGGAAAGATGAAGGTAGGCTGCGACATTCGTGGGGCTTGACGGTTAAAGAATGAGGCATGCTGACGGGCCCCTCCTGCCAGTCGTGCGTTCGGAAAGCGTCCGCAACATAATACGCGAACGGCGAATGCTCGAGCATGTGAACCACCCCTTCATCTGCAACTTGCGGTACAGCTTCCAAGACATTGAATACATGTACGCAAATCCTCTGCCAACTTCCCGGGCCAAGCTCACAAGGACAGGTACTTGGTCGTCGACCTCATGAGCGGTGGAGATCTGCGGTTCCACATCTCGAGGAAAACCTTCACCGAGGAAGCAGTACGGTTCTGGATATCTGAGTTAGGGTGTGCATTGCGGTACATACATGGCCAGGGCATCATCCACCGCGACGTAAAGCCCGACAATGTGCTCCTCGACGCCGACGGGCATGTGCACTTGACAGATTTCGTATGTTTTTTTTTTTTTTTGCCGTTGTATTACTGCCATGGCGTCGAACTAACCTTGGACAGAACGTTGCTTCAGATATTATCAAAGGCAAAGTCTTGACGAGCAAGTCCGGCACACTGGCATACCTGGCGCCGGAGGTCTACGCAGGAAACGGTTACGATGTTCGCGCGGATTGGTGGTCTCTGGGCGTACTGTTCTACGAATGCATATACAACAAGGTATGCGTGGCCTGCATCTCTTTCCCCTTGCCGCGCCTGTCATCGGTGTTTTGGTCCAAATCACCAAAGTACAGTCGGCGCTGACGCACCCAACAGAGGCCGTTTGAGGGCAATTCCGAATCATCCCTGAGCTCCGTCATCCAAGCCGCGAGGCCCAAATTCCCAGTCACAAACCCTCCGGTTTCGCTACCATGCATGTACGCCATCAAGGATGCGCTGGAGGCCGACCCCGATAAGCGGCTTGGTTCAACATGGGAGAGTTTCACTCAGCATGAGTTTTTCTCATGTATCGACTTTGTCGCTCTTGAGAGAAAGGAGATCGAGCCCGTGTTCGTGCCGTCGTCAGAAAAGACCAACTTTGACGCTACGTACGACCTGGAAGAGCTCTTGCTAGAAGAAGCTCCATTGGAAGCCCGTGCACGGAGACAGAAGCCTCGCGAAAAGTTGAAGGAAGATGCCACGGACAAGGAGATCCGCGAGGACGAACTCTACCGCATGATTGAGACTGATTTCCGGCCCTTCGACTACACGGTCGCAGCGTACAAGAAGTATGGCGTCCCGCTCCTCCCTACAGCCCTAGGTTTTGAAATTGACACCTCACAGAATCACACAACAACAAGAAGCAGACGCCACCGGACAAAATCCGTCACCACAACCAGCCAGCCTCCAACCGCAAGCTCTGACAACCGACGAAGCGACCCCTTCCCCAGCCACCAACGGCGTGGCACCACCAAAACAGTCCCACAACAACACCAACAACAGGCAACAGCAGCAGCGCGCAACAAGCGCCAACCACCACAACCAGCAGCAACAGCAACAACAACAGCAGCAGCAACAACAACGACGCGGCGGCGCGCCGGGTCGCCCGCCCCCGCTCGCGCCTTATCCGCAGTCCTATTCGCCCAGTACGGGTAGCAGCAACAATAACAATCGCGCAAACCGCGCAGGCATGATCGTCGGCAGCCCCACGGGCGGCGTTCAGGTGACGCTGGACGGCGGCAGCAGCTGGAGCGATCTGGCGCGCCAGGACGCGACACTCCCCGCCGACGCAAGCGGCGCCAACAATGATATAAACGGCAAACCATCGTCCGAGAGCTCCGGGGGCGGCGTCTTCGGGTTCCTCCGTGGCAAAAAGGGCAGAGGGAACAGCCCCAAACCTAAAGAACGCGGCGTGCTGGGCAAGGAAGGGGCCCGTGTCGTTCTCGGGTGATGGGTGTTCCTTTGTGATTTGGCTGGCTTATAATACATTGGAGCAAGAAAGAGTACAATCTGGACAAGAGAGGGTATGAGAACAGGAGTTGTTGGGATGTAGAAGGGGATGGCGATCCAAGGTCTCGTCCCCTTCCCAAGTGCATATACGCCGACGGGGTGCTCTCCTCGATCTATACATCATACATAGATATAGCCAGCTACGGAATCAGTACCAAGTTGGTTGACTGGCGGGCAGGAGGAAAGGATAGGAGCGATGCTGGTTCCCCGCACTGCAATTGAGGAGGTCAAGAACGGGTATCAGTCCGGATGGGTCAAAGGGGGGAAAGGTCCTTTGACTTCAAATTCGGTTCGGGTTCCTGGAATTGGAGACCGGCTTTGCCGTGGGCTGCATCGCGGCCATTTTCTTGGGTTTTGCTTGCTTTGGAGCTGGTTGGAACAGGCATGCATGGTCATCGTTGAGCAGGAACAGGGGGGGCAAAGCATGAGCATAGTCACAGTGACAGGCCGTCTCTCTTGTCGTTTAGGTACCTACTACATATTTTAGTCGTATATTTGTGGTCATTGCATTGTCATCCGAGCTTGGTTCGGAGATCCGTGATTTTCATCCCCTATCACCCCATGTAGCCCATCTTTTACGTGATTGATATCCCGGTTTATGTGTGCTCTGCCATATACTATTTCCCATTCCACATCGGTACTCGCCAAGTGTTGTGTGCCTGCAAGCAATTGAAGTATAACTAAGGCGGTTACCGGTCTTGGGATGGCTATATACGGAGGTATATTCAAAGGGGTGGTAGCCGGGAAACATTCAGTCTAGGAAAACAATGGGCAGAAGGGATCTTCGGCCCATACGATCACCTCCTAAATGGAGATACAAACTCAAATAGCGGCATGAGGCCTGTGAATTCAGTATCTTCAGAACCAACTTCAGCTTGAAAGTTGACAGACGGTCGACTCAGAGGCAGCCTGCACAGAGCAAGTGAGAGCGATTCTATCACCAACCTGAATATTTCTCTCTTTAACCACCTGGGACATTGGTCCCTTCAAACAGTCAGGAAAATGAGTACTTGACATGTACTGTTTATCGTTCTGGTCCTGTTCTCCCTACACAGTCCTCAAACTGTCATACACCTCCACTGCAAAGAACTCGACTTGTAGTGTTCTTTAACGGAGACCTTACAACAAAGTCGAATGACAGATCGAGCTGATGCGTACTGTAGATCAATAAATCCGACTTGATACGAATACATCTAGGCTCAAATAACAGCGAACGCTGGCCTTTGTCTGCCAGTAAATACTTCTGAGTCCATCCAGTGATAGATCGTGCCCAACGAATATGAAGAACAGAAAGCCCACTAAACACAAATCGTAATTGACTTCGTTCGAACGTTGTTTCCAATAGGTATCTCCAAATACTCCATCCGCATCCTCCCTTTTCCATATGTTTGTTTATGATGGGCACGGGGCGTAGTATCCGCGTGTTTGCATCCGCCTTCCTGGGCGCCCAATCCATGCGATGTTATCTCCCTTTGAAACTCCGTAGTGCCTAGCAAACGCAAAATGACCGAGAAAGGAGAGGGTGCCCCCGACGAGTGCCCCAAACCTGTTGTACAACAATTCGAGATACCAAGGATGGACAAAATTTGCTAGGACTGCTTCTGCGTCTGCGCTTGCTGTGGCATCTTGTTGGAGAGCTGATCCTTGTCCTTGCAGAGGTATTTTCTGAGCGCGTCTTGGAAGTCATCCTGGCTGACCACGGGTCCAAAGCCGTCGCACTTAGCCTTCTTCTGCAAATCTGCGCAAAGGCCGTCCAAATCGAAATCGCCGTCCCTAGCTTTAGGGCAGTTCTGTATCTTCTCCCTGTGAGGTTGTTAGCGAAGCTACACCAGGTAGAGCTTGGGGCTACTCCAACGTACCAAACTTCGTCGCATTTCAGCGGCTGATTGGCCTTGCTAGCCGGCTCATCATTGTCCTTCGCCGCATCGATCTGTGCAATAAGATCTTTCTTGGGCGGTGCGGGGCTCGGAACCGGCAGGTTGTACGGTGTGAGAAAGTCAACGTCTAACGCGTCGTTGAAGAAACTGTCATCGAAGCCCTGCGACAGTATGCTCTCTTGTGGATCGCGGTAGCCGCCAAATATTTGTGGGTCAAACTGGAAGTCGTTCTGCGGGAGCCACTGAGTAAAGTCGTCTACGCCTGTATTGGCAAAATGACCAAGGTCTAGAAGACCGTTAGTGTGACACATTCATGTGCGTATGGCGCGCGTTACAGTTTGCCAATGCACTCACCTTGAGATTGGTTGTTGAGACTTGGGTGCTCCTCTCCAATTGTGCTCATCGTATCGAGAGGCTTGAATCCCATAGGTGACTGAGTGGAGGGTTCAGGCGATGTTCCACACGACGAGCTCGGGCCGCCCATGTTAGAGTTTGAGGATGCGGAAGGAGAGCTCGTTGATGTAGCACCACTCATATTATAGTGAGAGTCTGCGCTGCTTGATGACCCATTTGTGCGTTTGCCGTTGCTGAGGTTGCTGAGGTGCGGCGCGTAAAGATCGGAAGACATCTTGGCCAGACCCTGCCTCGTTTGAGAGTCGAGGCCGACTTGGCTGTAACTGCTCGAATTGCCGGGGCTGACCCCGTCTTGCGAGTTCTCGCTCGGACTCTGATGGTCACCGCTGTTTTGCTTGGATGACTGCGATGCTGTTGCAGAGAGCTTCTTGGCGTTGTTGATGGGAGGCCCAGGAAGACTGCCAAACTTGGGAAATTCAAACTGGAAGTTGACATCATTCAGGTTGTTGACGAAAAGGTTCCCGAAGGGCGAAGCAGGACCTGGCTGAAGGGGCCGAGCGCCCGCGAGTGCTGATAATCGCTTCTTGTATTCGTTCAACTCGACGGTTAACTTGTCAACTTTGGCACGGAGCGTCTCGTTTTCATTGTTCGCAGCCTCGGATAGCTTCTCCAGTTCCTGAACTTTATTCTCTAGATCTCTGAGGTGTTTCTCCTTGCGCTCCCTGAAGGCTCGTTGTGCGGCCCGATTCTGAGCCTTACGTTTCTGCGCGAAGAAAAGAAAAACATTAGTTTGGATCGCTTTAGCATATGGATCGCCGAGACGGCTGAAAGCCAACCTACCGAGCTCGGTTCCGTAGTCAAGGGCTTCCTGCCCGGCTTCTTCGCAACCTTCTCCTCACTCTCCCGGCGCTTAGCCCCCGGATTCTCTTCGTCATCCGGATGAGTTCTCTTCTCCGGTGACTCGGAATCTCCAGAATCGGACTTCAACGCCCGCTTCGAACCTGGAAGGTCGCCAATCATCTTGGCCTGGCTGGTGTCATCGAAGGAAAAATCAAGGGTGGGGTCGGCTCCTGGAAAGTCGTAGTCATAGTCCAGGTCGGGGCTGTTTTGGAAACTAGACAGACCATCCCCTTGTACGGGCGAACCATCGAAGAGAGGCGGCACGTTGAAGCCATTGTTGGACATGCCATTGCTCGGACGATTGGAATTGAGGGCGGCGAACAGCAGGCTCTGCTGCTGCGGAGTCAGGACAAGGCCCTGCAGCGGGTTCTGCGACGACGTCATCGTGACCTGCTTGCACAGCGCGGCGCTGGCTATCGCAGAGATAAAAGAGAGTATCCACAAGTGGAATTATGGTATAGGCCTGTTGTAGGACGAGGTGTGACGGCTCCCAAGCTTAGAAGCAAGGTGTTGTCTTGGGCAAAACGCCTTGCGGCGGCAGCAGGGAATGCGGCGACGGGCGTTAAATCCGAGCTCAGCCGGAGGATAGGCGGGGTATCGGACGTTGAACAGAGACGAGCAAGAGAGACAAAGCCGCCGACGTCAGAGTCCCAGCGCTTTTCAGAGCAGGAAATGTGCAGTCGGACAGACTGGGCCTGCAAAGGTCAAGCCGCCAGAACAAAGGCGCCAGACACTTGCCTAGCAGGCGAATAATTTCAGGTGTGGAAGGGCGCGATTGCACATCCGAATGTCGGGTGTGGTGGAGATGGGAAGAAAGTCGCGGCCATTCTGCATGATTTGCTGCCTGAATTGCACGCAGCTGACAGGCACTTGCTCGCCCCCGCGGAGTCGAGGCGTGCCGCCCTGGAACGGCCAGACTCGGCGTGATTGGGGGCGGCGAATTTGTCAGCCTTCATGGAATGACTGGGAATTCATAAGTGCCCCGAGTCCGTGCACAATGGTTACCTGTCCACAGGTCCGAGCCAGCTCGCAGTCTCAATTGCTTGTCCTAGCCCCTCTCTATACTGTTCGAAACTGTCGGTGGTGGCAGGCGGCTTGTGACAACCAAGGGGCCAAGTGATGCAGAAGGAGTCTGTGTTGCAAATGGTACATACGAAGACACGCCTGCTTGACTAGTGTAATTCATCCCCTTTTGCTAGCTCAACCATTGCTTGATAGCAATCCGTTTGCCCAAGTATTTCCCTTGTCCTTTAGCTTCTGATCGACCGTGGCGCTGAGTCAGACCGGACTGTACTGTACGCCCCTCAGACCAGCGGACCAATACAGAGAGCGACGCAGTTTAGTCCGGTAACACCAAAGTCGGCGGCTTTTTGTTGTGGTGCAGTGTAACACTTCGGCACCACTGGAGCCCCACCTCATGGAATGTACCAAGGTACTGCGTAAGGTCTCGCAAGTCAAGTTTCATGAGAAGGGAAAGGCGGTCAAACGAGCTGGTTCGTGCTGCCCCGCGTCCCCTCCGGCTGTCAATCGATCATGATCCGTGCGCTTTCGGCTGGCTGAAGACCCCGCAGCTGCATCTCCGCAGACCGCGGCAGGGTGTCCCGAGAATGATGCCATCAGCCTTGTCCAACCTAAATCGAACCTCTTCAGAGTCGAGTGAGCACGGCAAAGCTCGGCATTCGTAGCCCCCGTTCCGGACGGCATAGCTTGAAAAGCCCAAAAGGTCGGGTGCGCGGACAAACTTAAAAAGGGACGCAAGAATTCAACTCTCTGCCGTCATGGACATTGCCTACGACCATATCCAGGAATCAAACTTTCCGGAGGAGCCCAGCGAGTCGCAATCAGCGGAGAAGAAGCCGGCCGCGCAGACTAGCTTAAATGCTGACTTGCAAGATGCTTACCGCGCCTTCTCCTCCAGCCCGTGGGGCGCCCGCATCGGGGGCTTCTTCGGGACTGTTGTAAAGCAGGTGCGTTTCCTCAGCTTCCACTAGCATGGTCACCATCCTTACCATCACCGATCTCCCAGGGTGAATCCGTCTACCGTGAAGCGCAGCAGGAACTCTCCGCCGTGGGCCAGGATGCCACGCGCGGCTTCACCGACCTGCGCCAATCGATCATCAACCACACCCGGAACCTGTCCCTGAACACATCGACGGCTGCCGCAGGCTCGTCTGCGGACCAAGCGTCCCGGGAAGCAGGCGACAATAATGAGACAACACCCACAGCAACCAGCAGGGATATTTCCTCAGAGGACGCGCTCAAAGAGTCTGAGACGGTGCTCTCCCGCTTGCGCGGCGAAGCAGCGAAGCGTCTGAAGGATCTGCAGAGGGCTGAAGACGCCGCAGACGAGGCTCTCCTCCGGTTCGGGTCCAACCTTCGGGACTTTTTCCGCGATGCCATCACGATTGCGCCTCCGGAGGGCAACGAGGCGGAGAACCAGGGCAGCGCAGTGCTGTTCGAGAGCAAGGATGCGCACGGCAAGAGGGTGATCCACACGTCGCGCTTCGACGCGCAGCTGCATGTCATTCATACGTCCCCGGAGCGCTTGACCAAGGATGGCACCGGAGCTGAATTTGAAGCTTGGTCCAAGGAGTTTGACATTGACAAGAAGACGGCGGATATTAGCAGTGATCTGGAAATGTATCCCGAGCTGAGGACGACAATGGAGAAGCTTGTGCCTGACCAAGTTCCCTATGCGGATTTTTGGAAGCGCTACTACTTCCTCAGGCATGGCATTGAGACTGCCGAGGCACGGAGGAAAGATCTGCTCAAAGGTAATGCTGAAGCCAGCTTTTTTCTGGTCTGTCTTAATCTATATGCTAACAGGTAGGAACAGCTGCTGCGACGGAAGAAGAGATTGGCTGGGATGAGGACTCGGACGACGATTCGAACGATTCGGAAGAGGAGTCGGAGGAGGAGTCGGATGACGAAACCGATGATGGTGCTAGTGGACCGGCTGCGGTACCAAATCGGCCTCGCTCGACAGAGTCGTCGAGCACTATCCAGCCGCCAGCTTCGGCTTCAGGCCAAGGCCTTTTGAAACCCTCTGAACCCCGCAAGTCCAACGATGAGAAGTCGCAGGGGGACAGTGATGCCAGCTACGATGTCGTTGGTGCCAGGTCTGGCGTTCCTAGCCAGGCACCCAACAGCCCCAAGGAATCGCGCAAGGATGATGACAGCAGCGAGGAGGAGGAAGAAAGCAGCGGCGAAGAGGAGAGCAGCGACGAGGAGGATTGGGAATAATTTTTTCTGTCTTCCGCGTTCGAGAGTGAGGCGGAGAGGATGTGGCTCTTTCCAGGTGGGTGTGCCGGAATTGGATTGGCTTTTTATCTTGGTAATTCAACGCTCGGATGACCTGGGATTCCCGTACCGTACGTAGGTAGTCAACTACCCCGTATACCGGCCAACTCAGGTCTCAAACCGCGAGTCTGCGCAGAACCCCGGGCTGTTGTCTGGACACGCACTGCCGACCGTCTCTACCTCTTCTTCCTTGTTACTTTAGTAAACCCCTCATCATCCACCTCGGGCTCCTGTTTCTCCCTTCTCGGAGGTGCAGCAGCGGGTGGCGCATCACCCATCTCGACATCCTCGTCCTCCTCGTCATCGTCGTCGCCGTCGTCCGTGTCCCAGTCTGTCTCGTCATCCTGGTCCTCGGCCTTCTTGAACACGACCTTGTTGCCCTTGCGGCCCTCCCACCGCCGCCGTAGCGCCTCGACGCCGTCGAACTTGCCCCGCAGGCACTCGCTCCGCAGCTGCACCACCTGCTCGGCCACCTCGAACGCCGAGTCGTCATCCACGTTGACCTCGAACTCGTCCAGCATGACCTGGAGCAAGACGGCTTCGACGTCTTCTTGGTCGGGCTCCTCGGTGCTCGTTTGTTGTTGTTGCGATTGCTGCTGCTGCTGCTGCTGCTGTTGTTGTTGCTGTTGTGTCTGTGTCGTCTTCGTTTGTAGCTGCGCGGGCGTGAGCTTGGAGACGTCCGGGAAGAGCTCGACGATGGCGCCCGCGAACCAATCTCGCTTATCGGCCGAGTCAGGCCCGCCCCAGTTGTTCTGCACGGCCAGGCTGAGGGCCTCCCAGAGGTGCAGCGAGAGGGCGACTCCCTGCTCGAAGGTGGATTGGCAGGTGGCTAAGGCAAGAGGGTATGGTTAGTAGGCGGTGCAGTTTTCATCAGAGGAGATGGCGAGAAGGGTGTGCTCACCCGGACTTGGTGTAGATGTGCTGGCCATGGTTAGATGGATTTAGGGGCGCGGACTGGAAGGCAGCACTTCGTGATTACGATAGGAGGGGTGATGGAGGGGTTGTTGAATTTGTCCGAAACTTTTTTTTGGTGTTTCCGGGCAACGCATATGAAGGGTTAGGGTTAGAGCGGTCTCCTTGCGCCGATCTCGAATAAAAGCAGTAATTAACGTTCGTTAGTTATCAGAAAAGTCAAGCAAGTAGCAAAATTGTGGGGAATATACGGGTATGGGATAAGCAGGAAGCGAATTGAAGACTACCCAAAAAGAGCAGCCCTTTGCAGGAGGAAGATCAGTTGACCTTACTCACGGCCATGACGACATTCAAATCCTTAGGATCTACTTTGTCGTTGCGTCAGTGTTACCCTAGTCTAAAGACGCGACATCTGTTCTCTGCCTTGTGAACCATCCATGATTGCGGGACTCGGGTTGAATTCGAACCCGGGCAGCGGGCCAATAGTCACGATAAGTCACCGGCGCCACCTTGCTCCGATATTTAAACCAGGGGTAACACCCCTTCGCTACAGTTTCGTCGTCCTTTGACAGCCACAGATATAAAATATTCAAATAGCAACGCTCATCATTGCCGACCAGAACCCCTTCAGCATCATGACTTCAAGTCTCCTCTTCGGCGGCACTGGTGCCGTCGGCTCACACATTCTCACGACCCTGCTTGGCGATAGTTCAGTCAGCGCCGTGTACACTATCTCCCGGCGTCCGCCCAAGTCAACCGGCCCTACACTGCACGCCATTATCGAGGCCGACACCACCCAGTGGGCGACCAAGCTCAAGGCCATCCAACCCACGCCATCCACCGTCTTCTCATCGCTCGGTACGACGCGCGCCCAGGCGGGCGGCATCGCCAACCAGTGGAAGATTGACCACGACCTAAACGTGGAGCTCGCGCAGGCCGCCAAGGAGGCTGGGGTGCGCCGCTTCGTGTTCGTATCGAGCGCGGGGACGGGATCGCCGCTCGCCCGCGTGCTGCCGTACAGCAAGATGAAAAAGGGCGTCGAGAGCACCATCAAGGCACTGGACTTCGAGACGGCCATCATCCTCCGGCCCGGGATAATTCTGGAAGACCGAGAGGTGCCGCATCAGGGCGGGCCGGCCTTGATCGGCGCTGTGCGGGCGCTGGGGCGGTGGTTTGGAGTTGAGAGGGGCCAGGATCCATGGGGACAGGAAGGCGAAGTCATTGCGAGGGCCGCCGTGCACGCTGCGAAGCTTGCGGAGGAGGGAAAGGCGCCTGAGAAGTACTGGATATTGGAAGCTAGCGATATTGTTAGGCTGGGCCGTACCGAATGGAAGAGGTAGTCGGATTACTGAGGCTGGTGATGAAGATGAAGGATTGACGGAAAGATTATACGATACTGTTGAATTAGTGATCAAAGTGTGCTTGATTATAGACTTGTTGGTTTACCATCTCTAGTGTTGTGTGACAGTGAGGTACCTGTCGGTTCGTGTACCTACGGTAAACAAGTTACATCGTGTACTATGATAGCACCTGGACGCCATGCAAGGCATTACTTTATCTGGGCTCAGATAGGATCAACCGTTGTTAAGGCCGGGGCTGCGGCTTGGTCATGTACACTATATGTACTTAGGCTGCTGAAACATAAGTCTCGATCTGCCTATCCGTCCCGATGGGCCGGAACCGACACACGTTTTGAGACAGACACTTGCTTAGCAAAAGTCCACAAGGCTGGCGCCGTACTCTAGGGCTGATGCCACTAATTTGCAGCCCAACTTTATCTTATCCGAACCCTTCCCCTGACTGCCAGTGTCGCTACCCCACTACCCCGCCATCGAAGGAGTTCACTCCGTTTCCATTCCGATTCTGCCTCGGGATGTGTCAGCACCTGTGTGAACCCTGCAGACTCATCGTATCTCACTCACTGTGTACTCACCTCTGATATCTCCACACTCAAGTCACCAAGATAGAAACGACCCGGATCGCAACAAACAACACCGCACATACAAAAATAAAGCTGAAAATGGCAACACCATCCCCCAATCGCCCCGCCGTCATCGGCAACCCTTCCGGCCCCGAGCCTCCCTACCCTCTCCGGATGTCCGGCGTCGTGATAAGCGGTTTTGGCCGTGGCTCCAAAGAACTCGGCATCCCGACCGCCAACTTGCCCGTCGATGACACCAAGACGCCCTGGATCTCATCAATTCCGTCGGGCGTTTACTTTGGCTGGGTGTCTCTACGTCTGCCGCCCTCCCACCCAGATTATATCCCCACACCTTCTTCCTCGTCTTCCTCCTGCTCCTCCTCATCATCCACACAGCAAGAAGAACAACAAACCCCAGCAGCAAACGGCCAGTCTCCTCCTAGCTCCGCTGAAAGCAAACCCTACCCCCGCGGTCGCAACGGCTTCATCGTCTACCCGATGGTCATGTCAATCGGGTACAACCCCTTCTACAAGAACTCGGTACGCTCGGCCGAGGTGCACGTGCTGCACGCCTTTGGTGCCGACTTTTATGGCGCCGAGATGCGTCTGCTCGTCACCGGCTTCATTCGCGACGAGCGCGACTACAGCAGCCTTGACGCCCTCATCGCCGACATCAATTTTGACTGCGAGGTCGCCAGGCGTAGCCTGGCCCGAGAAGCCTGGGCCCCTCGCGGCGTCAACGTTGAGGTGGGTTTGCCTTCTAGTGGAAAGGAGGAGCAGGACGGGGGCGTCAGGGTCTTGAGTGGGACATTGGACTGTGATTGGTTGATACGGCCGAGTGAGTTGGAAGGAGAGAAGAAGGGAGAGTAGAGCCGGGGGGGGGGGGGGGGGTTCGGGCGCGTAATAGACGGGTTTTCTTCCAGGAGTTTCTCCGAAAAATAGACAGGAGCAGTGGGAAGCGGCCAAGCGATCTTCATGATGCATGGAACAATGAATACTTGTTCAATTTTTGCGCAGTTGCCTTGGCAAGCCCAAGGATATCCCGAAACAATCATCCCAATGTATCCGATTGAACGCCCAGCCTTGTACCGTCAATGCCCCATTTCGCGTCTCCTTTTATGGTCCCGTCTCGAGTGTCCAGATGCTCGCTTCATACGGCCAGCTGATTGTTGCTGCGGTAATAGCATGGCAGGAACTAGCGACATGGTCAGCTAACTGCCCGGCACCTCCCGGGTTAGGCGAGACAATAAAACGACCAACATACTTACATTTATGACGAACAGCATGGGCATGTCAAACATGTCACGCTTGATGGTCCACGTGTAACTGCACTCGAGTTTGCCATCACGCTCGAGCTTCGATATCCCGTGCTCGCCGTCAATCTTGGCCACGCGGTTGCTCAAAATACTATTCTGAGGATCCTTCTGTGGCGTCGACTCGTCGGCGTTACCCTCGGTCGCGCCGTCCTCTTTGTCCGGCGCGTGGTATTTAAGAAGCCGGCACTTGCGTGTCTTGTGCCCTCGGCTGTCGTTGAAGGCTAGCTGGGAGTAATCCTCGTAAAACTCGACGACGCTATCGTGGTCTAACAGTTCGGCGAGGTACACAGGTTGTGGACCGTCTGCCGACGCGAGGCTCTCTGTGTTCAAGCTCTTTAGGCGGGGGGTTGCAAGACCGACTCGCCCCTTGGTGCTGGAGCTGGCCGACGCGGAACCGCCCAGATTCACATTTCGATTCGGCTTTTTCCCGAGCAACACATCTTTTGTCCACCCTGTGAGCGCGGTAAACTCCTTGTTCACGCTTGCCACTTCTCCCGTCCGTCGACAAGCGAGAGTAGGGCTGGAGCACTGGTGCATGAACTCTTCATACTCAAACAGCGATCGTTGGAAGTACTTCTCCATAAAGACCAGGTCCTGTCTCGTTAAATTTCTTGTGGATGCCATGAGCGACGGTCGGATACTGGCCAGGGATTTCGCGATGCGCGACGTGTGTGCTGCCGAGAACCGGCTCTGGATAAGACCGAAGAGTTTGTGAAAACTTGCTACGTATCCGAACGGTTCTTTGACCGTATCGTAGATGAACGAGGGGTCCCGTTGGCGTTTCCCCAGGACTGATTGCTGCCCGAGTTTTGTCAGGGTATTGGACTGTTTTGTGGTAGGCCGCTGGTTCGCTGGCTTATTACCGGGTGCCGTGGAGTAGGTTGTCGTGGTGGGTGATCCTTCAAAGCCAAGGGTAGTCGGTTGAGGGCTGTTGGTATCGGTGCTCGGGCTCTGTACGCTCGTGGGACCTGCTGCGATTGCATATGCGTGCGGAAGACCATGCTGCAGGTTCCCCTGCGAGTAAAGACCGTTGTGGTTGGCGTCGAGACCAAGGAATCCGTCCAAAACATTGCCCTCGTATACCTGATTGACACCGTTTCCAAAGACACCGGGGCCAAAGCTGAGGCTGCCGCTCGCCGACCGCGGCATGGTGTTATCTTGTGGAGGGGTCTCGGCAGCGCCTGACGACATGTGCCCGAGCATACCGAATTCCATAGCGCCATACTGGCTCCCAAAGTTGAGCCCTTCAAGATTAAAGTTGAATATGTTGGGATCGCTCGGATCAAAGGGCAAGGCGCCGAAGTTCGCTATGGGACTTGACACCTGGGGCACCGTCATGCCGCCTATTTGCTGGTTGCCTGATGCCTGGAAGGATGGAGATACGGGCGATTGTTGGCTTCCGAACGGAAGACTCTCTGACATGGACCCTATTGATGACTGGGCGGTAGAGAACATGGGAAATTGGGCGGTAGCGTTCTGCGAGAAGAAGGTCCCTGGGTTGGATGATGATGCCTCAGAGTTTGAAACACTCGGATTTCGATGACCGTTCTGCCGTGGTGTTGGGCCCGGGTTGTAATTCGGACCTAGGACCGGTCTCAATGCCTCAGGGGGCGCATCGTGGAGATATTTGGCCTTTTTCCTGACGCCATCCTGGCAAGTATCCATCAACCCTCTCTTGATACAGCGCTGGCATGGCCTCTCATCCCCTAAAGCAACGGTCAGTCAACCATTTCTTCCAAGGCCTCTGTCGCCAGGCGTCTCTGTGACTTTGTTATGGAAAAGCAAGCATGCGGGGATAGAACGCTATGGGAAGTGGTAGAGGTGCGTCTTGGAGGGAGGCTCGTGGGAATACTACGGATTACGGGTAGGGGAGCTTACCGCAGGTAAGATGTGCTCTCTGGCACGCAAAGCAAGCACGCCTGGCCTTTTTCCTGCGTGGTCGCAGTGGATCTTTCGGATCGAACTTCTTCTTGGCCTCGCCGCTGGTGTCGGCACCCTCGGATGTAAGCCTTTGGTCTGACATCTTTTCGTCTTCGTCTTTGACAAGCTGTTCCGTGTCGTCGTACTCGTTTTCACTCTCGGACATGGCACCCGAAGCCTCGCGGGCGGAATTTCCGCTATCTTCCGCCATTTCACCCTGGCTTATATATAACCCCAAAAGCGAAGATCACGGTGATGCAGGAACACTTGCCCCAACGCACCCCAAGTTCGGTCCCGGGACGGGGCTTGGAAGCAGCAGAGTGTAGGATGAACCCTGAAAACTGCTGCAGCGCTATCACAGCGGTGACACCAACCCGGCGAGGAATTGGTGCTGCACGTCGCTCAAATGGTGAGAGTAGGCGCTGGTGAGCTGAGAGGGGCACAAGAAGCAGTATCCCAGAATGAAGAAGAACGCCAAGTTGACTGGATGATGGGCTCACGCCCTGCGTTCTGGCCAAAGACGCTGTGGGCGGCAACAAAGAGCTGCGGAGAGGCGCTGGAAGATTGGGTGCAGCATCAACGGCCCTTGTGGCGTTCTGGGTTCTTGCCTTCACTGTGGCCTCCCGCAATAAGACGCGTTGATCGTCGGTTCAAGCGGAGGGGGGCATGTAACAGGTGCCAGCTGACGGGACCCAATACACAACAACAGGCGGCAGTTTCGTATTCCCAGCGGCTCTTGCGAAGATGCTGCTAATTGGCTCGGGGAAATAAGTAGATGGTGTCGCTGTGCGACGAGAGGGCCACCGTCCGGGCGGAAATCACGGAAGCTGGGCCGTTGGCTGAGATGGACGGTGCGTATGGTTTCGTGTACGGTGTTTTGTCACCGACGGCGGCGACGGCGGAAGGAGGACGTACGCGGTCCGAAAGGAGTTCGCTGGAGCTAGCAAGTGAGCGTCGTACAAGAGTGATGGCAGGGCATCCAAAGCTGCACCTATCCGCCGGCGGTATGGTTGCGCTAGCCCTGCGGCGCGGCGTCGGGAAGTAGGGTAGGAGAGGGGCAAGGGGGGGAGGGGGGGGGGGGGAGAGCAGCTGATGCGGGCGTGATGCCGAAGTTTGAGGCAATAGGGCGATCGGGAGGTCAATTGGTGCGGATGCGGGGCGTCGAAACGGGTGGCGTTTTCTAAGTATGTGTCGGCGTCGTTTAGCGGTTGCGCGTGCGGATCTGAGCTGCGATTTGTATGTCCCTGACAGCCTCGTACATCCCCGCGATTTTCTTTCATCCCAAGATCTCGACCGTTCTTATTTCCTTCCTCGCCCGTGTTCCTCCTGATCGTCAAAAAAATCTGGCGATTGCTTATCACCTGGCGCAAAGGCAGTCGTCGTGCCGCGATACGACACACGTCGAAGGGGCTCTTCGTCTGGCAAAGGCGAAAGAGTGTAACGCAGGGCCGGTGTGGTGACCGGAGGCGCACCAGAGGAGGTGGGGTGGAAATCGGATGGCTCCTGTCGGCCCGTCTTTAGAAACGCTCTCGAAGAAACGTTCTTTGTACTGTTTGCATGACAGTTGTGGAGCGAGCAAGGAGCGCGAGGGGCGGGCGTATATTTTGGTGTAGGGTGTTCGCTCTTTCCTGGTCCATTCCGCTGTGGTTCTGCGGCGGCGGCGCTATGCGTGGATGATGATGACTCGTCTGGGCAGCCGCGGCGTGCGGACTGGGGAAGCCGAGCTAAAGCTCTTTTCCTCCTTCCCGCCAACTGCGGGGTTTTTTTACCCTCTTTTCGACCCTTGCAAAACCTTGGCTTAGGAAATCACGGCATCCCAACAATTGAAGAAATCTTCAATTCACAAGTCGATATCGCTCGCAATGGTCGAGTCCATGGCTTGACTCCATTGAATGCAGCTGTAGTGGATACGGTGGTCCTCACGGACCGGGGGACTGCCTCCTAATTGGTGACTCTGTCGTTAGGTGCTGGCCAGAAACCGGGTAAGGGAGCGGGAGTTACCCGACGAACTCGTGTGCATGTGGTTTGTCCTTGCGCCTGGCGCACGGTGCGCAAAATGCCAAGGGCTGCCAAGCCCTCAGCAGGACCAGAAACCCCCAACGGCGATTCCTTGAATGAGGATTTCCCAATTGTACGGAACACACTGGGCACTACGGAGTACAGACTCGGCTGTACGGATCCGTGCATATCGGTGAAACCACTCAGGCTCGGGCTCGGCGGTGTTCCTGCAACTTCTGAGATTGCCGGCCTGGACTTGCCAGCCCTAACTAAGTCTGGGAGGACCCATCATCATCAGCCTGGCAAAACCGGGGCTGACAAAATCTGAGACTCCCATCGTAATCACCATCACGAATACACTACCCGATGAATTGCCTGCATATTCTCAATCTTGTCGACTTCCCCGCATATCAAAGCAAAATCACCCGAAACTATATTAGTTCTCAGCACAAGTTCGAAGAACAGAGACACCATGCTGAGTGTGCAAGCTCGTCTCACTGTTAAAGCAAGGTTATGGAATCCAAAAAGTTCAAGTACCTTTACTTGGACCAATTCAACAGAGGTACATTTACATCTCACACGGACATACACGCACCAACAACGCTTCAGGAGTCCCAGGTTATGCTGCTGCTGCCGTCGTCGGAAACTCGGCAATCTGCCGGAGACCCGAGGCGGTCATGTCCCATTCGTCATACCTAGAAGTACACACTGTCAGGCACAGGGCAGTTTTGCACTGGAGGTCACCGGGTCTTCGCAGTAGATTTCGGGTCCGACCTCGATCTCGACCCGTCTTCTTGGTTCAAGACTTGGACCAATAGCTACCTCCGACATTGCCCCAATGAGCATTTCGTTGCCGGGCGCAGCCGAGTGGCTTGCCCAAAACAAAGCCCGTCCGCTAGGAGTAGACATATCATCCATGTCTGCTCAAGAGACGTACGACATAGCAACTTCTCTGCCACCCATCCATTGCTCACGTCCCCTCCGCATATGTAGTGGCATCGGCATTCGGTCAGACAACTCAAGTCAGCATCACGAGACCACGGAGCCGAGTCCTGCTGGCAGATCCCTGATCGATTCCCCATCCTGCACCGTTTGTTCCCCGGTCCAGGATCGTTCGATGGACCGGTACAGTCTGCAGTGTTCCAGTGTAGACCGTCCACCAACTTGGTCAGATGACACAGGATTCATTGGGGGATGTTTGTGAATCACTAAGAGCCTGCCTGTAAATCAAGATGAGTGGCAAGGATAGCCTGTTATCATCTTCAGGGAGGGCTGGCTTGGCCAGCCACAGTCGCCATGCCGCTGATGAAACTGGCGTGTTCCCTGGTGAGATCTGCTGCCGAATACATGAGCGGCAGATCGCAGCCAAGCCCGCTGCAGCCTCGAACACATCGATCGCATCGCGATTACTAGTATGACTTCAGACGGGTGCTCCCAACCCACTCTCGCCTCTACCTCGATGCGTCCACCGCTGCCTCATGTGGCGGTTGCATATCGGCTCCTTGCCCGTATCCACTTGCCATAACGGAAGAAGATATAAGGGAATGGCATCAATGCGAGTGTAATAAAGCCGACGAGAGCGGTAGCCCATTGGTAGCCAAGGTCCTCGTACATTTGGATGCCAAAGAGAGGGAACGCCGCTAGACAACTTGTTAATGGGTGCGTCCAGGCGAATCGGTTAAGGCATCCGGAACTAGTTTTGGGGGGGAGGGAGGGGAAAGGGGGAGGGGAGAGGGAGAGGGGAGGACAGAGAGCTTACCTGCAAAAGAACATCGCACCAAGGCATTCGATGCCAGGGCGCTCGCTGCATACCGCGGATATGCGTCGACCTAGACCTCCGGGAGCTCTCGTATCAGTACACCTTCTGTTTCATCCACCCAATGCCATTGCGCCGGGTCTGGATCCGTCGGCCGCGGGCGCGTCTGTACTTCGCAAAAGGGACGTGTTACACTCACCAGAAACGTGAAGATTCCTGTGAAGGCGAGTGACATCCTGCAGGACAAGCCGCGGTTAGTGACGGGTAACGGCATGAAGCCCTGCAGGCTAAGGCACGGTATATGCGAGGTTGAAGGGGAATGCCAGGGGTATGGCGGCTTCGGGTCAACCCAGTCAAGTGGTGAACCCAACGGGAAAGAATCATCAGAGATATTGTGGCGTAGGAGCAGGTCGACCTTGGCGATGCGGGACAGATTTGTTTCTGCCCTGGTGTACGCTCTCAAGGTGTCCGCAAGATAGGCACACGTTCCGGCCACGCCCACAGTCACCAACCCCGGTTGAGCCCACGCCCTGTTTGCCTCCGTTCAATCTGGTCCCCGTGCCCCGCATCGAAGCACGGAATGGTCCAAGGGAGTAATTAGGAAGGGAGAAAAGAACGGAAAACACGAGAAGAGCTTTCACTTACCCTAAGCCAAACACGCCAGAACCGATGATGGGCACGATCCAGTGTACGTCGGGGTACGTGGTAAAGCCGAACCAAAACAGGCCGCCAGTGATCAGCGGGGCCCCAAAAATGACGGGCGGCAGTTGGTCCTCCGGTTCGTCCTTGAGCACACCCGTTTCCTTGTGCCGCTTCGCCACCATGTTGTGCCGGAGCCTAGTCCACAAGGGAGTGCTCAAACAAGCAATGATCATGGCCACCAGAAGACCCATAAATGTCAGGCCGACTTGCCAGAGGTTGAAGCCATGGGTGGTGCGGAAGATGAGCGGGAATGCGCCGAAGAAGAGATAGAGCAACCCAAGAAGGACGGCGGTGTAGATGTTGAGAATAAGAGCCATGGGCTCAAAGAAGAGGATCTGGAAAGGTCGGAGCAGAGAGTAGGCCACGGTCCTGGAAACTGACCTGGTGGTCTTCTCAATAGGGGCTCGCCATCTCTCGTCACCGGTCGACTTGCGAAGTTTCTCTGCTTTTCTCTTCAGCAGCACCGGATCTACCCGCCGATTGTCAGCATAATCATTTAACTTCTTGAAAAACGCCAAAACAGGGAACACCGACGGTAGGTCTCCGGTACGAACAGGGCGATGGTAAGCAACAACACGCCGGCCCAGATCAGCAACACGTAATGCGTCCAGCGCCAGTTGGTGTACGTGTTGATCAAGCCGCCCACAAGCGGTCCCGTCGAGGGCCCAACAAAAGGGGCAAGGGCGAAAATGGCCATGGGGGCTAGCATAGTGTCGCGGGTGAACAGGTCACCCACGGTGCCACCAGACACGGACAAGAAGGCGCTGCCTGCAAGTCCCTGAAAGAACCTGGCTACGATCATGGTCTCGATGTTCTTCGCCACGGCTGACGGAATCAACCAAATGATGAAGCCGGCAAAGGAGCAGAGGTAGATGGGCCGGCGGCCGTAGAACTCGGCAAGGGGTGACCAGAACGGCCCCATGGCAATGCCCAGGACGAAGGTCGACAGCCCCAAGGTGGCTACCAGCTGTGAGTTGTCAAATTTGTCGTTCATCTGCGCATACGTCGCTGTGTACGATGCCGAAGCATTTGTTCTTGACTCCCACAAATCCATCATTAGCCAAATACCCCCCCTTTTTCTTTTTTTTTTTTTGGTTCGTCTCACCCCTCCCCCTTTCTCAAAAGCTACACACAACCCACGCAAACAGGGCAAAGAGGACTGAAGAGGTTTATGACTTACACGCAAAAGGAGCCCACACTCGTGATGGCAATGATGAGCCACTTGCGCCAGGTCGCAAAGCTGCGTGGGCACAGCGGGTCCCTGTCGCCCCCCTCCCAGCCGACTATGAACGGGTCATGAGGCACCGCTGCCCCAGCCGCCGGCACTCCCTTTTCGCCATCGCCCCCGGCTCCCGCTTTAGCGGCGGTCCCGTCGGACCCGAGACCTGCACCGTCCGAGCCCGAAGCCGGACCTGGGTGGTGGTATGGCGCGATGCTGCCCCCCATCGCGTCGGCCTCGACGTCGTCGCACCCCCAGCCGTTGTTAGACCGCTCGTGCCGGAGCGTCTCGATGGTCTCAGCGCTGAGGCGGCGGCGGCGGCGGCGGCGGCTGTGCTCCGAGGATGTCGTCGGACGGCCTGTCACTGCCCCTGCTGCTGCCCCAGATGCCGGGCGGATGGGCTCATACAGGTTGCTGGGCTTGCTTGGGTATGAGGAAGAGGAGGCGGTGCTGATGCTGCTGCTGAGCTTGTCCTTCTTCTTCTTCTCCTCATCGTCCGGGTCAACATCGTCGTCGTCGTCGTCGTCTTTCGTCGATGCCGTTGCTTTAACTGCTGCGGTTGCTGCTGGTTGGCTTTCAGTGGCGGTTTCGGTTCCATCATCTTCTACCTCCGTTATGTTGGAATGATTCGGCTCGAGGCCGGGTCTGGCCTCACGCTCCTTTTCGTCCATTACTGTCCTTTTCAGTACGTATTTTCTTCCCTTTTCGGTCGCGAGACTTCTAACTCGGTGACCACCTCGGGCTATCTCACACCGAGGGGTGACTAAACCGAGATGGAAAGAAGTGATCGGGCGCTGCGGTATCACTTAGTGCTCAGGTCACTTATGTGAAGAGTCTCACCAGGGATTTGGTTGATATGACTCGAACAAACACACAACGCCAATGGCCTGCTGATGGTCGTCGCCAGTTGGACAGATACACACAGGGCCGCAATGGAGAATGGGAGATGGACCTCCCATGACGTTTATTAGCGGTGCTTTTGGCCACCCTCGGTCTCTATCTCCGAGCGTCGGATGGGGTTGGATTGTAAAGACATGACCCCATCCGTTGCAGGGCTCCTTCAGGGCTCCTCCAGGGCCATCTCGGGGTTACCATCGCCCACACTTCTGCCGCGCGATGCAACGGTAATTTTACGCGGCGGGTGCGGCTTTGTCCAGCGGCAGCTAACAATGGAAAGGGACCCCAGCAGTGGTCCCCATCGGGCCGGGGACCGGTTCCAGCGGAATTGTTCGACCAAGCCCAGCTAGTGTAGGCAGGTTTCCCCAGAAGAACCGGTGTGCCTTGGCGCCTGGTGGCGTGCTGGGTTGATAGGTTTCAAGGCAAGGGAAAAAAGCTTTTCCTTGAGGGCTCTTTTTCGTTTTCCCTTCATCCCTGCCTTACCAACTGCTTTCAGTTTACCTCTCCCGTATTAGTTATCTTCGCACACACCATCAGACGTGGCTTCTGCAAGCAATGACCAAATGGCTCTGAGCTCAACGTTTTTGGAATGACAGCATCCAATGGCAGAGCGCTTTTTTTTTTGGAAGAAAATGGGAAAAGCGGAGGAGGTCGGGTGTGGAGTTCCCGTTCAACGGCACATGGCTTCCCGGTTCTCTGCACTTGTGGGCTTGCAGCAAACTAAGACTCACTCATCGATCAGCATCCGGTATTGGGCATTCGAGAGAAAGGGAACGCTGGAGGCGGCAAGGTCGTTGTTTCTCGGTGTTAAGTGTCTTTCGGCCGAGTTAAATTTGGAACAATGACACTGTACTGCACAGTAATCTGATTGTACGGTTACTTCAAGGAATCTGAACAGTTTGATGATTCTGATGGCGTACGTTTGTACTCCCTACACGAGGTGCAGCATCATGTTGGTTGGGTTGGTTTTTCTCGATGTTGGTGGTGGTTACCTCGTGGTTCGCAGTCATGGCGCCGAAGCCGAGCCGCTTCCAGCCTTCTGTCGCTGCTGCTTGTTTGGGGATTCAACCCGCTGACAGCCAGTGGCATTTCCGCCCTGTTCCCGGACGGGTGCCCCAAAAACAGCTTAATGAGCCAACCCTAGACCTAATCTGTGCACTTGCACAAAAATGGCATTGAAGATACCGAAAACATAACGCCTTTATTGAATCGAAAGAAAGACATGCTTGTAATAAGAGAGGGTGCGTTCTCATATATATACTTTGGATCTTGATGTATGTGCATATCTATCTGGACTGGGTTTTCTTCACCCATTGTTGCCTTGGTGCTTGGTGCTATGTACGGATTTGTTAAGGAAATGACTCGGAAAGATGCCAAAAAAAAAAAAAGAATCTGACATCAACAGTGCCTTGAATGGATATGTGCATATGTGCCCCCTGCTCGACAACGGTGTGTGCAATGCAACAGACTCCCTTGCGAAAACAATGCTCGTCTCTCTCATCTGTAAGCTCCGATATATACTGGAACTCCGAAATGCCGAGAGAAAATGGAGAGAGAAAAGAGAGCAAATGGCCAATCAGTATCTAGTAGTTCTCGGGCAAGTCGGAGAAGCTCGGAATTTCAGACAAGTCACAGTCAAAATCCCTCTCGTATGCCTTGGCTGGGAGAACGCCCGCCTCGAGCCCCTTTTTGTAGCTCCACTGCGGTCTGTTGACGCCAACGGTTAGCATCACCATCTGTAGGTAAGCTGACAAGATGAACAGACACAAAGTAAGGGGGAGGGGGGGAAAGAGGGAGAGGGGGGGTGTAACTTACGCATCCTCGGTGTCCCAGACCCAGTAGAACCACCCCCAACCCTTCTCGAAGCTCGACATCTGTGCCTCGGCGAACAACTTGAGGAACTGTTTGTACGAGTCGCTCCAACGGTTGGCCGGTGCGTTGGCCTGTTCGCAGCTGCACGAGCTGTCCTTGGCCGGGCACCGCGGCTCTGTCACGTCCCCCGTCCCGTCGGGCGTAATGTACGTGCCCGTCCAGCGGTTGCCCCAGCCGACGTTGGTCAGGTGCCGGGCGCAGTCGGTGTCGGCCTGCGACCACTCGGCCACCAGCGTCGGCCCGAATCCCGTGGCGCGGTCCATGCTCTCGAGCGTCTGCTGCGTCCAGCCCTCACACGCGTAACGGATCTTCTCACTGTGGTTGAAGACGATCTGACCCGTGTTGAAGATGACGTACTGGTGTACGTCGAGCGCCGCCCTGTCCAGGCCCGTCAGCTCACCCTGCCAGTTGCCCAGCCCCCGGAAACCGTCGCCAAAGACGATGACGGCGTCCGACACGCCGTTTTTGCGCACCAGCGCGTGCGCCTCCGCCGTCCACTGAAGCACCTCCTGAGAGTCGAGAAAGGTCATCCGGGGCTCGTTAGCCAGCCCGTAGTGGCTGATGATGTTGCGGTACCGCGGCTGCGCGAAGAACTTGGAGAGCCGGTCGTGGATTTCGAGCGAGCGCTTGCCGTTGACCGCCCCGTTGGTGCCGTTCAACCAGTTGATGGCACCCAGCCGGCCGCTGTGGTTCCAGCCGTTCTGGCTGCCCGGCAGCCCGTGCAGGTCGAGGTTGACGCGCAGTCCGTACCGGCGGCACCACTCGATCGCCCGGAGGAGGTAGCGCCACGAGGTGCGGAAGAGGTAAGGGTCACCCGCATACGTCTGGACGGCCCAGTAGGAAAAGGGGATGCGGACGTGGTCCAGGCCGGCGTCTCGTATTCCCCGGAAGGTGTCCTCGGTGACAAACGTCGCGTAGTGCTTCTCGAGCACGCTCTCGCAATTCCTAGCCAAGTGCCTGCAGAGTGTGTACTCGTCGACGATGCCCAGGCGGATATCGTAATTAAAGAGTGACGGCGTGATGAAGGGCTCGAGCGAGAGCCAGCCGCCGACGTTGACGCCTCTTGCTGGCCGCTTAGCGTAGTCGCCCCATGGCTCGTTCAGGGCTGGTGCGTGGTCGTTTGCCTTGGCTGAGTCGTCCCAGTCCGTGTTCAGGCCCATGACGGGCAGATCGCCCACCGTCTCATCGGTGTAGGTGAGGTTGAAGTCAGTCGTGTCCTCCCAGAGGAAGGGGTTCAGCCATGAAGGTGCCCCTTCTGGAATGCTCTCGGGCGATATCCCTTCGAGATTACCCCCGCTGCTGTCGCTGCTCTTATCATCGCGCTTTTCCTCCCCCGAGCCGGCTTTGGGCACCACCACAGCAGCCACAATGATGATGATGATAAGCAGCACGGTGCAAACGCCAATGAGTATCCCTGCCGCGGTCAGCAAAAAAAAAAAAAAAAAAAAAAAAAATCCCCTCCACCTCACGAAGCCATCACTTACACAGCTTCTTCTTCTGCTTATACCATGGCCTCTTTTTCCCCTTCCACAACCCCTCTTTCTCCGATGGCACGCTATCTTGGCCGCCTTTCCATCCACCTCTTGTTCCCGTCCAACCCCTCCCACCGCCGCGGCCGCCACCTCCGCCCCCTTTCCCCTCCTCTAGCACCGGCCCGCTCACCACCCTCTTACTCCTCCTATTCCCACCTTCCCGACCCCCATCTCTCCAGTCCCCCCTCGTCGGCGAAACTTCGACAATCTCGTACCCGCGACTCCGCTCCGTCTCTCTCGTCCTCTCTCGCTCCCGTTCCTGCTCCCGCCTTCTTTGCCTTCTCAATTCCCTCTCCCTTTCGACTTCCCTTTCCCTTTCCCTCTCCCTCTCTCTGCCCCGCTCCCGCTCCCTCGTCCGCTCTCTATCCCCTCTTCTCCCTCCACCCCGCGCCGGAGCCGCATTCTCCCGATTCAGCCGCGCCAGCGCCGCCGCCGAGAGAGTCTGCGATGGAGACGACGACCCGGCGCCCTCTTCGGAGGTCTGGTACTCGGCACCAACATTACCTTCATTTCCACCGCCTCGAGGTGTGCTTGTCGGCCGACGCTTCTTGCGTCGCTGCTGCTGGTAGTCATTGGCAGCTGCTGCGGCGGCGGAGGAGTTACGTCTGTGGCGGCGCTGGTCGCGGTAGCCGTCGTGGTGGAGGTCCAGATCCGGGTGGCGGGATCGCGAGCGGCGATTCGCTGAGGGGTCGCGGGGCATTTCCACTTTCGTGTAAATCCTCCTTCTGCTGCCTCCTCTTTTGGTTCGATGGAATAATGTCGGATTCCTTCGTTCGTGGGCTAGGAATGCATTGCGAAGTTGGTCGTCTGGAGTCACGTCGGGCAGTGTTGCAGGATTGGAGTGTACTGCTGAACTGAAATTATCGCACTACTGCTGAATTTCCTTGGTTAGTTCGTTGCGACGTCGTGTTGGCGCAGCGCCTTGATCCTTCGCAAAGTAAAGTGTGGGCGATTGTTGGCCGGGCAACGGTATCAAGGCAGGGGTTGCAGGCGCCAAGAAGGGGCTGCAGACGTCATCGACCCCTAGGTTGAGCGGCACTTCTCCCGAGCCATCCAATTCTTGAGTTTAAAATCTCAGATATTGCTCACCAACTCGCCAATCACCAAAAGTTAAAAGAGCGCTTGTCTCAGTCGTTGACAATAGTTCGGGACCTGACCCTTGTCGAAGCGCCGGGGTGATGGAAATGCTTGAGAGCTTGAGTGCTTGCATGGGAACATTGGGGCACTGCGGGGCCCCGCGATTGGACTTGGAGGAGGGACCTCTCAAAGCCGTCGCAAGCCGACACCGCCGTCATCTACCCCCATCTTCCTTTTCCACCTGTTTCCCACGCCCACACTACTTGTTCCTGACCATGCACAGTGAAACCCGTTGAGAGAAACTGGTAGAGGTAACCTCGAACTGCATCGGCAATGAAGCGTTCGACCATTCGCGCCCTTTCAAGGGCATTTGCGCGTAGGCTGCCCCTCGCCCCGTCTGCTCCTGCGCTCGTCTGCTCCAGGCCCCGGCGACAATACTCAACGCACCCGCCTAATGCGAAGCTCAACCTTCCGACCGATTACTCGACAACCCCATTGTTATCCCACACGTCACAATCTGCGCTGTCTAACCCCGAGCTGCCGCCAGAGGTGCGCAATGGCACGACGAAGCGCCTGAACCTCTTCCAGGCCGTCAACGACGCGCTCTCGATCGCCCTCGCCGAGGACGAGTCAGTAATGATTTTCGGCGAGGACGTGGCCTTTGGCGGCGTGTTCCGCTGCACGGGCAAGCTGGCCGAAACGTACGGGGGGGACCGTGTCTTCAACACCCCGCTGACCGAGCAGGGCATCATGGGCTTCGCCATTGGAGTCGCTGCCGAGGGTATGCGGCCTGTCGCTGAGATCCAGTTTGCCGACTACGTCTACCCGGCCTTCGACCAGCTGGTCAACGAGGCGGCCAAGTTCCGCTACCGCGACGGTGCCTGCGGCCGGAGTGTAGGTGGGCTGACGGTGCGCATGCCTTGTGGCGGTGTTGGCCACGGCGCACTCTACCACTCGCAGTCGCCCGAGAGTCTGTTCACGCATATTCCTGGGCTGCGGGTCATCATGCCCCGATCACCGCTTCAGGCGAAAGGGCTGCTGCTGTCGGCCATCCGCAGCAATGACCCCTGCGTGTTCATGGAGCCCAAGATTTTGTACCGGGCCGCCGTCGAGCAGGTCCCGACAGCCGCGTACACGTTGCCGCTGTCCAAGGCGGAGGTGCTAAAGGAGGGATCCGACGTCACCATTGTCTCGTATGGTCAGCCGCTCTACAAATGCGAGGCAGCCCTTAAACAGGCTGAGAAAGACCTGGGCATCTCAGTCGAGCTGATTGACTTGAGGACCATCTACCCGTGGGATAAGGAGACCGTCTTCAAGAGTGTCAGGAAGACGGGGCGGTGTCTTGTCGTCCACGAGGCCATGATCAACGCCGGTGTTGGAGCTGAGGTTGCTGCTGCAATCCAGGAAGATCCGGACACTTTTATCAGGTTGGAGGCGCCGGTTGCTCGGGTCGCCGGATTCAGCATACACACGCCGCTGATGTACGAAACGTTCAATGCCCCGGACGTTGCGAGTAAGTCATACTTCTGAAATTTGGTGGGGGACCGCACTAACGTCGCCAGGGATATACGAGAATATCAAGAGAGTGCTGGACTACTGAATCCGTGTTGGGGTGAAATTGCCAGGCGTTGTGGCCAATTCCAAGGTTGATCGTGAAGGGTAGGCGAGGCGTTGACGGAGAAGAGCGGCGCGTTATGAAGCGTCAGATATGGCATCATGTATACCGTCCGTGCATTAGATGGTTATCGTTTGTAGTTTTCTCGTTTAAGTCGTAGCCCGGCAAAAGATGGTCGAGGTCATGGCATCGAACTTATCATACTGCGAAATCAGCAAGAAGATCAAATTGTGGTGGTTCTCCTTTTACCCCTGCTACCGTGGCTGCTCTTGGCGCCTTTTGGGTTGCGTCCCGCTTGTGCCCCGCATCCCAAGGTAGGGGCGTCCTCCGTAGTTCCATCAACCGCGCGACCGTAGGACACCACCAAAAATTGCCCAGTCTCAGACGAATAAGTACTGCGCAACCACGCCTCGACGGTGCCTGAGGTTTTATCCTTCGACATTTATTTGAGTGCAGTCGGGAGCAATGTCATCTCAGAAGGCCATTGTGTCCTCCTTCGTGGAGGGAGCTCCACCAGGAGAGGTGAGCTACCAGCCAAATACCTGCCCTCACCGCAGACCACCGTTGGAGTGCCGGCTAACCCGCATCAACTTAGCTCTCGGATGTTCTTGCAGGCATGTAGCTCACACTCGATTAGCCCTAGATACTCCATCTGACCGAACTCGCCGCAGACATCAAAGCCCTAACGATCTCAAGCCCAGGCTTGGTCAACGAGCTGGGCCCGGCTTTCCAAAAGTATAACGAGGAGCAGTTCACGACCATCAAGCTTCCCGGGGGCAGCCAACTGGTTATCATCAGCTCGCATAGTTCCCTGGGTGATGGCCGTTACTACGACATTGAGAGCTCGTGCAGCTTCACGTTCGACCATGCCACACAAAAAGCCAGCGCGGTCGAGAGCTACGTTCCCGAGGGCGAGGGTGCAGATCTGGCGTATGGTCTCTGGGTTGGAAGGATCACATGGATACACAGCTGATGCTGTGGGTTTGCAGGAAATCGATACTCAAGGGGCTGTCGACCTACGTCAACGAGCACTTTACGAACGCGGCCTACGGCGCCTACCCGATAGAGAACGGTTCCCGGATCGCCATCATCATCGTCGCGAACAAGTACAGCCCTAACAACTTTTGGTACGGCGTGCTGGCACAACGCCCTCACCTCCTATTTTCCCCGGCGCTAACCACATATCCCTAGGAACGGGCGGTGGCGCTCGCTCTACATCTTCGACCCCGCCTCGAGCGCCCTAGAGGGCTCCATCAAGGTCGACGTGCACTACTACGAGGACGGCAACGTCCGGCTGCTGACCAACAAGTCGGCGACGGCGACCGTGTCGTCTGGCACCGGCGCGGCCATCGCAAGGGAAATCTCGGCCGGCGAACGCAAGTACCAGGAGGAGCTGAACAGGAGCTTTACCAGCCTGAGCGAGGGCGCTTTCAAGGCGTTGCGGAGGCAGCTCCCCGTTACAAGGCAGAAGATTGAGTGGGATAAGGTTGCGAGCTACAGGCTGGGACAGGACATCGGAGGTGGGTCGTCGAGGCGATAAACGAGTGCGCATGGCCAGTCATAACGGGTCAATGCCGTCCGGTTATCAACTAGCGAAATATCTACCGCGTAGGCTGCTTCAAAAACAAGAGAAGAAATGTGCACAGGTTACATATGGCGTAGAGCAAGTGAATGGAATGATGGAGATTAGGGCAGTTTTGGTCGTCGGCAACTTCGCGATTCAAACTTGGCGCGAGTCCCAGAATTAGTTACCGATAAGCGCATCCGAGAGCGAGTGGTGCGACAATCCGGGGGCGTCGACAATTCCCAAACGACAGGTGCGGGCAGCGGGGACGCCAGGTGGCGTGGAACCTCGCGGGATCAACCCGATGCCGGAAAACGGTCACCGCCTCCGGAACACAGAAAGCTATGTCTTCCAGGTTCTGTTGCAGGCTGGTCCGAGCTGGAATGTGTGGCTGGCCGGGCCTTGCAGGTTCGAAGGTTTCGATCACGGTCTCTTGGATCGTGCGAATTGAGCGAATCATGGCCTGGATGGAACCATTCTAACGCGTCCTGATTGGCCACAAGGAGCCAAGCAGCATGCCCAGTGGGACTCCCGCCCAGGGGTTCAGCAAAGCCCGTCCCCTTGTCGCCTGTCCTCCGGGGTTCCTTCTCCAGAGGCCGGTCGGAACCTTTTGATCTTTTTCGCAACTGCCCCCTTTCCTCCATCAACTACCTCCCACCAGCCCGCCGCCGTTCCGACACAAATCAACGCTCGTCGTGCCCAAGTCTCCGACTTCTTGGTACGCTTCCGACCCAATTGCCTCGAGTCGCGCCGTCTTTCGGGGGCATCTGCGCGTACCGTGCTAACAAAACAGCTGTCCAGAAAAATTGCCCGACAATTCGAAGACGAGAATCTCCACACTTCGACAAGCACAGTCAAGATGGCCTCTACGCAGGAGCTCACCTATCAGGATGTTGCCGAGCACAACACCAAGAAGGACCTCTACGTCGTGATCCACGACGAGATTTACGACTGCAGCAAGTTTGTTGACGAGCATCCGTAAGTGCCACTGTCGCCTTCTCCTACGGCTTTCGGCTGCTTATCTATACTGCCGTGCCGGCTTCCGCCGGTTCCCCGCATCCGTCTCCCCAAATACAAACAGTTGATGCTAATACATCTTGTGCGTTCTCAACAGCGGTGGCGAGGAAGTCCTTCTCGATGTTGGCGGCCAGGACGCCACTGAGGCGTTTGAGGATGTCGGCCACAGCGACGAGGCCCGCGACACGCTCAAGCAGCTCAAAGTCGGCACTCTGAAGCGCAACGTAAGAGCAAACCCCCCCCCCCACCTCGGGATTCGAAAGATCAAGAGGCGAAACGGAACGGATCACTAACGCGGGACATAGCCCGGCGACCCCAAGCCCAAGACTCCCCTTCCCGGTGCCGTTGCCCCGGCTGCCAACAACGAATCTGCCGGCTTCGGCGTCGGCCTCTACGCCATCCTCCTCATCGGCGGTCTGCTTGGCTACGGCGCCTACACCTACCTGCAGCAACAGCAGGCTGCGCAGGGTGCCTAAATTTGTATTCTGCGCTTGGTTATGGGTAGCGGAGGCAATAGGAGTTTAATTTAATGGCGATGTTTCTTCTTGGGTCTACTTGCGGCGTGGCGCTGGATTTTCAGGGATCAATCATAGGTCCACCAGTGTTTGCGTGAGTGCTTCGGGTTCCCGCCTTGCAATGCACTCAAATGGCGACTTGCTGTGGCCGCCATGCAAGCACTAGACCGACGTCCAGCGCCCAGCCAGGAGTGGCGTCTGGAGCTTCATATCGTTATTCAACAAACAGGTCATGTTTATGGGTGGATGATACCTCTCCGCCTCGGATTCAACCTATGTTGGGCGTCAAGGCGAGCAGCACTTCAGCGAGCCCACTGCTCCTCCACCACCGGGCGGGACGGGGCAGCCGCGGCAAAAGCATCCATAGGATCGGCACATGCCAGGTAGCTTATAGAGTTGTATTTGCATCAATCCCGCGCCCTTTGCTCGGCTGTTTGTTCGCTGCCAGCGTTTTGAGACGGGACGGCTCTCGTCGCTTGCGTTGCGTGTACTGCAGCAGAAGGACCTCCTACAGCAAGCATGTGAACAGTAGTGCAACTTACTGTCCCAGAAGCCCGCAACTTATCTACTTGACAACCGTGCTCTTACTTTGCTTCACTTCCAAGATTCCATCCCCATTTCTGGCAGAGTCTCTAGAAATCATCATCAATCTGGCCAAGTCTGCGAGGGCGACAGAAGAAGATTCGCTATTTTCAATTGGCCGCGGACATTCCCTTTGAAAATGGCGACCCCTGCAGCTAGAACCCCTGTCACCTCTGCCGAGCCCCCGACAAGAGAGGCCCACCCAGGGCCTGGGCCATCGCCGCCGTCCTCAACTGCGCAACAAAGCGCCTCTCAACAACGAGGACGACAACAACAGAACCAAGAATCACGATCGGTCGCCCAGACACCAACGGCGAAGCGCAAAAGGGAGACGCTGATACCAGACTCTGGATACAGATCGTGGATGACGGCGAGCACCATGTCGAACAACTTTGATCGCCAGCAGGCGTCGTTCCTGAGCAGCATGTCGGCGGCTGCCTCCAAGCTGGGATCCGGCGCTGGCACCAAGCGCTCGCTGGCCCCGCCGTCGCCGTCGCCGTCGGTCGGCTCGACCACCTCGGCTGCTGCTCCAGGCAGCCTTACCCCCCGCCGAGATCGCGACACGCCCAGCAACATTGTCTACTCGCAACCGGCGCTGACGGGCACGGGCGACAGCATCATCTCGCAGATGGCCTACGCAGTCTCGTGGCTGCGCACAAAGGACGAACCGCAGACGTGTACCGACGTGCTCGGCTACCTGTCGGCGACGGGCCGCCCGGAAAAGGAGCAGGAGTTCTTCGTCGAGCAGATGCGCCGTCACCCGCAGATCCAGTGGATCCCGGACCCGGACCTGAGCGAGCAGACGTGGCGATCGGGCACGTACGTCCACCGGCCAACGATTCCCAACGTCAAAAGCAAGACGCAGCTGCTGGCCTACCTGCAGAAGAAGACGGATGCGAGCGGTGTCTCGGTCAAGGACCTCAAGGACGGCTGGCCCGACTGCGAGGCGGCCATCAACGAGCTCGAGGCCGAGCACCGGCTGCTCGTCGTGCGCGCCAAGAAGGACGGCGCCGCTCGCATGGTCTGGCTGGACGACCCGAGTCTGTTTCACGAGGTCGACCCGCAGCTGCGTCTGCTCTGGACGCGCGTTGAGGTGCCCAGCGTCGACAACATCGTACAAAAGCTCGTCGCCGCTCAGCAGAAGCCCGCGTCCGAGGACCCGCGCCTCAAGGCCGCCCAGACGCCCAAGACCGAAAAGAAGAAGAAGAAGGCGGTTCGCCGGACGGGCAAGTCGACCAACGTGCACATGGAGCATCTGTTGAAGGATTATAGCCATATGAAGCGCTGAGGGGAACAGTGGGCCGTATCCTTTTTTTTTTCTTCTGACTCTTCTTTTGGTTCACCTATTCAATGCATTGGGATGGCGTTTGGGCGGCGGGGGAACAATTCTTACGCCAATGGGCTAAACAACAATCATGGGTCTTGGTTGCTTTCTCATATACTCTGACTAAAGTGGCTTGGTCTGTAGGAGTACGGGAGAAATGAAAGCAACGGCGCTTTTAGAGGTATGCATCCTTATCTCAGCAGCAGGGCGTTGTGCTTCTGCTTTGCTATCTCACCCAGTTGATTCAGGGCGGTTACCCTCACATGGTTTCGTTGGGAAATTGCGTTTGGTGATGGTAAGTTGCGTTTTCGAGTAGAGTCCATGAATGAAGATAGCACTGGCCTCCTATCGACTAGGAAACCCTCTGCCAAATTACGCACTCACTTCAACCGCGTTTCACCGCGCCAGTTTGACTCTTAACACATTGCCATTGACGATGCTTTCAGTCCCATACCATTCCCTTTTCTCTTTTTCCCCCCGTCCTCAACTTCCCTCTCTTACCCCCCTTAAACTCGGCCCTCCTTATTCCCCACCAGCAAACACATTCCCGTGCCCGTTCGCAGTCACATTCGCATTAGTCCCCACCCAGTCCCCTCCTTACCCTCTCAAACACGCCCATCCAGACATCCTCCCGCTGCATCCCGCCTACCTGCCACCGGCTCTGGACAACGTAGCTCGGCACAGCGCGGACCCCGATCTGCCGCGCCCGCGCCGACGACTCGTCCACCACTTTTCCCGGCGCCCATTTCCCTTCTTCTTCTCCTCCTCCTTCTCTTCCTTCTCCTTCCCCACGCGAGAGATAAGCGAGTGCTTCGGCTTCGGTGGCACACAGGCCGAGGTCGACGGCGGCCGCAGCGAGGACGGCGCGCGACGAGATATCGGCGCCCTGCTGGAAAGTCAGGGCGAAGAGGCGGGTGATGGTCATTTTCTGAAGGGTTGCATTGTAGTGGGCGATGTTGCTGATTCTGTTACTGTTGTTGGTGCTGTTATTGCTGCTGTTGTTGTAGTGGCAGTTTGGTGTTCCGTGTATAAGGGTAGTGGTGGTAGTGGCTGTCTGGTCGTTGCTGGGTTGAGTACCAGAGGGGTTTGTCTGGGTAAAGGCGAAGGGGGAAAAAGAGGATGCAGAGGAAGAGGAGGAGCCAGTAGCGGCAGCAGCAGCGTCTCGCTCCATCGCTAGCAAAACTAGCTTGTGGGCATCCCGCGTGTTGCCCATTTTGCCCTCCCACTTGAACTTGATGCCGTACTGCTCGCCGAGTTGGTTTACCCGTCTGCGAACGGAGGGTGCGTTGTGACCAAAGATGCTCTGTATTACCGCCCCTTTTTCGTACGCTGAGAAAACCAGTAAATGTGCAATTAGTGGTCATGTTGCGAGAGCAAGTGAGTGATGGAGTAGGCGTTTCTCGACTGCTCAATTAGGCCCAGATCGTACAAACTCACCAGAGACATCTGCGTTGGGCCACAGCATGTATGGCTTCCATGTCAATTTGAACTCAACATCGGGATGGTGTGCTATATAGGCGTCCATGGCCTTGTCGAGGGTTTTCTTGCCAATGTAGCACCACGCGCAGATGAGATCAGAGTAGATGTCGATTTCAATGGTGAACTTGGCCATGTTGCTTGCTGTTTGCTAACAGGGCTGTGTCTTAGCAATACGCACTGCTAGAGCACGGTTGCTATTGTTGAGTCGCCTTAATTTCTTTTTTTTTTTTGTTTTCCTTGGGTGAGCCGCTCAGGGGCGGCAAGTCGTGTCGAGGGTGGTAACTATTTACTTCCCCCCCTTACGTTGAGGCATTAAGGCACCGCCTGGTGATTCGTCGACAGGTACGAATGATCCAGACACCGAGATATCGCATTCAGAGAGCGATCAAGAAGGTGAGACTTGTCAATCAATTTCTCCATCTGGGAGTTTTAGCAAGACTCGGACAATATACGATTACTGATCACCGGTGTAAGTTAGGAATGCATGCCATCTGACTCCCGCAGATTTTCGGCTTGCTTCTCTCATATAAGATTGGGCAACAAATCAAAGCTCGTCATTTTGACGACTTGCTTGTTGCGTTGACAATCTCGTCAGCTTCAAATTCTGCAATCGTTCTGGCCATGTGCGAGCGGATCGAACACTTGTTTTGCAGTGGGTCGTGTATTCAAGTCTTTGTGTTTTCGGACACCTGCCATTGAATGATTCGGCGCTGTTTTCCATCCACCACGCCCTCCAGCAGGAATATCTGCCTGACCATGCCAGGAGGTAGGTAAGCCCCCGACTTTCATCTAGTGGCTATCCCTTTACGGCTGCTACAGAGCATTCGCAACACCAGTGTCACGCTGACCTGGTTGCAGATGACGATAAGGTTGAGCGGGGTGGCACCTGGCGGGTCGCGGTTGTTTAGGAGGTGGTCCATGGCGACGAAGGTTCAGGATAGATCCCGAAACCATGTTCGCGAGATACGCTGTCGGAGGGTTTGTGTTTGGAGGACCGTGATGGCGGAAACCTTGGTCCCTTGGAGATCTTAGATGGACTTGACCGAGTTTATCATGCCCTGATACACTTCGCTCACAGCAATGTTATCCAGCGGGTGATGGTTTAGAGTGAAGAAGGTTGATATGCTATAGTTGCTACACCGGTAGAGACGGTCGGCCCAGGCACTCTTCCGCTTCAACTCCTTGTTTCCCCGCTCGGGATGTGAGACCCCACGATCGACATACCCTCACGTGTTCATTACCTGTCCCGGCATCGCGAATCCAGGTTTGAGGTCACTCAGGTGGTAGTGGACATCGGTCGGCAAGCGGGCAGAAAAAGGGTCGGCTACACTGAACGGTTCGGGTTGTGCCGGTCACCTTACTGGGCAGACCGTTTCAGAACTGCCTGCTGTTCCATTGTTGAAACGGGTTGGCGAGTAGCGACGTCCTTGCAGTTGTAAATGCATGAGAATGGAGGAGTGTACTTGATACAGCGAGACGAGACGGCAAGGATCGTTCAGACGGCCACGCCGATGAGATAGCGCCTTGGCCGCCCTGCGCTCCGCTCTCGATTTGAACAGGCGCCGCCCATCTCCGAGATTGGGCCAATGTTGGATTCTGGCCGTTTCGGCTTAGCTATTGCCATGCCGGGTTCCACATCCAAGGATAATCCCGATCCAACAGACTGCACGATCTGAGTCTGGGATATTATCGCTTGCGGTGCAAATTGTTGTTTTTCAGCACACAGCTAAAACAGAGCAATTCAATGCTTTTGCACCGCCGTATGTACATGCTACACTATAGCGCTGTATAGAATACAGCTTTCAAAAGTTTCCAGCAGCTTTCGCTATTCTCATAGTAAATCAGTCCACTTCTCACGAAGCTCTCTGCCTTTTCGATCCTTGGTCGAACGGGAGCGGCATGCCGGAAGGAACATCAACAGGGCCCAAGCTTCCCATGAGCCCACTGAGCTGGAGTCGAAGTGGAGGTGGCTGCCCAGCCTGGCGCTGCCTGCGATGGGCATTGGCGGGCCCCTGCGCCCTGCATGAGAGGGTCCACTAACCCTTCCCTGCCGTCGATGGGCAGCGGGAGAAGGTTCAGCGAAGCATCATGGAAGTTCTGCATCCGCTTACTGTTGTGTACTCCGTACGTAGGACTACTTGTGTGTACTGCCGGGACCACCGCCTGCGATTCTCTATCACTTTTGGCCACTGCCACTTGTTTTGCTGTGACACGTCGCATCAGGGCTCTTCATCAACTGCAGATGACAGCACAGTTCTGCTCGTTTCTCAGCCCGATCACACCAACAGTCCCAGGTGCTGTTCCAAGCTGACCTGTATCGGCTGACCTTGTGGCTGCCCAAGACGCCTCAGATGACGCTCACATTTCCCAATCTCGCAACCCCGCCCTACTGATGGTCCGCGGGCGCTTCAAAGCCTTCTGGAAGAGCTGTGGAAGCCTTCTTTCTGCCCGGACTCAGGGGTCGCTCCCCTGGTCCAGAGCAGGGGTCCGGGCATCTTTCATGCACCGGCCATATCGGCGAGTCCATGCACCCAACCAGACGTCAGCGTCAATGACACCGATCTCTTCAATAGTGAAGGCCTTAATCTCTCGGAACTGTGCCAATCCCGTGTTGACGAGGTGCTCGCACCTGCAGTTCCTCAATGTCGAATCTCAAGGCGGCTTGATGCAGCCTACTCGGTACTTCCCTCCCAACATACGGAGGCGTGTACCTCTAGGGGCCAATGTGCCAGGGAACTGCTGGGTCGGAGAATTGCCCAGCTTAGAGCTTTGGCCGCCGACAAGGCCTGCAAAGCACGGGCTAATTTCAGGGGCCGCTGGGCCCAGATCCCGATGTGGAGGGTTGCAATCGAAGCAGGAATCGAAGCTGTCGAAGCTCTGTATCGGCCCCGCTCGCCAAACAAACCCAGTTTGGCGACGCGAGAGAACAGGCTGCGGGGCCTCGTACCCGGTTGGACGTCGGGCGAGATGAAACTGGACAGGCGCCGATTGGGAGTTGAGAATGATGCTGTTGCGAGTCAAGCAAGTGCACGCGATGACGGCCTGTGAGTCGTTTCGGCCCTGCAACAGGACACAATGTACAAACTTTATGAAGAGGCAGACCAACCGGGTGATGATGGTGGCTAGCGGGAAAGCCACATCTGTCCATAATAGAAAGGCAGCTGTCAGCAGCCTGGCGGCAAGCTGCCGGGTTGGCGAGGTAGAGACGGGGATTTATGTACATAGGTAACTATATACTTCCTCTCTAAAGCGGTGGCTGCACTGTCGAGGCAGCGCGCCACTTGTCTCGAGTTGATGGCCGACAGCTTCGGATTGCGGTTGCTTGCGTTTACCCCGATTAACAAACAACGATCCAAATAATCGGGGCTTCTGGTCCCGGCGGATGAGGGTGCGGGTGAATGAGCCACCTAATGCTCCATGCTCGTTTGGCTCTGATACGTCGTCTCAGGAACGAACATGGCAACTTTTCCGCCCATGCAAGTATAAGCAATGTATATACGTGTACGTGTTGCTGATGTTGCGAACAACCAGGGGAGCCTACTGGTTATTGTGCTGTGCAAATCGTTGACATTCTCGATATGGCAATCTGAGCGTTGTCCAAGAAGAGAGTATGCCCGAGTCAAATGAGGAAACAAATCCTTTCCATGAATTTCAAAAGGTAATCTCAACAACTTCGACTAGGCGGAAAACATTGCATTTTTCGATGCGTGTTCCGAGACTTGAGGCTGGCGATTGATCTTGCCCTGGTCTGACCCAATGTTAGCAGCCGCCAGCTCGGCTACTCTATCCAGCGCTGCACAACATGCCCTATCAAGGTACCTGCCCCACGGTTGCTAACGCGTGGCGCTCTGCTACCACTAGACCCACACGCGCCCTGGAACCCCTACCAGTCCCCGGTCGTTTCAACCCGCCCCTGCACCGTGTCCCCAATGCGGCTTTCCTTCTTCCAGGATCCTCACCTTGTGCCGAGCCACGTTATTTTCCTCTCTGCTTTTAACTTTCGACCATCATCCCCCATCAGGTTGAAGCTGTGACCCCCTTTTTCCCTATCACTCTACATCTCTGAACTGGTACTTATCACGTCTGGGTCGCGGTTTGTTTGCTCTGCAACTCGTTCTCGTCGGTCGCCGGTTACCTGCGACGTCATCCGCGCCGAGTCGCGATTCGCGAAGCCCGGTCGCCAGCACAGCACCCTTTCTGAACCGTGCACGACAACACGATCACGGCGTAGCTTCATCGAACCTTCAAAGCGACTTGTGAATAACTTGGGTTTGAAGGTCAACTGTCACGAATTTCTTGTTTTTTTTTTAAGAGCCTATCCGCGAGTGACGGGCCCTAGTCTGAGACCTCTTGTTTGGTCTCTGATTTAAGGTAAGAAAATTTGACTTTTCGTCAGCCCCGCATCACTTCTCACTTTTCTGCACTCTGCTTTCTTCTTTCATCATCACCCATCAGGCCCATCAACCTTTACCCATCAACCATCGCGACACGCGTACGAGCAGTTAGCCTTTTTCATCACCGCCCAAGACCCATACCCATGTCCCACAGCTAAAGGGATTGTGGCTTGCTAATTGCCCGATCACCCCTGGCTTGTTCTTTGACTTGTCTCTGCCTGCCACTCATTCGAGCTACTTGCTCACCGCTAAATTTTGTGCCCGAGCTGACCGTCATTTTGGAGCGATTCACCTGGGGTACAAGAGGCTTGTGTTCCATCTCCCGGTACAAAGCTTCATCATGTCACAGTCACCATCATCGACTGGCGCGATGGGAATCGGGAACGTGCTCAACATCAAAGCTGAGCCAGGCGCACAACAGGCTCAACAGGGCGCGACACCAGAACTGCAACAGCAGCGTCCACCCCAGCAACTTCAGCAACTCCAGGTCGATCGCCCAGGCTCGCCGCACGGCTCTGAGCAATCAAGGTATTCTGGCCCGATGAATGCATCGTACCCTTCACCGACTGCCATGGCCCCTGCTCCCTTACCTCCTGTGCCCAGTGCCAACATGGCTCCTGCGCCCATGGTTCCCCACGAGATGCAGCAAAACATTGGCATTCCGCAGCCGGGTTATCAACAAACTCAGGCACCTCACCAACCGCCTGCTCACCAGCCACCTGCGAAACAGTTTCCCTGCAGCACGTGCGGGAAGCCCTTTGCGAGACGTAGTGATCTCGCTCGTCACGGTCAGTCCGCAATTTTTGTAGGCCATTCATCTCTCCTCGAGCTAACATCTATTCAGAGCGCATTCACAGCGGAATCCGACCACATGTTTGCGACTACCCTGGATGCGGGAAACAGTTCATTCAACGATCTGCTTTGACCGTTCATTCACGCGTACACACTGGCGAGAAGCCGCATCGGTGCGAGCGATGTGGCAAGGTACGCAAGACAAGTTTCTGTTCTTTGCAGTAACGTTGATTGCTAACACTCCATTCAGCCCTTCAGTGACAGCAGCTCGCTGGCTCGCCATCGACGCATTCATTCTGGAAAGCGACCCTACAAATGCCCCTATGCCGACTGCCAAAAAACGTTTACCCGACGTACGACGTTGACTCGGCATCAAAACCATCACGTTGGCACAGTCGAAGACTCAGCACGTGCCCGGGCCGAAGCCCTGGCTCAGGGTGCGAGCGCCGCCGCTGCCGCTGCCGCTGCTAGGAGCAAGTCGCAGACGGCGAGCGAGCAGGCATCCAACCACGAATCTCCCATTACCACCCCTTCACCCGGGCAACGCCCAATCTCCATGTCGCCAGGCGCGGAATTGGCCGGGATGAACAACATGCAGTATCTGAGCAATTCAATTCCCGCGCATCTCCGCGGCGATGTCCACGTCGGCAGCCCGTCGCCCACAGCCTCTTCCGGGTACAACAATGGCATGCGCCCGACGTCACACCCGACTGGGTATGCTCCCCCCCAGACTCTTGAACCTAGCATCGAGCAGCCCCAGCAGGGCCCCGGTAGCGCGGTCGGCAGCCCCCATATTGGCAGTGTTGGGTGGGCCTCTCCTGGTCCTGTCGGCTCTCCCACCCAGAGTCCCAACGGCAACGGATATGTGTACCCCGACCCCGAGTCATACCCCAGCGGAACACCGATCGCCCAGATGTTTTATAACAGCACCGTGGCTGCCCGCCGCCCAGAGAGTGCAGAGCCGGGCAACCCCTCGTTCGATGCTAAGGGCCGTCAGGGAGAGCTCTGGACGAATGCTCAGTAGTGGTGGGTTTCTCCAGACAATACCCATCCGGCGCGTGAAGCGGAGGCCGACACGGGTTGTCTGAAGAAGAGAAATAACAATCAACTCGAGATTCGTCGCAGAAATGAAGTGCTGCCCGACAACGAGCTCCCTCTTCTGCCATCTCAACCCTTTTCTCCAACGATAGAGATCTAATAAGCTAGCTGGCCGACAGTACTGGCCGGCGGCAACAAATATCGCAGACATCCTGCATCTTGGGCCGGAAAAAAGAAAATTCCTTGTTTTTGTTTTTGTCTACTGTAATAAAGACGGTCGGCGCGGGATGTGGTTGCTTACCTACATGTATGTAATGGAGGGCGGTGGGATAACGGACCGGCATGGTGGCGCGGCGCCCTTGCTTTCTCTCTTTCAGTTCCACTTCCCATTTTTCCGCGCTCTGTCATCCTCTTTGAGTCAGCGGAAATATCCCGACGCTGAGCGTTGTCCCCAGCAAGGAATAGCGTGCTGGCAGCAACGGCGGCAGCAATGGTTGCCGTCCAGCCAAACTTCAACGGGGAGGTGATTTAACCTTGCATCTAGATGTCCGGTCGAACTCACTACTGCCCGTTGCTCGGGTGATCCGTCGATTGGGAACAGACTTTGCTACTGCTCTTTGCTTCTTTGTTAGACTGGCAGACAGGCTGTTTTACGGGTGTGCAGATAGGACGGACGGTGGTATAGTCATTGGTTTGGGGACGATGAAGATTATGGGCGGGTGGGCTAAATGGATGGAATCGGTAGATGCGAACGATACTTGACTGGCTGACTTCTCTATTCTGTTCTGTTATGGGACTGGGCCGTCATCCTTTTGTTTCATTTTCCCCTTTTCCTATTCGATGTGTTGCTGGACGAGCAGTAGCCGTGTTCTGGGTGGGAAGGACATTGTACTGATCTCTCGTGTACTTGATAGCATCCACGGGCAATGCGGAAAACCAAAACTTGGCCCTTACACTGACAGTGGACATGGCGATGGCGAAAAACGATATTGCAGCTCGTACACTGTCTCAGCAGGGCTAGCTTTGATAGCCGTTTATCATCAGGGGAGATGTAAAGCCGAAACAAACAGAATGTTCATATGCAGGCGGCCTAGGAACGACTTCAAAATGGTAATCGCCTTCAGTGTATTGCTTGCTGTTATTGAAGTCAGCTTCCAGAACCCGTTGAGAGGTTGTAACCTGCGTGTTACATTCTTATGATTATGCCCAGCGCTCAGAGGAACTTGTCCTGTGCCACCCGTGTATATCCCAACCCATTTGCTCATTTTTGTGCAACGTAGAGTAAGATGCAAGGCAATGTGACTACCAGACACGCAGATCCACTTGATGTCGCAATGCAAATTTCGAAAAACTACTCAAGGGGACAAGGCGAAAATGCAAACCCCAAAAACGCCGTTGCTAGTCCGCAAAAAAACATAGCCTCGCCATATATCGTACAGATTCTCTCGCGAGTTACGCTGACTCCTTGTCCGTGCCCTTTGCCTATTCAACCTGCCGTCTGCCTTTCAAGGCATATCCTGCTTTCAATTTAAAACGTATTCAATAGCATGCATTTATAGCATGCTGGAGCCTTGTAAAGAAGTCTCTCGGCAAGAATAGATATGTAAAAAAAAAAAAAAATTCCCGGGTGGGATAGTGGTGCTGATTTAATGGATCGGTAGTGGGTCCCAGGATCAGACCTTGCCAAGGGCACCCGTCGGGCTGACCCAGAAGGCTAAAGCGATGATGATATAGAGACCAAGAAGCTGGATAGAAAGTCAGTCATTGTAGACTTTCAGGCTGAAAACGTAGAGACATACCATGGCACCCTCGAGGTAGTTGGATTTGCCGTCTTGGACGGTATAAGTGACGACAAGAACGGAGAGCGCAAAAGCGACCGTTTCAACTGGTTCAAGTGATTAGCGACGAATGGATGGCGACAACGTTGGGGGAGGCCAAAGAGATATTAGAGTTTTCTCTTGTTTATCAGGGCCAACTTACACGTCTCGAAGTGCAGAGTCATGGGCTGACCAATGGCCCATCCCAGCATGACCAGGGCCGGCGTGACAAGCAGGGCAATCTGGATGCTCGACCCGATGGCAACTCCCATGGCGAGATCCATCTTGTCCTTAATGGCTACGACGCAGGCCGTGACATGCTCGGCCGCGTTACCGACGATGGGAATCAGGATCAGGCCGATAAAGGTCTTGCTAATCTTGCCCGTCGCCACGAGGGCGTCGATGCTGTCCACCATGTGGTCGGCGCATACCGAGATGACAAGCGTCGTTACGACCAGTACCAGCGCTGCCGCCCAGGGCCCCAGCAAAGGCTCGTGCTCCTCCTCCCCGGTGTCGCTGTCGCTGACTTGGCTGACCTCGGGCTCGAAGAGCTTCTGGTGGGTGCGCAGGGCGAAGTACAGATAGAGGCAGTAGAGGAACAGCAGGATGATGGAGGTGCCGCGAGAGAGAACCAAGATGCTGGCCTGCTTGTTGTCTTCCTCGGCTTGGCTAAGGACACCATACAGGGCGGCCGGGAGGATCATGGAGGCCGAGGCGAGAGTCATGAGCGAGCACGTCGTCTGAGCGGTGGCAGTGGAGAAGCTCTGTTCGTGGCCGTGACCGTCCTGGCCGCGCATATTGTAAATGCCGCCTAGGAAGAAGCACATGCCGAGGACGAGCAGCAGGTTGGAGAGGATGGACCCGATCATAGACGACTGGACGACCTCAATCTCCCCGGCGCGCAGGGCGACAATGCTGACGATGAGCTCGACGGCATTTCCAAAGGTCGCATTCACCAGTCCTCCCAGCGTCTCGCCCAACCGACCGGCAATCTCCTCAGTGGCGAACGAGAGGACGGCAGCCAGCGGGATAATGGCGAAGAAGTTGAGGGTGAACACCCAGGGCGCGCCCCACTTCAACTCGCCGGCGACAATCCCCAAGGGCACAAAAACGAGTAGGAGGTTGATCCAGGCTGCGCCATATACGACTTAGCACGCGCATCGCCAGAAACTCGGGGAAAACGGGATACCCACAGCTAAACAGGGTGATCTTGGTGACGTTCCACACCTGGGCCGGCCATCGAACAAAGGGATTCGGACTGTTGGTGCCGGGGCTGCTCTTGGCGCTGAAAAGAAGATGGCGCCAGAAGCCGGGCTCGGCGTGTAAGGTGGTGGTAGCCTGATGGCCCAGGAGGGGTTGTCGCTCGCCGTCCATGCTGCTGAAGCCGAATTGGCTGGTGCTACCGTTGCCGTTTGTTGTGTTGCTTGTGGATTTTCCGGTCTCGACGCGACGTATCTGGTCGCGCGTTCTGAGATTGACTGTAGATATTGTTAGATGCTTGCTAGCTTTCTTGTCATTCATGGCTGTTCCGGCTCGATGAAGGTGCAATGGGTCGGGTCGGAAGGATGCTCAGGGCCGCTCATTGCGGAGACGGAGGCTGCAGAGCGCAAATTCTGCGACTTCCGGCGACAGGTTCACCAGGGAGAGGCGATGATGACGCTCAATTGCTGGTTGTATGCGTGGTGCGCGGCCGTTTTTTGTATTGCAGAGGGACGGAGAGCCTAATGCAAGTCCGGGACCGGCCTGATGCAGGATGTGCCAGGAGATCGGGATGCTGACGGTTGCAGGGGCCAGAAAGGAAGCATGCGGTAGTGTAGATGGCAAGATGGGAGGCAGACGGCAAGAAGGACTAAAAGAAAAAGGGACACCAGCTACTTACACATAGTGACAACGCCGGCGCCGGTCGATTGAAGCCCAGTCAACTGGGCAAAAAGGCAGATTGAGCGAGATATACGTTAGTAGGGACGGGAAACCACTCGTGCGAAAAAATGGGGCGGAGGTTTTGGGCTGGCTAATAATTGGCGCGGGCCTGGGGAGAGAACAAACGCTGCGGTTCGGCCCCCGGCAACAGAAGTTGTAAAGTCAGTGGGGTCGATCTCAGATCCGAGACTGGCTTAGTGTAGGGCCCCTGTCCACTACCTCTGCCCCTGTCGTTCGTTGCATCCACCTGCGAAGGAAAAGACCGCTCTCGTCAATTGGAAGACCACGACTTCACCTCTTTTTACTCTCTTTCTCTTTCGCCGTCTGAAGGTGTGGCTTGCTCGACACCAAGAGTTTCAGAGAGAGGTATTTCACTCGCGTGCAGCAGTTCTGACTCGGCTAGAGGTAGCTAGCAATCGGGCGCCAGGAAGAGCGCTTACCGGCCTGTATGTTCCCTTTTCCCTTGGCAATCCGGGCGCAGAAGGGGGTCTTTTGTTCTTTCGAATCGGGGATGTTGGATATGCCAAGCGTGGCGGTGTGGCCCTTAAAAGACGCGGCTCTGGTGAAGGCAATCTTCTGGTGCCATCTCCTCCTGGTACGGGATCCGAGGCTCGCACCGCGAGGTCAAATAGTCGACTGTCCGTGCCGTAGTCGGACACAAAGAGACGCAATCGGTTGATCGCGTTGGCTCCGGTTGAAACACTGAAGGATCCAACAATCAGCAACCCATGAACTCGACCGATTTTGCACTACGGTTGATATTTTTTTTTTCCACTACAGGATTGAGTTCTCTTTGTCATCGTGGCTGCGAAAACAAGACGTAAGAGTTGCGGGCTGAGTTGTGGAGACTCCTTAACGGCTAGATTTGGCTTTTCGATCGTATGTGGGACCTCCTACCGGGTTGGGACAAGTTGCGTCATGTTTCAGGTTTCTTTTTGACGATCAGAAGGACAAACTCGAGCGGCAGATACAAAAGGAGAATTTCGAAGCAGGTTTCACTCAAACATTGCCAAATCAAGGAAAGAGCACTATCCTCGTGGATTGTTGAACCGGTCCCAGTGTCTCAACAAGACGTGCCTGACAACATGTTCTCCGGGATTTCGATACCTCATTCGTACACAACGTGTCCGACCCGCTACGTATGGCACTAACCCGCCCGCTGCTGGCTCCCTGCATCATTGGGCCGTTGATTCACCGGTTCGCTGCAGCCAGCGTGCCATCGTGCATCACTGGGCCACCGCGAATGGGCTGCCGCTCACTTTGTCGGGAATTGAGATGATCGCCCAAGATGTCTTTACAGGTGTGTAGACGTCCAAAGTGGGGCGAGGCCAAGAGAACTTCGGAGGCCTCCCAGCTGTTGCCAAGACGTGACACCGCCTACAACAAGGGGCGGATGACAAAAGACACCGGCGGAGCGGGGCCGGGCATGCGGAGCGGGTGTGGGGCTGCTCCGGAGTGTCGGGAGTTGCCGAGAAATCTAGGCTGTTGCAAACTCGCGGCAAGTGAATAATTATGTCTTCGACATGCAACGTTTGAGCATTATTACATACGTATGCAACGGCGCCCCGATTTGATGAGGCAGGCATGAAAGCAAAATAGCGCCAGAACCATTACCTCATCGTAAAGCACTGTCCATGAACCATGATCCTTCTAGCCACTGTCGCCTAAACGCCATGCTCGCTATGAATGTTTGCCCACCCCTGAACAGCCCTCGTAAAAAGCAAACCACTCGTAAAGCGGAGAACTAACCACCATTATACACCGTTTGCCACAACTAACTCAAGAACACCCAAACCGCCGGCCCTTGTCCAACTCCGCCTCGACATCTACCAGCCCTCTGGCTGACCTCTTGGTCAGGTCGTGCCTCCTATCGAGGTGGTCAAAGAAGTCTCCCCTGCTCGTAAACACCGGATTCTCGCCAGACTTCTCCCCCTTCTCGACACATGCCTCGTGGAAGCAGGCGTATCTCACACCTAGGGCGAACGTCTCCCATCGCGCAGTCGCCGCCCTCGCGCGGCGCCGCTCCACCAGCATTTGCGCGTATCTGTTGATCTGCTGCTTCTGCTCTGGATGCGAGAGCCACTCCTCTGTTACCTCCTCGATCTGGCGGAGAAAAAACTTTTTGCGCCATCCGAGCCTGATCCCGGGCACCTCGAAGCGGTGGTAGTGGTTGTAGGATCGTCCTTCTTCCTCGTCGATGGCCCATTTGTTCTTTGCGGCCGAGACGGAGGAGTGCTGCGAAGTGAAGGAGCGCAGTTTTTCGTAGAACCAGGCGTGGTGTTCATCGGTGCCCAGACTGAGGAGCAAGTCGATGGGCGGCTCCGATTCGTCAAGGAGGGAAGTGATCTCCTTGAGAACTTCCAACGTGGGGTCGCGAACCTGTTTGCTGCCGTCGACGAACTGCCCGGACCCGAGCTTGAAAGGCTTGAACGAGTAGCGGGCGGGCGTGGTAATGGCCTTGGCGACCTCGGGGATGGAGATGAGCTGGTCGGAGTCGCCCTCTTCTTCTGCGTAGGTGCAGAAAGCGTACGGTCTCCGCGAGCGGCGGGTTTCGACCTCGGTACACCATGCGAGAGTCTGGCACTGGTACGTATCTTTGCGGAATTCGCTCGATGCCGCGGATGCTTGGGAGGATGCTCGTGAAACCGAAGGGGTTGTAGGGGCGTTGGTTAGAGTGCGAGCAGTGGCCGTCACGGTAAACTTGGCAAACGTGTCGAAGAAAGAGCGTGTCCGCTTCGTCGGCCAGGTATTTCGCCTGTAGATAAGCGGGAATTCGATCGATGACACAACTGAAGCATCGTCGGCGAGGGGAATGGCCTTGTTCTGTCGGTGGAATTCGCCGATGCAGTCGTCGACGCCATTTCCAAACATGCCCAGCATGATGGCTATCAACCCCCCGACACTGGTGCCAGCGATGTAGTCAAAATAATGGCAGGGCAAGTACTGTCCTTCCCTAAACACATCATCCGGTATTTGTTCGCGAGGTATCCGGTCAGTATGTGTGCTCGCCGAGGCGTACGGCTCAAGGGACTGCTCGATGCGCTCAATCTCCTGCATGATGGCCCGAAGGATGATGAGTGACGAGTATCCCCTGATGCCGCCACCATCAATAGTTAGGATAAGCTTCTTCCATGTCGTCGACGTCACGTTCAGACCCGGTGCGGTGCTGGAGGAACCGGAGCGCAAGCTGGTCACGACGTCTTCGGTGGAGCTTTTCGGAGCGATTATTGAGACGCGGGTCGGCACCCGCTTTGGCTTCGGCCTGGACGACCGGAGTGCGGAGACTGGCTCTTGTATTTGCGAGTGGAGTTCCGCCGGGGGGCTTGCGACGTCTGTCATATTGGCCTGTTAATTCAGGAAACCCAAAAACGACTGTTGTGCTGCCAGTGGCGATTGGAATTTCGAGAAAAGCTCGGTGAAAGAAAATGGCTGTGAAAGAATCACAGTCAGGCGTTTTGGTGCTGGCTGCTATAAAATGACGTTGGGCGTTGCATCGTAACTGTTGAGCCTATCATCTGCCGCAGCGGGCAAGCCCTGCCGCTGCAAGTCCGCCCGGCCTCAGCCACTCCCTCGGTGGCTCTGGCACGTGGTTCTGGGCCTGGGCCTGGGCCTGCCGAAATGCTCGCTTGTCAAATCACCTGCCGATGCAAATTGGCAACACGCTCACATGCTTGATAATATACCGATCCGTAAGACTCTTAAACAGTAGTTACTAGTTACTACCAGAAAAAAAGGGTTAACTTTAGAGCCCCTTCTCTAAAACGTAAAAGACTTGATTTAATAGTGGATAACTAACGGTAGCTTCATATTTCCGCGTAATACCAAGAAAATCACTACCCTCAGACTTCAAATGATAGTGCCTCACGTTAGGAAGCAGCAGTAGTCCTGGTCATTTCCATGCATCCAAACGAGGAGACTTCAAAAAGTGACCGGTAGCTTGCAGGTACTCATAGGTCAGCCCCGCTTCCGTCAGGCTTTCAGGCTTTCAGTGATAGTTTGTACCGACCGTGAGTCACAGAATCTCAAGTTCGAGGTTTCCGGGGCCAGCTGCCAAACCCTCATTGGCTAATTGATTGAAACTCAACCTCGAATGTCTGAGTTCCAATCTTAACAGCGCTTTACGCATGGGATCTACAAATGCAGGCTGTGCACCTAGCGTGGGTTGAGCAGTTTTGAACTTGTAGTGAGTGTGAGCTAAGCCTCACATTTTGATTTCTGTATTGATTGCTACCCGATCAACTTCAGCTCATTCTTATTTTGTGTTTTTAGTATTTGGGTTTCTCTATTCTTTAGCGAGAGTCGGTGCACATTTGGGATATTTCCCAACAGTAACTGTATCGGGAATTACAGCCAGCTCTACTCCAACTCAACATGGAGGTCGCTTCTGGAGTCCTCTCCCTCACGTGGGACGTGTTCGATAGTGCTGTTAGGAGTGAGTTAATGCTGCCAATAGATATTTGTAGTGGAGACCTGACTCTATTTTAGTCTTCAAGTTCATCACGGGCCTAGTTGAGATGCCAAGAGAGTATGAGCAGTACAGACTGCAGCTAATTATCGAGTACAACCGTGTGTTGGCCTGGGGGAAAGCAGCCGGCTTGGTTGACGTCCCAGAGGGTTCAACTCTTGGCACCACTTTAGGAGCCGATAGCATCGAACTGGTTGCGATAGTCGCCCGGATTCACTGGCTGCTGTCGGAATTCAGAGAGCTCAACGCCCGCTACGGCAATGAGCTGCCCCAGTCCGCCAAGGACAGCGATGGAGGGGATGAGAAGAGGGCCGATAAGCAGCCGACCGACGAAGACGTCCTAAAAGAGGTGTCCAGCCTGGCCGTATCATATGAGGCAAAGAAAAAGGAACGCAGGCATGCCCGCGGCACCAACCATATCCGTGAATTCTTCGAGAAGACTGGCCATAACACCAAAGACATCGTTACCCATCCGGCCAGAGTACGGTGGGTTGCGATTGACAAGGAAGCATTTGGCGCCCTCCTTAAGGACCTCCACGCTCTGACGGAACGACTCCATGAACTCATGAGAACCTACCGGGAGAAGCAAATTGATGACATCACGGCCAAGACGTACCGGGAAATGATCCTGACCAGGAACGACGTCCAGGATTTGAGGGACATGTTGGGCGCCGTCACTAGCCTGATATCCACGTCAGCGGGTACTCGGAAGGACAAAGAAGCCCACCTCAACGACAGGACATTGCAGGACCTAATCCAGCTCAAGAAGCTCAGTCGCACTTCTGAAACCATTCTAGCCCAGCTCAAGCGCGACACCAACTTTGATATCCACCGAAACTTATCCGACCTTGGTATCACTGTCCACCAGTATACCGACTCGGATCTCAGCGAAGACTTCACATGGAACGAGATCGAAGCCGAGAACCCCGAGTTTCTGCCCCGGCCGCGGGGCATCCTCGCGACCGACGAGGGCGACATCCCCGTCTGGATCGAGTGGAAGGCTCTCGGTGACGCGCCGCCCAACTCGCTCAAGGACAAGGAGTCGGCCCTCCGTACCATCGCCTTGGCCGAGATGCTGCGCCTGCCCAAGCCCGCCTCCCTGCACGTGCCCGACTGCGTCGGCTATTTCGACGACCGTGACGTCTCGGGCGCCGACCGTTACGGCTGGTTCTTCAGGATGCCCGAGGGCTGCGACTACGACACGCGCGTCGTTTCGCTGCACGACATACTCGGCAACGCGCAGCTCAGGCCGGGTCTTTCGCAGCGGGTGGCCATGGCGTCGAGGCTGTGCTCGACGGTGCTGAACCTGCATGCTGTCAACTGGCTGCACAAAGGCATCTTTAGCGATAATGTTGTCTTCTTTTTCAGCAGCGAGGATGAGGATATGGAAAAGAAGAGGGCGACCGGTCGGGCTGGGCTCGGCTACAACCCTGATAAACCGATTCTGTCCGGATTCGAGTTCTCACGACCGGACGGCACCGAGACCACCGCGAGGGATGTGGATATTGTTTGGGATCTGTATCGCTGGCCAGGTATCCAGCGCCAGACGCCAACCGAAAGGAACTCGAAGAAGACGTACGACTTGTACAGCCTGGGTCTGGTGCTGCTTGAGATTGCTCACTGGGAAAAGCTACACACCTTGATGCATCTGGGAGCAAAAAAGAAGATTGGCAAGGATGGCGAGGGGGAAAGAGTGCCTAACATACCACTCGAGGAGTCAAAGGCAGTGAGGGACTGGCTGTTGGGGGTCAAGTCAGGGGCACCGTTTGAAGCGGCAGGCAGCCCGAATCCGCTCATGGAGCTGCGCAACATTACCGGGGACAGGTACTGGAAGGTGGTGGAGAGATGCCTCTGGGCACATGGCGAGAAGGGGTTTGGCGTGGAGGAGCGGGCGGACCAGTCCAATGACTCGGAAGTGGGAGTATTGCTCCAGGAAGCATTCACGAAACATGTGGTTGAGGAGCTAGAAGCTGTCCGGATTTGAGAGAACCGCGGGAAGTCCCGGTGGTTAGACGGCTCGGTGAGGGGATGACGGAGCTAAGATAATGCTTACGAGGAAACAGATGACAAAGCGGTTAAGACAATATTAGAGGCTTTATGTACTCCTGCTCCCCTCCTTCCTCCCTCCCGCCGGTTCCAGTTCGTGAGTGAGACATCTTCGTAGCCCACGTCTCTCATGGTGTCCGCCTATTCGCTGCTTAATCTCCTCGCGCATGCGCCACAGTACTTCTCCCAATACGGGCTACCATCCGGCCATTCCCTATTTCCACTCAGCTCCTCGCAGTTCCCGACTGTCAGATCTTTCATTCATAACATTGCGCAACCTATCAATCCTACAATTGACACCCATTCTATCTCTATAGTGCTCTCTATAGTGCTCTCTATAGTAGTACATCTTCAAGTACGTGTACAAGATGGTTACAGTCTCCCTTTCGCCTCACAGGGCAATATCCAAACACTCTCAAGGGTGTGTGCACATTACTCCCCCTTCCACTTCCATTTGGCGTTCCGGTGCAGCATATAGTCCTTGCTCTGTATGCTCTTATAGATGCCATAGAAGCCGCCCAGCGGGGGCAACCTCTTGAGCCAGTGCCGTTTCTTGGCCCCGGCTACGTCCGGGTCGACGTGCACCTTGTTCCAGACGGTCGGGAGCGTCCTGGCGTTGTACTTCTCGCGCAGCTCGTCGTACCACCCGCGGCCGCCGTACATGGACCAGAACTCGTCCTGCGGGTAGTACGTGTGCGCGTACAACCACTTCATGCCACCGAGCTCGCGCACTTTATCCTCGAGCTCGCGGTTCTTGCGGACGAACTCGGCCGGGTCGGACGGGCCCCAGCCCCAGACGCCGACGTTGAGCATCATGTCGTCCTCCTTCTTCTCGACACCCTGCGGCAGCGTCGTGAAGGGATGAAATGTCGGGGGCCCACGCCTCTTGAGCGGGCACAGCCAGAGCGGCCAGATGCCGAGCTCGGAAGACGTGTAGTCGACGAAGCGCTCCGTTGTCTCGAAGGGCATGGCGATGTCCTGCACCACAAACCGAGCGCTCTCACCGGAGCCGTGAAGGGCGCGGTACATCATGCGCGTGTGCAGGAAGTCGTCAAGGAACCAGCGGAAGAAGCGAGTGAAGGGCACAAATTTAAAGTACTCGAACGCAGCCGCGCCGACCCAGAAGCCGCCGCGGTCGTAGCGGAACAGGTACTCGGCCAGTGGGACGTAGTCGATGGGCGCCGCGCCGTCCTCGCCCCTCTCGGGCGCCGTTCTGTCCTTGGCGTGAAGGTAGAACCATGGATCCCACGGTCCGCTGAAAGTCTGCACTTTCTGGCCTGCCGGCGGGGGGTCGTCTGTCAGCTGACCCGTCACGACGACGCCGTGGTCCTTGGAGAAGAGGATCCCGTCCACGTAATCGTTTTCGCCCTTGCGCACCTCCTCCCGCACTGCCTCGACCGCCTCGGCCACACTCCGCGTACGCCGGTACCGCGTCCGGACGAACCGGCGCGCCTCCATCAGCTGCACCTCAAGCAGCGTCGTCGTGCCCAGAGTACCCACCGCGCCCGCAGCGCCCCGGAACAAGTCCGCCCTCTGCCCGTCCGACGACGCGGTCGCGGGTTTGGCCTCAACTACCTCCCCGTCGGCTAGAACCATCTCGACGCGGCTGACCGTCTCATCGAAGAAGCCGTGGCGGAACGAGCTGCTCTCGCCCGCGGTGCCCGCAAACCCGCCGCCAGCCGTGATCCCGGGAAATTCCATTACGACAGGCGGGACGAGGCCGTGCGGTAGTGTGGCCTCGACGAGGCGGTCCATGGGCACGTTGGGCTCGACGAGCGCGACGCGCCGGGCCGGGTCGACCGAAAGCACGTTGCGTAGGGCCGAGATGTCGACCGTCTTGGTCCGGGACGGCGAGGGTCGTGGCCGGGTCGAGTTGGTGCTCCCGTGGAAGATGCGGTAGGGCTCGCGCGCGGCGAAGAGGGAGCGCACCGTCGAGGCGATCTTGGCCACGGCGGCTTTGTGGCGCTCCATTTCTTTTTTTTTTGTGTTTTCTTTTTCGGTGGAGTTATGATATTCAACTAATTTTCTAATAATCAAATATTGTACCCTCTAATTGATGGGTTCATGTTCACATTGCGTTGTTTGGGTGGTCAAGGGATGACGCCGGATGTGGTTGTTTCATCGCGAGAATGAGTTGCGAGGCCGAAGGATTGGGATTTTTGATGTGGGTCTGTTCACTCACTTGGCGTTGAATATGGACGATAAAGCGAACTCGCATCGCCAGCTTCGTTGCCTCGGAACTCTCCTCTCCATTTGATAAATCACATTTAGCATAATACCGTGCTTTAAAGCAAGAGAATTAAACTCTATTGTCATGAAAATATTACGTGATTAGGTGACCTCTCTCGCTCGAGCGGGGTGCAAGGTTTTCACATCCATTACGATGCCCTCAAGTTTATGATGCCGTACTTAGTACATGCTTCAGTACGCTCTACGGAAGGCGAGGTCATCTTATCTTAGAGTTTGGCCACGCTCTCCTCCGGTACTCCCCTCTCCCTGACCTTCTTCCAAAATCTCTCGGCAACCACCTCTTCCGAATCCGCCCACAGAGTCCGCGGCTCGACAGCTACTTCCTCCAGCGACCTCGCCTTGACCGTCAAAAACCGGCTCTCAAGTGCGTCCGGCCCGCCCTCTACGACGCCCTTGATGAAGCCCGCCCACCCCTCCAGACACCGCCTCGCCTCGCGTAGATAAGGGAAAATCATAGCGAAGCAGTGCGGCATGGCCTCGTACTCCTCCCAGACCACCTTGACGCCCTCGCGCCACATCTTGTGCGCCGCGAACTTGTCCTCGTCGGCGAGCAACTCCCAACCGGCGCAGACGTAGACAGGCGGGGCGCCGACCCACGACCGGGCTAGCACCAGGCTGACGAGCGGGTGGCCGAGGAGTGAATCGGGTGCGTACAGGTGCCGGCGCGGTGGCGATACCGGCCAGGCGGCGCAGGGGGGCCGCCTCGCCTCGGCCGCGAGTTGCTGGTCCAGCGTCGGGAGGTAGTCGAACGCCGCGTTGGTTGCGCACGAGGGCGACGAGTGCGTCATGTCCATCCAGGGCGAGTTCACGGCAACGCCAGCGGGGAGTGGGATCGCCCTGGAGGCGCCGTGCCAGAGAACCGTGTGGGAGTTGCGGTGGAGGTGGAGGATCAGTTGGAGCAGAGCCAGAGAGAGGTTGCCGCCCGCGCTTAGAGAGTGTTAGTTCCCTTGCTTGAGGAGTAGTAGTAATAGGAAGAAAGATGAAGAGCAGGAAGGTTTACCTGTCGCCGGCAAAGACAATGTGCTCTGGCTTGACCGGTTCGTGAAAGGCGCCCTCGGGAGGGTAGAGAAGCGCCAGGTATGACATCAAGGCGTCCATCAATGCGGCGGGGAACGGGTGCTGGGGCGCGAGGCGGTACCGCACTGAGTACACCCTTCCGCCCGTCAACTTGGCCAATTTCTTGGTGGTCGGACGGTGCGTTGCGGGG
>MU857601.1:862377-901246 GCA_033296725.1 Corynascus novoguineensis
CCCGTGAAAGTAGAGTACTGTCACCGGGCTCTTGACTTCCTTCATCATCTCGGCGTAGAGATCCTTCTCCAGCAGGTTGGGTAGCCGCGAGTCCGACTTCGCATCTGCGCGGTACCCGGTCCACTCGGCTTCGATGGGCGCGGGCTCAGACATCTCGTAGGTAGGCAGTGGTACTTTTGGATCCCGCAGCTCATCGACCGCGTTCGCGATGGCGTCCTGAAGGCCCCTCTCCTCGGCAGGCGGAGGTGGGCAGGTATACGTGCTGACCCAGATCTTGCCCTTCAGCTTAGGAGCTTGGGCCGCCATTCGCTGCGTCGATGTGATGCTCCGAGGCGTCGAGGGGTTGGTGAAGGATCGCAAGACGGCGATGGTGATCTCAGTCCGCAGATCCAGGTACTTTGACTGTGGTGAAAGGCGTAAGATATGTAGCAGAGCTACCCGCAGCATAAGCGGAACCTTCGGGAGGAGGGCAAGCATCATTTTGTGGTTGTTGTCCGCAGGCTTGTCCACGGCTTGAGGCCCGGGATCAGGTTTTTGAGCCGTCATTGTTGGGGGGGAGGGGGGTGGGGGGGAAAGAGATGGTAAAAGATGTCAAGGGAGAAAAAGAAAGGAAAAAATAAATAAATAAATAAGGGTATCACAGGTTCAGTGCGAGACGATGAGATAGCCAGGGGTAACGTAGGGAAACTTAGGATGGGGGCTATAATCGACACTTATAAATCATACAAACGGGGAGCAAGGAGGTGCTTGCCAACCGCCTTGGAACAGCATGCCAGTGATGCCAGGCCACTCGCGGTAAGGGCTCCATCCCCGCGAGTTATAAGGAACTATAATCCATAGAATAACTCGGCTACCATCCGAATCCGAGTTTGCGGCCAATCGATGCCAATGCGGGCAACGACGGGGGCCTGCCGAAGTTGCATCAATTGGGAAAAAGACGTGGGGAGATTAGACGGGCATGGCGGCATTGGGCAGGTTCATGTTGGCGATTGGATCGAGCTTGACAGGAAGGTTTGGAAAGAGCCTCGGCAACGGGCCGCGTTAGCGCCGATTCTCCAACTTTGAACGCCGCAGCCGGGGAGCAGAGATACCCCACCATCCAAAGTGGCTCTCGCAAGCCTTCCCTTTCAGAGGACTTGTCGCGAATTGCCACGGATCGAGCTGTCCCGCCGCGAATCGATGGGTCACATTCTGGACTTCAGCAGCAGCAGCAGCAGCAGCAGCAACATTCTTTTACAGCTTTGCATCGGTAGTACATCGCATCTAGTGCAAGCAACTCATCTTCCCCTGGGCGAGGTACGAGTGAAGCAGAGGAGGCTATACTGAGAGGTCGAATCTGCACGCGCATTAGGTCGCAAGCGGCAAATATTGATTACTACGCGAAAAATAACCTTAATTGGACCGCCTGATGATTAAGCCTGGCTCGTTCCTAGGAAGTACTTATGATTCCCAGCCCGAAAAGAGATTCCATAGTGTACAGCTCCGTCATCTGAAATTCGTTACAGTGCGTGAACGAGCATGCGCTCCTGCCCCCTTTAGACAGACAACTCCTTAGGCACTACCTGAAGCTTCCTCCTGCGCCCCGCTGCTGCTTGACGTGCCCGTGCCATTTGTGGCCGGCTTGCTGGAAGACTCAGCGCTCTTAGACGCCATCATCTGCCACGCTGGGATCGAGGCCTTAGCCTGCATGCCGCTGCTGAACGGCGAGGGCCGGGGGCCGTTGAGGGGGGAGCTCTGCCCAACCGGTTTCGTCTCCTCCTTAGTCTCGGTGCTTGCGCTCTCGGCCGGCGCGGGCGTCGTAGCCGGGCTGCTCGGTGTCGCACTCCCGCTCGCCTGCGGGCGCAGATAGTTGTTGATAGTGCTCGACGTCGCTGTAGGGTTCATGCGCTGCGTGATAAGCGTCTTCAAGCTCTTGAGCTCCGCATTGACTTCGCGTAACCTCGTGTCGGTCAGGTCCTTCTGGTTGTTCAGTCCGCGCGGGATCGAGTCCTTGAGAGTCTGCAGGTCATCCCGCACCCGCTGCGCTTCATCGTCGCGCCTCTTATTCGCCGACTTGAGCTCGCTAATTGTGGTTTCCAGTTCGACAAGCGCAGTATCCAACCTCTCTGTGCGTTCCTTCTCTGCTGCCTTGAGAGCTTCCGTGTCCTTGGCCAATTGGTCAACGAGGGCAAACGTCTTCTCGAACTGTTCGTCGATCGATTTCTTATCCTGCTCGAGCCGCTCCGGAGTCGGGGGCGCAATCAGGGGATAAACGTAGCACTTATTTGGCTGTTAGTGTATGCGGGGGAGGGTTGGCGGAGGTCGGCATCTTCTTACCTTCCCCAAGCTGTAGAGTCCGTACGACACCCCGCTCACCACCGTAGCCATAATGAACCAGTCTCTCCAGTCTCTACGAGGGATTGGTTGAGGGGGCTGTTGTTGCCAACCATATGGCGGATACTGCGGTGGATATTGTCCATAGTATTGCGGCGGTTGCGCAACAGCTGAAGCTGGTTGAGGCTGTGGTGGGTATGCTTGCGCCGGAGCCGGAGTGCCCGCTCGCGCGAGCGCAGCGTTGACTTCTTCTTGGGTCAAATTCTTGGCTTGAAGAAAGGCAACCTTCTTCTCGACCGGAGAGGAGGCGACACTCGGGTCTTGTAGGACTAGGGTGAGGGTTAGCCATGGTGCGTCCGGATCGTCACCCGAACGGCAGAGAACTCACATTTGGCCGCCGAAGCGACCAGATCCTCGCGGATGGCCATGCCAAACAGTAATAGTGCGATAGCCTCCCTTAAATGGCTACTTTGGGATAAGAAAAGTATTCAGGAATCTCGGGGATGAATTGCGCGAACGCGCTGGACGGTTGATGAAGTTGACTTGGAAATGGATATGGCACATCAGGAGCCGAGGTTCAGCCCCGGCAGCCAAAGCCGCCCCAGAGAGCCGACTCGAACGCCGCCAAGCGGGTGGTCGGGCCCCACAACTCGGAAGACCAGTGTCCGTCACGTGCTGCATGGAAGCTCGCTCGCTGTTGGCCTGGCAAACGTCTGGCCAGACCCGCCTCACTGCATGGGTCCCTGACGCGAAGTTGCGCGAACTCTCTGCGGTGGCCCAACCAAAAGCCCCGCAGTCTGTCAACTTTGTTTACCTGGGCAACGGGCCGTAACGACGTAATTTCATCCGTCTTTTTGTGTGACGAGACCATCCCACTACCTTTGCTTGGATCGACAACTTTCAAGTTTTGTTTGCTGCGGACACTGGCTCTTAACCCGCGAGAAGAGCTACGCAAAAATATACTCGGATTCGGCACCGGCCTGAGATTTCTTAGCGGCCGGTGAGGAGAACGTTTTCAGCCCCTGTCGCAATGTCGCAGGACAATGGTCTTTGGAGCGTCCGAAGACCGAGGGAGGTGCGATATATTGTGGCTCTAACAGAGCGGAAAAGAAAAGATCGCAACATGGAGCTGATCATCTTGCGCAGACCCTGGGAGGACTCAACTACAACTCCGGCATCCCGCAACCCCCGTCCGCAATGAAACGAACGAGCACAATTGGTAGTGCCGGCCATGGCCGGTCCGTATCTGGCTCGCGCCACTCGCTGGCCGTGTCGCGCCCGAACCAGCCCATGTTCCAACGCTCCTCGTCAGGGGCCAACCTCGCCGACATAGGGCTGTCGTCCGTCAAGCGCGCCTCCGTCGCAGGCTACAACCCCAACACCACAGCGTCGCTCAAGTCATACCACACGCCCGGCCCGTCCGCCGACAACGACCGCCGTAGCAGTGTCCATCGCGCGCGGCCATCCACGGTTGCAGGCCCCATGAGCGGGCATCAGAGCTTCTTCCAACAGGCGCCGCAGGCCGCCGGCGTGCCACGAGACCCCCGGCCGCTCAAGGACAGGTCATATCAAAACAGGCTAGGGCAGGAATTGATCGAGTATCTGGCCAAGAACAATTTTGAGATGGAAATGAACCACAAGCTGTCGGACAACTTTATCAAGTCGCCGACACAAAAGGATTTCAACTATATGTTCCAATGGCTCTACCGTCGCATCGACCCCGGTTACCGTTTCCAGAAGAACATTGACCAGGAGGTTCCGCCACTCCTCAAACAATTACGGTACCCATACGAGAGGAGCATCACCAAGAGCCAGATTGCGGCGGTGGGGGGCCAGAATTGGAGCACATTCCTGGGACTCTTGCACTGGATGATGCAACTCGCCCAAATGCTGGAGCGCTATGCACTCCGCGAGTACGACGACGCATGCTTGGAGGCGGGAGTCGACGTCGCAGGCGACAACATCATCTTCGATTTTTTGACAAACGCGTACCAGGACTGGCTCAATATGGACGACGAGGCTGGTGACGAGGACGTCGAGAAAGCGCTGGTGCCGCATGTTCAGGCAATGGCGCGTGACTTTGAGCGAGCCAATGCCAAGTACATTCAGGAGATGGAGATGCTCGAGGGTGAGAATGCGCGCTTGCTCAAGGAAATCGAGGAGCTCGAGAAGTCTACCCCGGACCCGGCCGTGCTCGACAACCATTTTAAGATTATGGAGGAGGATAAGGCCAAGTTTGAGGAGTACAACACGCTCGCCATGCAGCGGTCAGAAAAGTACGAGGGCCGAATCCAGGTCCTGCAGGAAGAGCTCGACAAACTGCAGGGCGAGCTGAAAGAGGCCGAAGACGAGCGGCGCCGGCTCAAAGAGGCCGTGGACGATCAGGGGATCAGCATGCAGGATATCGACCGCATGACTGCCGAGAGGGAGCGTCTGCAGAAGAGCATAGAGTCAGCAGGACAGCGGTTAGAGGATGTCAAGCGGAAGGTCGCGGAGCGCGAGATGGAGGCTAGCCAACGACTAGACGATCTTGAGCGCATGGTCGACCGCTATAACACGGTAGCCTATCAGATCGGCCTGATACCCTCCACGGCCGTCAACGCCAAGGGCCGCGACTATGAGCTTCAGGTTACGGTCAATGAAGGCCCCAACTTCACCTCCTCACAGCTCCAGGGCTCCTACGGCGCCGGCGAGAGCGACCGGCTCCTTGCAGACCCTGTCACGGGCTATCAACCAGCGCACGTGCTCAACCTGGATCTCCGGGGGCAAGTTAAGAGTAGCTTCCTGGCGCTCCGTAAGGAGGTGTCGGAGCGGCGCAAGGCGGCTATCGACGCCATGATGGAGGACCACGACCTGCTGGACCGGGCCAAGGAGGCCATCGAAGACAAGCGCAACGAGGTCGAGGCGCTTGAGCACCGTGTGCGCGCCGCTGAGGAGGAGTACGAAAAGACCAAGGAGGTGACGACTGCCCAGAAGCTCGCGTCCGACGCTCAGATCGAGAAGATGGAGAAAGAGCTCGCCAAGATGAGGGCACAGTTGTCCGAGTCGGTCCAGCTCATGGAGCAGCGGGAGATGAATACCAACATCGAGTAAGTGGGGGAAAAACTGTCACCGCGACCTAGGCTCGGTCAACAAAAGAACTTTAATAGCAACTGACACATTGTGTTTCCTCCAGGTACGAACAATTGACGCTCCGGGCCAACGCGCTGCGCGAAGAGCTCCACACCGAGACAATGCGCATGCTCAATGACGTTATCAAGTTCAAGATGCATATCCAAAAGAGCTTGGAGGAGTACGAGACTTTTGTGGCCGACGAGCTGGAAAAGGAGCTCGGCAGTGACGAGATGCGAGATGATACCCAGGGATTCGATATGTGAAACGCTTTTCGTTGGTGATTGATTACTTCTTTGTTTGAATGCCATTGTTTGTGGGCCAGGGGATGGCTTGTTATGTCTGCATGACTGGATAGGGCCCTGGGAGGTATCAGCTGGCGCAGAGTGGTTGGGCGGTAACGGTGGTTTGTTTGGAGTACTGTTGCGATCAGCTCGCTAGGATAAAGGATGGTTACAGCATGATCAAGTAAACAGTATCCGAGTTTCTTTTTCTTTTTCTTTTTTTTTCCCCACTGCCCGGCACCATGCTCTCTTCTCTGGCCTTTCTTCAAAGCACCCTCCCGGGTTGAAGTCTGCCCGCACAGAATCTGGGGTGTTAAGGCGAGGAGGATTCCAAAAGCGACGCTAGAAAGGCTTTGTTGTGCAAGGGGCTCCAGTAGGGAGAAGCAGTTGATATCAATCCTCCTTCAGTCCCCATTATCATTGATATAGTCGCCCCTAGCCCACTTAACCCTTTTCTCACCAAGCAGGATCCTCTAACCTCCTATACAGCGCCACATATTTCTGCCCCTTATGCCTCTCCACCTTCTTGCCCTCCTCCGTCTCCGTTCTCATGATGCCAACACAAGGATCCGCCTCCTGCTCCTCTTCTCCAATACGCTCAAACGAAGGGTGTGCGTCAAAGTGTTGCACTATCCACTCATGCAGGTCCAACACGTCGGTGATGGTGTAGACGATGCCGCCCGGCCGCAGGACGTAGGCGTACTCGGAGTTGAGCGTGGTCGATACGATGCGCTGCTTGTGCTTGCGCGCCTTGAAGTGCGGGTCGGGAAAGCAGATGAAGACCTTGGTCAGCTGGCCCTTGCGGAAGAAGTTGGGCAAGAACTTCATTGTGTTGGCGCGCAGCACGCCGACGTTGCGGTACAACCGCGCGTCCTGGTTCTGCGCGCGCAGGGCCTTGATGCGGTCCTCGACGAACTGCGTGACCGATACGCGAATCTCTAATCCTAGAATGAGCTTGTCGGGCATGGTGGGAGCGAGGGCGACCAGCAGGCCGCCGAAGCCACAGCCTATATCGGCAACCTCGACGTCTTTGGATATCCTTTTCGGTTTGAGCGGTGCAAGCTCACTGTTATCTGGTGGAACCTCGGAGGAGGGTGGTGATTCTTGGTGGTGCGGCTCGTCGATAACGTAGTCTGGGTAGAGTGACGACCAGTCCATCTGGTCTGGATGTGGGGGACTGCATCCTTGTTAACCCAAACACCACCCCACGTGTCCCCCGAAACAGCCGCTCGACTTACTATATCAATTGGTGGTCCGAGAAGGGGTTGGCGTGCGCCCTTTGGCGATAAAACTTCTTCCTAGGTAGCTCTGAGATGCCCTCTTGTCTCATGGCCGCGCGGTAATCCTCGCGTTTCTGCCGCCTGTCTTTTTTTATCTTATCGCCGCCCATCTTGTCCAGTATATTTGCCTGCTCCTGTATGAGATCAGATATTGAGCAGCTCGATATCTGTGTGCAGTGTTGATCTTCGAGTAAGTAACAGAAAGCTTAATATTAGGTATGAGACTGAAGAATCGCTGCATGAGAAAAAGAGACATCCCACTCTGGACCCACTGAATTTTGCTGGACTGCAGCGTGGGGCTGTTGGACCCCCCCCCCCCTGTCACTGTGCTCCTGACACCGGGGGTGGCTGCCCCGCCGTGCCCGCTATCGGCATCATAACGACATTTTTGAGGTCGAATACCCCGCGGTCCATACATGGTCGCTCACTGCATTTTTTGTGTCAAAGCTACATCTGCATAGCTTCTGTCCTTCCAGCGTAACTTATACAAGCACAATGGCCGCAGCTACCGCCCGGCAGGTGAACATTGCCATCATTGGTGGGCCGCTACATTCACTTCTCCAGTTCAACAACCTCCCAAAGCTAACGAGTCCTAAGGCGCTGGCGGGGTCGGAAAGTGCTTCCTTTCCCAGCTTGAGCAGCTCGCCTCCCGCCGCCCCAGCCCCAAGCTCGTGCTCACCTACATCTGCACCAGCAAGAAGGCCCTCTATAGCACTGACCATGTGGCCATTCCCCTCGACACAGTCGTATCCACCCTCGCCTCCTCGACCCAGGCCCCGCTGCCGCTCCCCAAGCTGGTCGACTTCCTCGGCACGTCGGGCTCCAAAACTGTTCTGGTCGACAACACCAGCTCGCAAGACGTGGCCGACGCCTACCCGCTCTTCCTCAGCCGCGGCATCAGCGTCGTGACGCCCAATAAGAAAGCCTTCTCGGGCAGCTACAAACTGTGGCAGGATATCTTCAGCGCGGCCGAGCGGTCGGGCGCAAAGGTGTACCACGAGTCCTCGGTTGGCGCCGGCCTGCCCGTGATCTCGACGCTCAAGGACTTGGTAGACACTGGCGACGAGGTGACCAAAATCGAGGGTGTCTTCAGTGGCACCATGTCGTTCCTCTTCAACTCGTTCGCCCCGACTTCGGGCGCCGGCGGCAAGTGGTCTGCCGAGGTGAAGAAGGCCAAGGAGCTGGGCTACACGGAGCCCGACCCGCGCGATGATTTGAACGGGCTGGATGTCGCGCGAAAGCTAACCATTCTTGCGCGATTGGCGGGCCTGCCCGTCGAGTCTCCCACTGCTTTCCCGGTGCAGAGCCTGATTCCCAAGGAACTTGAGTCGGTCGGCAGTGGTGACGAGTTCCTCGAGAAGCTGCCGGCGTTCGATGAGCAGATGGAGGAGACAAAGGCCGCTGCGGAGAAGGAGGGCAAGGTGGTGCGGTTTGTCGGCAGCATTGATGTGGCCACCAAGCAGGTCAAGGTCGGGCTAGAGAAGTTTGACCTTTCACATCCCATTGCAGCCTTGAAGGGCAGCGATAACATCATTAGCTTCTACACTAAGCGGTATGGAAGCAACCCTCTGATCGTCCAAGGCGCTGGTGCCGGCGGTGATGTAACGGCGATGGGTGTCACAAGCGACCTCTTGAAGGTGCTGTCCCAGATTGCTTAGCTAGAATCAAACCCCGCTGGGCACGCAGCCAAATCATATTGAGTTCCCAAATCAAAGATGAACTCGTACCCTCCTCCATCAAATGTTGTCCGAGTCTTGTCAATATCGAAGCAGCAGTTATGCGTCCCGACTCCTGGTAAGGCACAGTCCATTTGTTCTCATGTCGACATTATCGTCCGTCAGGGTCTGTGCCGTTCATTAGTGGCTAGGTGGGGTCGGCATTGCGGCCCCGGTGCGTCGCGAGAGCCGGAGTCGCCAGTTTGCAGCAGCGAGTCTCCAGAACCAGAGTATCACGTCGTATACAACCAGCAAAATTATCGGTACGATTGGGGTGAGGGCGAGTGTGATCTGCCCAAGAGTACCAGTTAGTGACAGCAGTGGGGCGTTGGGTTGACGGTCAAACTTACAAAAAAACTGGATATCACGCTGGTTATGTACTGGTACTCCTGCGGGATAATTCTCAGCTCGATGAGCCAGGTATACCAATTAGAAATAGCGTTGGCCATCTTGGACAGCTCCTTGGGAGGAAGAAGGAGAGCAGTGTTGAGCGAAGCAGCCAAAGTTCGAGGATCGGCTCCGCAATATGACAGTTGGAGAGCTGCTGGTTACGTGTTGCGATAAGCAATGGTGTCGTAAGGTGCAGCGAGCGTGTTAGAGAAAATAGTTCAGATCAGAGCATCAACCCGGGCCGCTCAGCTAGGTGTTCGTCGAGAGCGACGTTGCATATTCCCCGGGCGAACAACCCGAACTTCCATCAAGGGCAGTTTTCATTGAAGGAGTTATAAAGCTGAAAGGGAATCCTGAGCGTGACAGGCCGAAGGAAGGGGGTAAATGAGCGATAAGCCGGCGATACCAAAGGCGCAGTTCGCTAGAACTCTGAAGTTGATAATGACGAGGGGAGTGCGCGCCGCCTGGTCTGGGCCTGGTCGATTAAGAGGTCGCGCGGGCATTTGCAGCTTGGCGCCAAGTTAACGGGGTGCATGGCATGTGCAGGGATGCCTCAGAAACAACCGCCCACAGTACGTCGTGCTCCACTTTGATGTACCGACACCAAAGTAGCGACGGCCACAAGGGTGCACAGGCTATTGCACCTTACAAACCGCCAACTGACCTTGGATGCAGTGAGGTCTGAACAAGCTACCTGCGCAGGGGAACTTGCTATCCATCGCTTGCCAGCACATCACCCAGAAATAGCCTTTGAGTCAGGATATTGTCGGAAACAACGCACACAATGCCGCAAGATCCTCACCTATATGGGCAACGGCCCGTGAAGAGGCAGAAGAAAGAAATGACGCTTTCAGGATCTGTGGCATTTGCCTCGCAACTAAACTCACTCCTTGCCGAAACACCGGCGAACACTACCACTAGTTCTTCCACACCAGCCACCGGTGGCCGAACCCGCCCGTCAAAGCTGAAAACGGATGACCTCTCCAAAACCAGGGTGAAGCGCAAAGAAAAAACCACCAGCGAAGCAAAAGAGAGCAACAAGCTCTCCCTCAAGTCACCGCTCGGCACGGAGGAAAGCAAAGCCGAGCGAGAATTTATCCGCCGCAAGATGGAGTCCAAAGCCCGCCTCTACGCCGCAATGCAACGAGGCGACTATATTGGGCGTGAGCTGGGCCTCGTGGACTTTGACCGCAAGTGGGCCGAGTCGCAGTGTAACAAGAACAGCGATGATGCCGGCTCCCTCTACTCCTCCTCCTCCTCTTCCGACAACGACGACCAACACGATGGCGGCGTCGACACCACGCTACACGAGTACACAGACGAGTTTGGGCGCGTGCGGCACTTGACGCGCTCCCAGATTCTGCGGCTTGAGCGCGGCGCCGCCTCGGCCGCCGAGCTCGAGAGAATGTCGGCCCGGCCTCGGGCGCCTGACGCACTTATCTATGGCGACGCGGTCCAGGCCGATGCCTTCGCAGCCCGGGACGGCGCCGACGCTATGGAGGCCCTCGCACGGAAGCGCGACCGCAGCCCCACCCCCCCGGAGGCGACACACTACCAGGCGGACCGCGAGATCCGGACAAAAGGCGTGGGCTTTTACAAATTTAGCCGCGATGAGGACAAGCGACAGGTCGAGATGCAGGCGCTCGAGGAGGAGAGGGCAAGAACAGAGGAGCTAAGGAGGGAGCGGGAGGAGAAGGCAAAGAGGAGAAAGCTGGAGATTGAGGAGCGGAGGAAGGAGATATTGGAGAGGAGAACCAAGAAGATGGCGGACAGTTTTTTGGAGGGGTTGGAGAAGGATCTGGCGAAGGGCAATTAATGCCCTCTTTCCGGATGCTGAAAGCGATCCCCCGCAAGGGTATGCTCCTATATCAATAAGAGCCCTTGCCAGAAGGCTCGACTTTTACTAGACGCAAGTCTTCGGCGAATTTCGCTCTTTTTAGGAGGTCTAAGACGAAAAGAAATGTCATCGCGTACTATCTGAAAATGTAAGTAGGTTTCACAGACCTGGGAAGGACTTTGTCAGCACTGTAAGTGATACGGGTGTATTTCTTCAAAAGAGCGGCTACTCAAATCCAGAACAATTCTAACAAATTGGTCGCCTAGAAAGAATCAATGTCTCCCGAGACAGATACAAACCTAGCAACATCTTATCGGAACGCCCAAACGCTAAAGCAACCTAGTTCGAGACCATCCCTCTCGATGCCGCAAATATGGATTAGTGATGCGACCTTGATGCTTTACTTGCGGAGCTTGGGGCTCGTCGACATTGCTATTTGTGACGCCATTGCCACTGACACTACGCGTGGGTAGGCTGACAATGTTTTTTTTTTTGGGTGTAGGGGCGTTGCTTGCCCTGGTAGGACTGCTGTTACCCATGGAATCGGTGTTATGACCCGGGAACTACGCAGCACCGTTGCCCGCCGAGATTGCGGGCGTGGTCGTGTTTTTCGCGGCTTTTCTGCCCGGGGTGGTGGCAGTGGAAGTAATATTGGGTGTTGATGGGGAGGCTGTGTTGGATGTTGCTTCCAGAGGCCTTCCGTGTAGATTCAGGGGTTGCCAAACGGGGAGGACCGTTGCTGCCGCTGGCGGTGCCGGGTATTTTCTGCGTTGGTGTCCCCGTAGGCATCGGGGAGTTTGGTGATTGGGGTAGCAGCCCAGCAGTATGAGCAACAGATGCTCCATTGGCTTAGTCCTCCTTCGCGGTGGCATTGGAACTGGAGCTTGTCCCTTTCTTGGGGAACATTGCTGGGCCACTCGGCTCGGCGACCGTTGAAGAATGTACCCGGGTTGATGCTTGCCTACAGGACACCTTGGGTTCGCGGAGAGGGATCTGGGGCATGTCTGCCAGGTTCTCATGGCATTAATCATTCCACTTGGCTACCAAATGAGAGGAAACGGATAATACCAGGAAGACAAAACGCCAAGCAGTCCAAGGACATCATGTTTTCGCAGCTTTCTAGGTAATCATACAACACGCTAAGTCATGAAACGCTCAAGAGAGATGCTTGTAATCTACCTAGTTAGGTAATCTAGATAAAGTACTTTCTTGGTTACTTTAAATGTCTACATATATTCAGCGTAGCCTTCAGCCAGAGGCTATGGAGACTTTGCGGGCAACAGAACAAGAGGCACAACGCCCTATTCCGGAAACGATACGCGGCAAAAACTATGTCCGTTAGTGGGGGATACTGACTGGTACGAGCCAAAGAAGGCTGCGAAATCTCATGTCGATAGCAGAATGTAATGCCCGAGCTGAAGATGCCTAAGACATGGTTATGTTAGCTCGAGAAGCACAAATCAACTGAGCAACCAGGTGTCTAGGGGTTGACTTTATCAGGGTAAAAGCCGTGTCACCGGCAGTATCATCAAGGCATAAGCTATGTAGACCGTCGTGATAAAATTGAAATCATCATAAAAGCCACATGATAGATAGAAGAGAATCTGCTTACCGTTCACTGTCATGGATGAAGTCCTTGTTGACGATAAGCCCTCAGCTGGAATCAAATCTGGATCGGTCAGTATACCGCCATGCGAAGGGAATAAGACAGTGATGTGTCAGGGTAAAAGTCAGACATGACGATATCATCTTCGCGTGAGCTCTGACATATGCTTGTCAATTTTAAAGTCGAGTCATCATGAGAGGGTGCAGGTGTAGTGAAATGGAATTAAAACCCCCGCTTAACATACCGAAGGGTCAAAATCGTAGAAGGCTGAGGTGGCATGTGATCTAGGCCAACTAGAAACGGTCAGTCAAGGTCAATTGCGAGAAACGCAATAGGCGATTTTCGTCAACAAATATCAGAAAAGCATGAATGGTAGTTAAAAAAGGTTGTCTTCAGCGGGAATCCCGAATCAGACTCGTCATCTAGAGTCATCACAACAGTCTATAGGCAAGAAAAATAATAATCGAACTTACAAACTGAGTGGCTGCTGTGAACGGGCTCAATTAGATTATAACATCTTTGAGTTGGTTAGCTTGTATCCCAAAAATGATACAGGCGATCATATGCGATGCCGGTGCTGATCAGTGGACGAGGTTTTCTAGGCCTGTCGCAAAGTGGCGTGTCTGCTCATTGGTATTCGGAGCCCAGTGCCGCTTCATCATGAGATATATCGAAATTTGGGGTAAGGAGCCGCGTACCTACCCAAAGAAAGGGTTGCACCTGGTGGTAGAGAGTCAGCACCCGCAAATTCCCAACATGTTGTCAGAGCAGATGAGAAAAAAAAATCAGAAACAGCCAGTTGTTTTCTTCAAGGGGAATCAGTCGGTAATTCCAACTTGCCGAAGCAAAGAAGAGATCATCATGAAGTCCAGAGCAACAGTAGTGATGGCGTACTAACCTAGTGTAACAGGTGCAAGAGCCCAAAACAATTTCAGGCGTATGCCATTTATCTGTGTCGTTCGACGTCCAGAATGGCGACGGCGCAGCTGCCAACTGAAGTGCTCCTCCAATCTCGCACTCGGAAACTGATACTAGTGGACATAAAGAGTCCTGGTTGGATGTCAGCTGCTGGCTCGGGGTAAACAATGTGGATGTCAACGCGATTGGCGGCAGCGGCAGTGATCAGACTGACGTATCAATATCTAGTTTCATGTCCGGAGATCAAAGACTCTAGTTTGCGGTATTGGGTTGTCATCAGGCAATGGCCTGCTGCGCGTCGCGGAAAAGGAAAAAAATAGTGACTTACCAAAAGCTGTCGGTGGTTGAGAGTTGGAGGAAGCGAGCCAGAAAAGCTCAAGTTCAGAGTTTTTGAAGCTGGCCCCTTCGTGTGGAGCAGTGGGTAAGGTCGAGTGGGTCGGAGCCTGAGCTCCCACTCACGTGATGCCGCTTCTGGTTCGCGTTTGCTTGGTCGCCAAAACTCCACCGCCCGGTCTCACTGACGCGCGCGAACAGCTGTGCAATAAGTGAAGCCGTTGCGGAAACACCAACGAAAAGGATTTGATCAAACGAATACGCATCAGTTATGCCTGAAATTGCAGAAAGTATGCTGGAACCTTGAACCTTCGCTCGCCTCGCTGACCACATTACTAGTCGCCCGAGTGGTGCACTTCCTCCGCCTGCATTTGGTTGGGAAGAAAATCAAGAATGCTACTGCTATAGAAGATACCAATGTGTTTGGCAAGGTTGGCACTACTGGGGCGGATGTTGCTAAGGCACTTACCAACAAAAAAGTCCTCTCGGCAGGCACACAAGGCAAATATTTCTGGTGAGGTGCTTAGTGACCGCCGGGTCTTCAGATCGCTAACCTAAAACAGGCTTATTCTTGATCAACCGCCTCACCCCGTGATGCACTTTGGCATGACCGGTACCTTTTCCCGTTGCCAATCATGGTTGCTAGCGTTAACATACCACTGTAGGCTGGATCCACATCAAAGGTGACCGAACGGCGTACACCAACTACTACAAGAAGATGAAGCCAGAAGAACTGAACACATGGCCGCCAAAGTACTGGAAATTTCATTTGATAACCGAGGATCCGGCAGTTGAGGTTGCCTTCACTGATCCCCGTCGCTTCGGCCGTGTCCGCCTCGTGGATTGCCCTGGCGAGAGCATCAGGAAATTCTCGCCCCTGGTAGAAAATGGCCCCGATCCAGTCGTTGATATCGACGTCTTCACCGAGGAGTATCTCCGAGCGAAGATGCGCTCACGCCATGTCCCCATCAAGGCGCTCATTCTCGACCAAAGCGTTATCAGTGGAGTTGGCAATTGGGTTGGCGACGAGGTTCTTTACCAGGCGAAACTCCATCCCGAACAGTACTGTGATGACTTTAGTGATGAACAGATCACAAAGCTCTTTCAATCCATCCGCCATGTTTGTCAATTTGCGGTCGACAAGCTCGGGGATTCTGACCAATTTCCCAAGGACTGGCTGTTCCACTATCGATGGGGCAAAGGTCAGAAGGGGGCAGTGGGCCACTTACCCAGTGGCGAGAAGCTAGCTTTTCTCACAGTAGGCGGGAGGACGAGCTGCTATGTGCCGGATGTACAGAAGAAGAGCGGTCGTATCGTTCCCGGTGTCAAGGAAGAGATCATCGAATCTGACCAGGAGGAGGCGAAGCCCAAGAAAGCCGCCAGGACAAAAGCAGCGAAAGTCGAAAACGATAAGCTGCAGAACAAGAAGAGGAAAGTCGAGGAAGATCAGCTGCCATCAAAAAAGAGCAGAGCCACGCCAAACAATTCGGCAACAAGCGAAGCAAAGAAAGAAAATGCGGAAAAGACGGCGACGGTAGAGAGCAAGATGGAGCTCGGCAGGCGACGATCGGGCAGATTACAAGGGAAGACTGCCTGAATAGTTTTGGTGAAACCGAGGCTGCTGCATAGACGCTTTTCTTGGGGTATCTTATGGCACATCAATGCGGTTGCACGGATTTTAGCTTCAAACTTCCATGCTGGTCCGGTCGTGCTTCATCTCTGCAAGCGTCTCGCACCAGATCGACTTGGACAACGTGCATGTAGCATAGCATAATTGCAGCTTGAAATACGGCCACCGCGCCCATCGAGGTTTTCGAGTTACGCTTCATAATGGGACATTCGGAGCTAACGTGCCGAAGAGGTGCCATCAGGTGCTCGATGTTGCCCTTGGAGCTATTCACCGCCCGATTACGGAGTCAACAACCTCTGCTGTCGTCGGCAACATTAGGTTCAATTCAGTATCCCGTCTTCACTCAAAATTCAACATGAACAGGTTCTGAGATAAAATCAGATGGCCTTTCTTCCACAGTGCTAGGTTCATACAACCCTACCTATCCTTGCCTGAGCACAAGTCGGGGCTTTGGCAAAATCAGCCCTAACCCCAACCCGCCTGCCCATTCCTCGCAGGCCGAAGGAGTAACAAAGTCGGAGACACAAAGGTTCAGCTGAGCCTTGTCATTTCATTGAACATCAAGTTTTCAACGGTGGCATCAGCATGGTCGGCCTAAACTACCACCAACTATTCCAAAGTCAGGTTGGCCAACAGACGAGACGAGACGAGGGTATTTCGACCGCGACTCTACATCGTGGCAGTCCACAAACATTCAGATGGTTGACGATTTCTATTTCTCCTTCGTTAATGTCACTGACGCCGAAAAGGCTTGAGCTGCTAGCGCAAACCCCAGTGTTTCATTCTAACTCGACAGTTCGGACCTCATTGCAAGCGCGGATGCGGCGTTGCGCTTCGCTTTCGAGGAATCAGAAACACCGAACACACACCAATCATTCCCTCATCTCATTCCGTCATCAACTCCCCAACTCCCAAAAACAACCTGAAAGCACCGCATTGCAACGTCAGGATGCGGTACCGGAACAGCCTCAAATATCAATACCAATACAGCGCATTAGGTCTGCATACCATAGTGCCCGTGTAAGTTGTGGAGGAATTCTCCCTGCCTTCACGTCGGAAGCCGGTTCCGCGCACCTTCAACGACACACTAAATTGCGAAGCATTGAGGACTTTCACAGGCGCACGTGCGGCAGCGTCTCATAATGCGAGCTGCCTAAGCGTCGTACAACGGACTCATTCTGGACGGTCATTAACGAATTGGCGGTTCTAGGTTACAGTCTGGCTAAAGGCGGCCAAGTGGCTAATATATACTCAGCGGTCTGGTGATATTGATTCAACGCCTCATTTGCCCGCCTACCAATTGCAACGCAGCGGAAATCGCTGTCGCATCGGCGACCAAATTGACGCGTCTAGAACGTCCAGCTATCCGAATCCATGAACCGGGCTCCCTCCAGCACATTACGGGCCTCATATTGGGTCCCTGCGTCGTCTTTTACCCAACCCAGGTTTTTCCTCAGGTAGCTCCAGGGTGGTATATTGGCATCGCATCGTGAACCAGTTGGTGATAGGCGGTCTAGGCCTCCGTATGGGTAGTTCGGCATCCATACCGAACCCAGGAATGGTCTAGACTTTCCGCCTCGGCGGTTCCCCAGAGTTGCGGCTCTTGCCAAGTTTGGAGAAGCTCACCTTAAAGTCCGCATTTTGCAACCTACGAGTAGAATGGCCACTGTTGCTTGGGGGCTCAACAGCAACACCCTGTCGTCAGCAGCTCGGCTTCCTATTCAACGTCGCGCGAGTATCTCATCTTCTTCATTCTCCTGAGCACTGCTTCTGCCTGCTGTTCTTACCCTGGCTGGGCTTTCCAGTCGATAACGTGAAGTGTAAGTGAGCTTGTTCTCCGTAAGCCGGGGGTCGCGTCAGTTGCGGTGGCATGAGGCGGAATGGGCAGAGTTTCATCCACTGCGACCAGCAGTTGCTCGAGTTACCTACCCTCTGTCACATGGTACGCGTGTTTATTGTCGCTACCTTCATCTCTCTTCCCTCGCTCCCACCCTATCAAAGGTTTCGGCCCTCATAACCGTCTTCATACAGCGGATCATACAGGCGGGTTCGGAGCATACCTGCTATCACAACCCTGGGAAGGGCAAGCGGGCTGAATTACCGACGAGGTTCGACCCGCGAGATGGGATCTCCACGCTCCGCTCTTCTGTTTCAGGCCTGGCCGGAGCCTTTGCCCCCATGTATGTATGAGAGTGTGAGCGTGACTGGATCCCCGGAACAATGTTTGAATGTCCCTTTCCCTGCTTTCCCGGGAATCTCTCACGCAGAACTCAATACGCACAGGAACTTGTGGGTGTCATTGAACCAACCATTCGCTTCATTGACCGCAGCTCCTTTCGCTGAGCTCGAGCGTGGCCAGAGTATGGCTGTTAACTGTCTTCGGCACAAGCCAGGCTCCAAAACCGGGATCAGATAGACACAAGCCGTGTACGGTATGAACGTATATTGCGCCCGCAACCGTGCCTAATAAAGAACGGATCCTGAATGCTTATACTGCCTCATTTACCGACACTTGGTGATATCAAGCTCAGTTCCCATCGGCATATGTTTCGGCTCCCAGGCCCAGGTTGCCGCAGATGTGTTTACTCTTGGGGGAGAACAGCGATACGCTCCGGGAGATAGACTCTATGGGTAGCGGTAGCTAAGATAGCGTTCTTGGACGGATCAAGCAACATATAAAAGGACTGCTCTGGCTCAGACAAGCCACCCGTATCACCCCTACTCCATCGTCAGAGCCATTCGCCCTTTGGAACGTACCTACCTTATCCAAGATGTTTCCAAACATCGTCGCACTCGCTGCCGCCGCCGCTGCCCTGGTGGGCACGACTGCTGCCCAGCAGGTCGGCACCAGCACTACCGAGACGCACCCCAGGATGACCTGGCAGCGGTGCAGCTCCGGCGGCTCCTGCACGAGCGTGAACGGAGAGGTGGTCATCGATTCCAACTGGCGTTGGGTGCACGACAAGAACGGCTACACCAACTGCTATACGGGCAACGAGTGGAACTCGACCATTTGCGCTGACAACAAGTCTTGCGCGGCCAACTGCGCTCTCGACGGCGCCGACTACTCGGGCACCTACGGTGCTTCGACCAGCGGAAACGCCCTTACCCTTAAGTTTGTGACCAAAGGGTCGTACGGTAGGTGCTTGCCGTCTATGTTGGCACTGAGACCGGGCTGTTAACGTGGGATGGCAGCTACCAACATTGGCTCGCGCCTGTATCTGATGGCTGGATCGGATAAGTATCAGATGTTCACCCTCCTAGGCAACGAGTTCACCTTTGACGTCGATGTGTCGAAGCTCGGGTAATAGACTGACCTACGAATTGCCTCCTCGTCTGCCAGCCGTGACCTGCTAACAAGGAGAATAGCTGCGGTCTCAATGGCGCCCTGTACTTTGTCTCCATGGACGAAGATGGTGGAAAGTCCAAGTACTCCTCCAACAAGGCTGGCGCCAAGTACGGCACGGGATACTGCGATGCCCAGTGCCCGCGTGACCTCAAGTTCATCAACGGCGAGGCCAATGTTGACGGCTGGAAGGCGTCGTCTAACGATGAGAACGCCGGTGTTGGCAACTACGGATCGTGCTGCTCGGAGATGGATATCTGGTGCGCTCTCCCATCATTTTCTCTTTTTCTTTTCTTTTCTTTCTTTTCTTTTCTTCTTTTTTTTTCATTTTCTTCATTTTTTTTCAAGTTCCACTCGACACGTCGGCTGCCTCTGACGCAACAACAGGGAGGCCAACTCCATCTCGACTGCTTACACCCCCCATCCTTGCACCACGGTCGGCCAGCACAGGTGCCAGGGAGATTCCTGCGGCGGGACGTACTCGGCTGACCGTTACGGGGGGACATGCGACCCCGATGGATGCGACTTCAACACCTACCGCCAAGGAGTCAAGAATTTCTATGGGCCCGGCATGACGGTTGATACCAAAAAGAAGTTCACGGTGGTGACGCAGTTCATCAAGGGCAGCGACGGTAACCTGTCTGAGATCAAGCGCTTCTACGTCCAGGACGGCAAGACGATCGCCACCCCCAACAGCACCATCAAGGGTAATTCTGGCAACAGCATCACGCCCGAGTTCTGCAAAACGCAAAAGACGGCCTTTGGCGACCGCGACATCTTCAACGCAAGGGGTGGCTTCCCCCAGATGAGCAAGGCCCTCGCCGCCCCCATGGTGCTCGTCATGTCCATCTGGGACGACCACATGGCCAACATGTTGTGGCTCGATTCTATCTACCCAGTCGATGCCGACCCGAACGAGCCCGGAAAGGGCCGCGGCACCTGTTCCACCAGCTCGGGCGTGCCTAAGGAGGTCGAGTCCAGCCAAGCTAGCGACCAGGTTATCTTCTGTAAGTGTACTCTCTCTGTCTCGTTCATTGTGAACCAGTGAGCTAACTGTCTTGTAGCCAACATTAAGTTTGGTCCCATCGGCTCGACCTTCAAGCAGTAGTGTGCTGAACCTTGATGGCTATCTCTCGAGAACACAAGGCGGGTTCGTTCAGCGGCGACGCACATAGAGCGCAAGGGCATCTGTTCATGTGTGTGGAAATATATTTGAAAATAACAATGAACGGAGCTTCGATCACACTTTGAGATGTTGTTTTTAAATGACCAAATTGGCCCATTTAGCTCCTTGCTTTTTCAACTTGTGCCTGCAGAAAAGAAAGACCCCGAGTTATTATCATCACAGGGGTATCATCAACCTTCCAATAAAGGACGGAAGCGAAACTTGCTCAAAGCCACGAGCTATAACTCCTCGACGAAAACACGGCAGCCCCCATGCTACCGATCCATTCATTTAAGAGAAGCAACATCGCACAAGAATCCAACGGCAAAATTACACCCCTCACAATCCTCGTTGCCGGCACCAGCGCCATTGCCGTCCGCATCAACTCTTGCGTTCTCGGAATTCGTCGACACCTTGACGGGAATAATGGTGACGAGGTTGACAAACGGCTCCCCGGACTTTTTGTAGTTGATCACTTCCACCTGCACCTCGTGCCCATCCTCGACTGCTTGGCTCATCTCCCGCACGACGCCCATGTCAACGCCGTACCCGCGCCTCTTCCCGGCTCCCCGATCTTTGATCATCGCTTCTTCAGTACTGGTGCTGCTGCTGGACGGTGACTCAGCCCTAATTTCCTTACCAGCGCCCGCGCTCGAACTTAATTGACCGTCGGTTGGGACATCGAGGCAAGGGCGCCCGAGGGTAGGCGGTGGTGTCGTTACCGTCTTTCTCTTCTTATCGCTTTTTGTGATCGTCATAGTCCGTCCCCGTTGCTGCTGCTGCCTTTGCTGCTGTTGCTGCTGCTGATACTGGCGAAGAAGGCGAGAAGAAGAAGCAGGTGGCGGCGGCGGTGCCTGAAGGAATCGGCAGTTGCGTCCTAGTACTTCGCGAGCCGTGTAGCCTGTCAGTGCGGTAAAGGGCTGTGACACGTAGACAATGGGCTGGTCGGGCCGGGTGAGGTCGCTTATGAGAAGGGCGCACGACGAGTCTACGGCTCCCAAGGGGATGGTCGGATTGGGCCGCGTGTGAACTGAAACCTGTTGTTTTGTGTTAATGAAGTCCATTTGAGAAGATTGTATGAGTTGTCGCTTCTCTCTTCCTGAGCAGTAGGCCAACTATAGATGGAAGAAAAGGGCGAGAAACAAGGGGAAAGCAAATACAGAAGGATGATTCATAGGAAAAGATGAGAGACATCACATGGAGGAGAAAGGGGGTTAACCTGACCAAAATTGTGAGGATATCAAGGCCGCTAGGAGAGTAGAGGCCTGGGTAGAAGAGAGTCTCTTGGATTGGGGGGTCAGAGAGCTGTTTGCTGGCCGCGTGCTTTGTCGTGTTAGTAAGAAGAGGGTTTGAGCAGACAGATGGGAATTACCTTCAACGCCTGCTCCTCCCACGAGTTCATTTCGGCAGCCATGGTGGGATTTGAAGTTGGAGCACGGCGCCGGGGTTGCGCATGGCCTTGTTGAAAGGGCAACAATGGCTTTACTAGCAGAGACATGGTGGAATAGGGGGCGTATTTCTGGCACCTGCAGGGCTAGAGCTTGGTTTTGGTTTGCTGGTTTGCTGATCCGCTGGATGGGACGGATAAGAGTCGATACAATCCGGTTGTTCATAATACCACCTAACAAAGTTGAATTATTGCGGTCAAGTCACTACTTCAAATGCTGAGACTTGGACACAACGGGTAAAGGGCGAAGAGCCCCAGGGCCTAATATTTGAATATGTCTCAGCAACGAACTCGAGGTCACCATTTCTCATCTAGATCCTGACAGAGGATCGAACATTGTGTGGTCGATCGAGACCTACGAAACACCGCAATGGGACAAGAACTGCAGAAGAGAAGGGCAGGAACGAGATTGATCCATGAGCGCGCCAAGGTAGAGATACTGAAGATTACTGACTATGACTGGTCTGTCAGAGGAGCAAAGGGCAATAATACGCCAGGATCACAGGTCTCGCCATCGGTGGCCGACTGTGTGGGACACGGAGGGTTCGATGCCCCATGGTACAGGCCGATTTCCAAGCCCTTTGGAAAGACTGTTGGGATCGGGGCCATCGCAGCAAGGAATCGTGGTGTCCACAGCACGGTGATTATGGGCAGTCGACCCAATTGGAAGCATGGATCGAAGCTATCAGAGTACAACCCCGTCCGGGAGGAACCGAATTTCGCCGCTAGCATGCCCGATTTGGGACAACGACAGCACGGGCATGGATCGATTTGGTCATCGGGATCGTGGGGCACCGCGGGATTGACAGGGTCATCGGGCAGTTCGGTTGACTCTTGAGACGAGCAGACTATGTTCTCGATTCTTCTCTATCGGCGTTTTGCTCGCAGTAGAGGCAATCCTGCTGAATCTCATGCTGGAAACAATCGAAATTGGTAGGAATTCATCCGCCCGTAAACCACGCAAGTTTTTTCTCCTTGAGGACTACTAGCTCGATTTCGCTGACTCGTTTGTGATTGCGTCGTCATGGCTAATGTGTGCTCTGGGAGCTGTTGCTTCCTCCATCACAGTGAGTGTAGTTGTGACATTGTGGTGATACATGTCTTGTCTAGATAGTGGGTGGTCGCATATCAGTCCTGTCTTGGTTTGAAAGACGAGACTTTGGCATGGTAGACACATTCCATAGCGCCGCGATGGAAAAGACTCTCCGTCGAGGTGTTTAACACATGACCGATCGCCAATTCGGATTGCTTCGTTATGACGTAGTTATTCATACTGTGCAAAGGCCCATCTCGTTTACACCAACATCAAGTTAGTGCCTGGAGAGCCACTGAGAGCCTAGACCTTAACGTGGCCAGGGACCTGTTGCTTGGTTGAAGAAGTCCAGGGTCCCGGACAGTAAACGGTGGTCCCACCTACCAAGTCGACTTAACCAGGCTTTGACCCACTTCCCTCTTCGCGTCGTCTTTCTTACCGACGCGTCTTGCCCTCAAACGACGGATTCGTCAGGTCGAATCGACCGCTTTGAAACAGGGCCGGACCCATCATTCCATACACGCAACATAGTTGCAAGTACCCCTGCTCAATATCTGGGATCGTCGAGTTTGCGGATCGATTTTACAAAACCCGACGTCGCCACAGACCGACTGCTCGCGGCTCTCTTCTACCCCGCCATGCCGCGACTTCTGCAGCGCAGCCGTCGACCCGACTCGAGGGTGACTGGAGGCCCAGAACATGAAGACACCCCCCTGGAGCTGCCACCCTACGAGCCACCATCGTATCCGATGGATGCATCCATCAAGCAGAAGCTAGCATCCCTGTCTAGCAACCGCGAGACCGACAGCTCAAGGCGACAGTACGAGAAGCACCTCTCCAAGTCATCCAACTACCTGTTTGAGAGCGTCGGGAGCATCAATGACATTCTGTATGCCCGGAAGCGCTCCCTCGCGCACATGGCCGAGAAGCGACGAGCCCGTGGCGAAGGGGACAAGAATGACAATGAAGTGTCCCTGGAGGAGTATGTGGCTGAATTGGAGGCCACCATTAACGAATTAACCGACTCTTCCGAGGAAGCTCTGCGCTGGGTCATTGATTGTCGCGCTGAACTGGAGGATCACCAGGTGGTGTTGGAGAAAGTGATGGAGGGGCTGAACGCGCAGCAGCCGCAGCCGGCGCCCAAACGGGACAACACAAGAGGGGGCCGGGGTTCAAGACGGCGACGGGTGGCCGGCAGCGATGATGAAGGTAGTGATGCGGACGCTGGAGATGCAGAAGCGCAAGAACCAGAGGACGACGAAACCGACGATATTCCTGAGAATAACCCCCCCTTGATCGGCGTGAGGGAGTTGTTAGAGGCTGCCCGCAAGGCCAAGGCAGATGAGTACGATGCTTTGAGTGCCCACCAGCGGTACGCCGTCAATAATGATTACATCTCATTCAAGAGGGCTTGGCATGACGCGTTGCATCCGGAGGACCAGGTACCCCTCCCTGACCCCTCGACCTGGTTCGACGAGCATGGCAGGCCGACCAAGAATGCTGTGGTCGATGCCAACGAAGATGATGATCTTGTGGTTGAGCGCGAGATCATCGACCTCAAGTGCCCATTGTCGCTCCAAATTATGAGGGAGCCCTACAGCAACCACCAATGCAAGCACACATTCGAGAAGGCGGCCATTCTGGAGTTCATCCGAAACAACGGCGGGCTAGCCAAGTGCCCTGTCTGCTCCAAGGTCCGAGCTATTCCGGCATTCCTGATTTCGTTTGACATTGCATTGGCTGACATCCATTCCAGCATCTGCGCATCAAAGACTTGTACCTTGACGAGGTGGTCCTCAGGAAAGTCAAGCGGGCAGCAGAAGCCGCCAGGCGGGGAGTCGACGATACTTCTGATATTGAGCCCGAAGATGAGGATTCCAGTATGATCGTCGGGAAATCTGTCACCGTCAAAAAGGAGAAAGATCGATCGCGCCGGCGGATGGAGGAAATCAACGCAGATGACGATTGATGTAGTAAGCGAACATAAACCACCCAACTCGCTTTTCCGTTATCAAGTTTGGTCGCTCGTCCTTCAACCTGCAAGTCAACGCAATCGTACAACTTTTCTATGGACCAACCCATCCGCGGTAAAAATCACCACGCCCGGTATCCCTGGACATACGTCCGCCCAGATTTGATGAAAAGGGGTTTCGGAAGAGAGAAGAGCACTCGGACAACGCATCACCCAATCGATTCACTCCTTGATGCATCTAATGATGGTCGCCCGACCCACTACCCCTTTTTTTTTGGTCCGATCCTCGAACCTCAGCTGTAATTTAGAACACCCGTGACGCCCTTGCTTGCGTCAGTGAAGGTTTTTTTTTTTTTTTGTGAATAAGCATTGGCACTTGCAGTACACCACAAGCGCTATTCCTGGCCTGTGAGTATCCTCAGCGAGTACCCATAACCGCTCGACATGCCACTTATGGAGGTGTGGCTCGTTCCCGGCCCTCGTATACTTGAGGTGGCATTCATCACGTCTCTCGGGTCCTGCCTGTACATCGAGACGGTGTTGGGAGCATAACAGTCAGCGTTCTGAGAGGTGAATGACATGAGGTCGCATCCGTAATGATTCAACGTAAATCCAGAACTATGCGCAACGGCTGGGCTGGGCGATGGTGTGATCGGTGTGATCGGTGTGTATGGGTAATCCGACCGAGTGAGGGAGAGGGAACTGAGGCACAACCCTATCAGCTCTTGACCGTCGCCCCGTTAGCCAATGCCGGCCATACCTTCGCAAGCCCAGTCCTGATGTCGTACCGCAAATTCCTGCGGAGAACAGTTCGTTTGGCGTGGCAAGTGGCGTAGCTGCTTGCGAGCTGCTGTCGTCTATGTCGGGAGTCTGTCGTGGCGAGCGCTGCATGTCGCTGCATGCCGTCGAGTTCCGCCGGCTGGGACTCGCGGAGCTCGCTCGCCTTCGACGCGAGTACTTGTGAATTCCCCATTTGTCGAAACGTGACCGATATGCCCGCGTTCTGAATCTTTGTCAGACGGAACCACACAGAGCAACAACCTGACATCGGATTTGAACCCACTTGGCCGTGTTATCAAGTGGGGGAGACAGGTTTGGGCACTAGTGTGAAAGCCATCAAAAAGCTACGCGAGAGAGAAAAAAAAAAAAAAAAAGAGAGAGAGAGAGAGAGAGAGAGAGAGAGAGAGAGAGCACATACGACGCCCTGAAGCCGTGCTTCTGCATCATGAAGCGTTGGACCTCGTGAAGTGGTTTGTTGTGGTCCTTGTATTCAGCAATGATAACCTCCCGGTACTTGTCCCATTGTTTCGTCATGGCGTGCCGACTCAGTCCAGGGACAGAAAACACCACAATTTTGAGTTTTAGAAAACGGATATAAGACGAGCACGAAAGATTCCTAGGCTGGTGAAGATAGGATATGGAGGCGGATGAAGCATTTGAGACGAGGCTGAAGGTAATGTCGAAACTGCTGAAGAATGCATCATCTCAGGAAAGACGATGGACAGGGGCGAGGTTGGCTGTTGTGATATAGATGTCACATCACCGAGCAAGCGAGCCATTGACATGAACGCTGTTCCGGTTAAGCACATCCTCAGCTTGACCTGACGCAGGTGAGGGCATGGGTTTCCAGAGGCCAGAACATCGGGGACGAGGCAACCAATACGGGTTCAGATGAGGCTTCCATCCGATGTCCCGAAGTCCCATCTACAGGGCGACCCGAAGGCCATGATCTCTTTCCCGAGGAAGGCGAGCCGGACGAGTCCTTCAGGGAATTGATCGGGTGGTCCAAAGGGCTGGTTCCGAACTTTGCTTTGCAAGCGCGCCAAACGCCAATGATTTAATGAGAGGCTCAGGTGCATCGCCGAAACAATGGCAGGGTGGACGTCGGAACAGGTGTATAGCTTACGCCGGATTCGAAGCGACGAGGCTAAGCAAGGCTCGGGTACAAGCACAGCAAGGACTCGGGGTGCATGATATTAGTCCAGGGTACATTTGCCGTAAGGTTACAAGACAGGCCATTACCGAAGCCAGACCACCCACCATTTCACCCCGCGTGTAACACCTCAGCGAATTAGTTGGCCAGCAGCGGCACCACGAATGCCCAGAGCATCTCGTTCAATATTCGCCCCATTAGAGAGCGCCCCCCGCCTTGTCCCCCGCATACTTCCCACCGCCCCAACTCTTAGGAGTGGCTAGGGTTTTTCCGGGATGCAATAACATTCCGCGTCCGCATCGTGACACAAGGGCTTGCCAGTGTGGCTGCGGACCGGTGTGATGGCATTGGTGTGGGTTGTCCAGAGGGACGAAGTCGAGGTCGTATGGTGTGGCTCACCACCCGCAACGCCCATTCAAGCTTCCTATATCTTCCGGGCGACGAATACGTGGTGCGATCGCGGAGCGCTCAATCCAAACCTGGGGCTTGTCTGAGGCTTGCCATGCATCCTTTTTTCGACGGGTCCCGTCCACAAACCCGGCGCTCACCTTCTTTTCTGGGCCCCTTGCAGATGTCCATCAATATCCTCTTCTCAGTTCTCAGACACTCGATGACATGCAACTCGCATGGCATGGCACGCCATACTGCCCTGTCACCGCTTCATTGCTGGAGCTGGAGCTAAAGAGACCAGTCGTTATCAATCGAGGCATCCTCCTCTGTTGCAAACTTCGGGGCCGCCAAGCGCTGGAGAATTCTAGATCACACTCCGGTTCCTGGTTGTACGATTCCCTAGATGCCTCGCAAATAGCAGTAGGATGAAGCGATAGGGCTGAGAAGGTCGAACTGTAATTCAAAGGCAACCACATGGCACGCGGCTTCCCCTCATTGACACCTTCTCAGGGACAGATTAGTCAACCAACTGGTCATGAGTGAGGCAAGCAAGGCCCAAAACACTGATAAATGACAGAATGCGAATGCTACGTATTCTCCCAGTCATCACCCAGACGTTACCACCTAAACCAGGAGAAGCCGACAGTAACTCACACTCAGCCCAGTATTCGGCCGTCCTCACGTCAGCAACAGCGACGGCTCACCTGACCGGTGCTAGCTGTCCGTCACGGTCAGCCTATAAGCCTCGTTTGCCCAGCTGCTGCCGAGCCGGCTGGAGGGACCGTATCCAATTCGCCGGGTTCACGGTGGGAAAAAAGTAGACGGACACAGACCCCTCCGGACCACACGGTAACTAGCATCGTCTCCAGGGTGTTACGTCGACCTACCTGGCGAGCCAAACCCTCCCTGTATCTGCCTGCCTCGTTCCTAGTTTGAGAGGAGACAGACAAGCATATATGGACGTGGTTAGCGCGAAACTGGAGTGGAACCGAGGCAGCTGCGGCAAACCGCAAATCACATTGCCCACTTACACCGAGAGAAGACACAAGGCGGCCCGCATATACACCAGTGATCCACTTAATGGCCACATTGTTTTCCGACTTTGCAGCGAGGCATCAGTGAGCTGTACTCGTCAAGCTGTACTAGGCACACCCTAAGATGGAGGAGGAACAAAAGAAGTTCTCGAACCGCTCCTGCGCAATCGTTGGCACATATTTCGCTTTCCTGGAGTGGGTCTACCCAGAAGGCAAAAAAGGGAAAGCAGGAGGTTGAGGAGCGGAGGAAGGAAATATCGGAGAAGTGGACCAAGAAGATGGCGGACAGTTTTTTGGATGGATTGGAAAAGGATCTGGCGAGGGGCAATTATTCCGCATGCCGCAAAGATGAATCATGTGATGCGACCCCTGATGCTTCACTTGTCGAGCATGGGGCTTGTTCACATTGCTACTTGTGCCGCCATTGCCTCTGGCACTACGTGTGGGCAGGTTGACAGTTTTCTTGGGTGTAGGGGCGTTGCTTGCCCTGGCAGGACTGCTGTTACTCATGGAATTGGTGTTATGACCCGGGAACTGTGCCGCACCGTTGCCCCCTGAGATTGCGGGCGTGGTCGTGTTTTCCGCGGCGTTGCTGCTCGGAGTGGTGACAGCGGAAATGGTGTTAAGCGTTGATGAGGAGCCTGTTTTGGATGCTGGACGAGGAGGACTGCCACTAGTGTTGCTTCCAGGGGCTCCCCGTGTAGATGTAGGGGTTGCCAGGCGGGGAGGACTGTTGCCGCCGCTGGTGATGCCGGGTGTTTCGGCGTTGGTGTCCCCGTGGGCATCGAGGGCTTGGTGGTTGAGGTATTAGCCCTTGCGGTATGAGCAACAGCTGCTCCATTGGCTTGGTTTCCCTCGTAGTGGTGCTGGAACTGGAGTTTGTCCCTTTCTGAAGGGCCATTGCTGGGGCACGCGGCTTGGGGGTGGTTGAAGAATGTGCCCGAGTCGATGCTTGCCTGCGGGACACCCTAGGCTCACGGAGGGGGGTACAGTATATCCAACGGAGTATTAAGAAGATCTCCTCGGTTCTAAGTGAAGTCGAAGATATGTCCACTAGACGTGATTGGCGGATAATGATAGAGCTATTCTCGCCATTCCAGCACATCTGGGTGATACAAACCATCTCGTTGTGATAGAAGGAAAACACAAGAACCTGCCATGGGGTCAGAAGCGTAGCTCAAGTTGGCGATTGCTAGGACCAGAAATACCGCGATAGTGCTGTGCGTCTTATGGGTGAGTTGAATACGCTTTCTGGTGAAGAAGATTCCGGTGGTGATCTCACTACGGAGTGCATCATCAGGCTTAAGCTTGTGGAAGGTGTTGTCGGCTATTTAGCATACAACATGGCGCAATTCTTGTTGACGGCAATTAGGCCGAGGGTGTGAACCACTGGGGCAGCGGCTCATGAGGGCGCTCATGATACTTCCTTAGGTACACGTCACTAGCAGAATACTGTGGAAGGCGAAATCCCATCCATGCGCTCTTGGAACATAGTAAATATACATGGCAAGTGAAATTTGGGGGGGGGGGGAGGGCGGCACCATTTTTACGCAACTCCTTTCCACTTCTCTGCGTCAGCGGGATACAAATTGTGAACAGACACCGCGCCAAACGCGACAAGTGTTAATTTATCAACAGTATGAAGGGCGCACGACAAGCGATCGAAGTGATCCCGCTTTTTGGGACAGAGAAACCACTCAGTGCCCTGATATATACGCCAGCCAACGGCCTTTCTGAGATCCTGGGTGTCGGGGAAGGGCTGGAAGAAGACCGGGTGAGAGTCAGTCGCGTCTGCGTTATCGATATCAAGTTGAGAAGCCCTCGATATTCAAGCTTTCCAGCCTCTTGGCCGAAAGGCTCGTATCGTTTGCTGGAAGTTTCATAAGCCCTTCCTCGAGCTTCCAAATGTCCCAAAATGCTTGGGACTTTGGGAAGGATGAGGCGCTATTGCGGGACTGTTTTGATGTGCTCGTGCTTCAAAATTGTGCAAATAGGGTTGATCATGAAACCATTGATTGGTATGATTGACGATGACTGCAATAAGAGTTCGCGGGGTGCTGCGAAATAAATAGTTGAGGTCGGGCGATTAATGCTTAGTTTTAGGGAGTCGTGGACGAAGATTGAGAGGGGGTAGAATTGGCCAAACTTGGCCACAACCCGAACATGGACCTCGAATCGCGCCGCGACAGTCGCGTTGGGTGATTGTGGCTGGCCTGGCAAGCGGGTTGGTTCTGAAGCCTCTTCAAGGATGAACTCAGGAGACCCAACTTGAATACTTGGATACATGCACATCATGCAGTGGCTTTGTCTGCTTGAGACCCGAGGTATCTGGTAGAGTAGGAAAGTATGCACCTGATGCACGAAGAGCTTTCCTACCTAAGGTACTTCACATCAGATGTTCAGCTACCTAGGTATATTAGGGACCTAGATACCTTAAACCTTGAATGATTCAAATGATTATAATATGTGCAACTACCTCCTTATTTGAACTACAGTACCACGTGCCTATCATGCGTAGATAGGATATATGAAAAGTGAAGGTATCGGGTAGCTATGTACGTCGCGTTGATGCATCTGAGCTGGATACCGCCAATAATTCGAACCCATGAAAATGCCAAAAGGAGCATGGTTATTATGGATTTGATCAGATCAGACTATTAAAACGTATTCTGAATCTATGTCTCTTACTCCTCATCAAACATGCCCCGCCAGGTAAGTAAGGGGTATGAACTGCAACCAAAAATGGGCAAACTGCAATAGCCAACCTCGTCAAACCATCACTCTCCAATTGACATTTTCAACCACCCTCTACCTAAGCATCCAAACCGCCAACACAGGCACTCAATGAATCTTTGAGAAACATCAGGCTTTCTCTCCCTTGCCCGCCGTCGCCGGTTCAGTAGGAACAGCAGCAGCGCCATCGGCACTCCCTTTCTTGTCCAACGAACCCCCAGAACCAGCACTACCGACACCGCCACTCCCGACCGACGCAACAGACACGGCGACGGGGCTGGCGACCGTCTCGGCGCCGGTGATACCCGTCTCCTGCGTTGAAGCGGTGGGGACGGCCACGACCGGCTTTGGCTTCTCGTCGACGGGGGTGGCGGCGCCGCTGCTGACGGGGCTTGTGATGGTGGCAGTGGTCCCGCCGGCAGTGCCGGCGGCGCCGCGGATCACCTGGAACCACTTCTCAGCCTCGGCGGGGGAGTGGGCCTTGAAGGCCAGCTCCGAGGAGCCCGCGAGCTTGCCACCCATGTGGCCGGAGCGGTCCTTGCCCTTGACGTTGAACTTGTCGCCGTGGGGTGCGCCAATGACGGCATCGGGCAGGTAGATGGATAGCTCTGGGGTGGGATCGCGACGGAAGTTGTCATCGTCCTTGAATTCGTGGAGGAATTTGCATGGCGTCACAACGTAGTAGCCCGTCGTGTAGCCCCACGAGAGCTTGTTGCGCGACTTGCGCTCAAGGGAACCCTCGATGAGGGGCTTGGTCGACGGGTGCGACATGTTGGGGAACTGGATTGCCTCGACAGTGCGGGGCGGTTCGGCCGGGTCGATGAGCGAGTCTGCGGCGCGCTTGGTGAAGGCCTTCCATTCGAAATCGGGCGCGACGCGCTGAGCGGCGCCGAGCATATCGGCGTGCAAGGCCTGAACCTTGAGCGCCTGGCCGCCGGTGAGGTTGGTGAAGGCCTCCATGGCCTCATGAAGGATCTGGACGATGTGGCGCTCAAAGGTCTCAAAATTTGTCTGGACTGCAACGAGGTCGTTGCGCTGGTTGTTCTCCTCGATGACCTGCTTGTTGAGGCGGTGAAGCACGCCGCGGGCGATGACGTAGGGGTCCTCAGAGGGGTTGTGCTTGCCGCCGGTGGCTTCGAAGGAGGCGGTGTGCTGGCCGAGCAGCTCGATGTGCTTCTGGGTGGTGTTGCGCGCCTTCTCGACTTCCTTTGCGGCCTTCTCAGCGCCATGGGCCAACTCCTTAGCCTTGTGCTTGATCTCCTTATGCAAGCGCTCGACGATGGGAAGGGCCGAGCCTTTGATGGCCTTTTCCGTCTCCAGGTTGGTGTTGATGAGCGCCTGAGTGTTCACGCGCATGTTCTCAAAGAAACCGGCGATGCCACCGAGGCTCTGGTCGAAGTGCTCCCCCTCTCTAAGGGGTTTCGAGATGGTCTGGGCCACCGAATTAGCCAGGGAGTCTCGTAAAGTGCGCGCAGATGACCATGCAACTGTACGTACCTTCAACGCCTTCTCGTACTCCTTCGCCTGTGTCTTGTGGATCTTCTCGACGGCCTCCATGTACTCCTCGATATAGACGACGGCATGTTTCCATGCTTGCAGCCTTTGTGTAAGAAGGCCGGCGGTCTGTTGGACGACGTCAGACATAGCTCGATACCATATCTCCTCTTTCCCCCATGCAGTCCCACACACGTACGGTATTCGGGTCCGTGTCGGGAACGGCCTCGTCGCTGGCAATGCTCGCGAGCGTCTCCTGCCTCGAGGGGAGACCGGCGTCTGTGGGAGGGGCCGCCATTACTGCCGATTTTCGTTTCTCCTTGCGAATACTAGCAAATCGCTTCATGGTGTTGTCAGAAAGGGGACTCTTCCAGAGGACGGGTGAGCGGTGTAGTGTTCGTGCTGTTCGAAACCAGGAGAAGGGAGAATAAAAAGCAACCAGTTCGTCCCAGGTTCGCGACTCACCTTCAGGTTAAAGTTGTTGATCAAGTTACTCGACAACACTACAAGTGCCGAACGAAGTCATGCCAATCGAGCGAATCAGCAAAAGCCCGAGCACCAGGGCCCAATAACCAGATTGGGCAGCACCTTTAAGCGTGTGATGTGTAATGGAGGTCCTACATGTGTGCGGATTAGTGGTAGACAATCTGCGCTGATCGTACGGGATTAGTGTGAGCTCCGCTCTGAACCCCTCTCGCGTCTTGGGCCTGGCTCCCATGGAGCCACCCATTGAGTTCCACTAAAAAGTCGATGCCAAGCCAGATATGTTAGATTGAACTCAAGCCGTTCACCCCTGCGGCGATCAGATTGGAGGTTCAACGAAGCCATGACGTAGCATGAGATGGGACCGCTGCGGGACCGCCAGACCATGTCCAGCTGGAGTCATTTTTGTCTCACCTCTGCAGAGATGCGTTGTGTCGACGAGCCGAGTTGCAGCCCGACATCTGCGAACGCCGTGTAAAGCCGAGTCGGTCACAGTTGTTTTCGAGGAGTATCTGGCAACAAACTAGCGGACGTGTAGTGTGGAATTGTAGGTGACTAATATTAAGCCCAGATCCAGACCGCCAGCTTCAATGACGTCGATGGCTATTTCGCTAGCAACAAAGTCTTGGAGTATAATCCATTCAACAGCCGTGTACGGATCCGTAGGAGTATGCAATGTAAATAGTTATACAAAACCCTGAACTTTACACAAATTATGTCATCCTGCTGGCAGTGGGTGGCCGCAACTCCGTTGCGCATCACCTCACCAATCCTGGGTCTCGTCACATGGTAGAACAAGCCTGTTCGAGCATGTATGATACTCTCTATATGCACACGCACATACAAATACGTGTGCATTTAGCGATGCATGATGACCTGCGTCGTCTCATCAACTCCTAGAGTCAGAACAACGAGGACACTCGCACTCAGCCGTAGTATAACGCTAACATTGAGAGAAGCGAAAACGATTTGAACCTCTATTAAGACTTTACCCGCCGGCCGGATTCATAAAAGGGTATCAAGGAAATAGGAGGAGAGAGAGAAAGAGGAAAAGAGAGGATAAACACCGTAAACCGTCCCGCGGTCATTGATACCAAAACCGAACCCTTTCTTTTTGTCTTGATAGCCCTTGCTGGTACCCCACATCCCAACCCAATCGAACTTAAACCCAATCCAAGTGCCAATGTCCCAGATAACGCCAACCATGCCACCCTGTACACTAGGGCAAAAGAAGGAAAAAGAAAAAAAAGTAAAAAGGTAACAGCGTCACCAAAATGACAAATGATACACAGCCGCTGGTGATCAGACATTCAACCAGGGCTACTCGCCGCGCCGAGCTTGACACACGCCCGGCCAACGACTGCGCGATCGGTGCAAACCCAGGGATGGGATGCCTCTTCTTCGTCCGTGTCTTGTCCTCTAATGCGAAGACTGCGTGCGGAGGCTTTGGAGGAAACCTGATGATGAGAACTGCCGCCTATGGGATAATATCGGCCTGCGGCTCGTCGCGTGCGGGCTGGGCTCCCTAGAGGCCGCAGCGGTGACCGGAGCCGACGCGGTCGCCGGTGCCCGGGCTGGGCTTGGAGCGGACACCGTTTCCTGTGCGGCCCTCGGGACGGCTTCCACATGGCTGGGCATGGTTTGCGAACGCGCATCCAACCGAGGGGTCCCCGGCGGCGAGCTTGGCGCGCTCAGAGCTGTTTGGTAATCGGGCAGGCCATAGACATCTGCGGCCTGGACCCTTACTGGTGTCTTCACGGCTGTGTGGTAACTTGGAACCTTGGAGAGCTCCGCGGTATCGGGGTAGTCGAGGTGCTCTGGCGGCGTATTAGAACCCGACGGCCCGTTGCCGCTGTTGTGCCGGGTGAGGGGCGCGGATGGTGGAGGCGACATGTGGCCTTCATCAGCGGTACGGGGTGTGCTGTCGGTCCTCAACGGCGCGCCCACCCCTGACGAGTTTGAATTCCACGATACATTCCTATGCCGCTCTTCCAGGGACATGTTGTGTAACCTAGACGCAAGCACATCCGGATGAATTGGCGCACTTTGGAGCAAAGCCGGAAGATTCTCGGCGGATCCCGCCCTTGAGTGGCCCAGGAAGGGACTGCTAACCCCTGACCGGCCACCGATAGGCGAGTGAAGGTTCACTGGGTCGATGTCTTGGTAAAGCTCGTCCAGCTGATGTTCCTCGTAGGCTGGAGGCGCAATAGCGACGTCCATGGACGCTCCGTTCGGGAGCTGCCGTACGAGGTTGCCAGCTTCATCAAGTGGCATGTTAGGCGAAATGAATATCGACACAGGCAGCGTCGCTCGCAGTTCCGAAACGTGTCCGTCGGGGTTATGGAGCGCCACCACGAGCTTCAGCTTATGTCTGACTTTGATCCCCTTGACATTCACGTCCTGAAGACATTGGGTCAACTTCCTAGGCAGGTTCAAAATCGCGGGGACGACCCAGCCCTCCTGGCCCTCCCAGCCATCAGGGCCGCTTCCTTGGATCACGTCTTGCCAGTGCTCCTCCCTCTTCACCGGTATCGTCCACGAGTCGATGGTTCTCTCTTTCCTGTACTCTCTGACGGGCGAATACCCCGGCGAGGGGAGAATGAAGTCGTGAAACTCGATCAATTTTATCGTAACGTCGCCCAACTCGAGACCTTTGAGCAACGGTGTAAAGCGCATTTCCACGGGTATGGAGCTGCCAAACACGACTGCTTTCTGCGGAATGACGATTGAGTAATCGATCTTGTTGGGCCAAATATTCTCAATGCTCATGGCATGCAAGATTTCGAGCGCCGACGGATCGAGGGTTCGGATGATGCGTAGCTGCTTGTAGGCGTGAAAGTCGTGTAGCAGTTTGCCCCGGGCGACGGTCGCCTTGAGCTTATACGTTATACATGCTTCGCGCACACCCTCGATGCTCTCTGGCATGCCGCCCTCCAACAATACTTCAAATGGCCATTCGTAATTGCCCGGCTGGAGCGTTTCGCCCTTAATTCGATGACCTGACCTGTCCGCTGGGTTTTCGGCGCCAATTCCTGCGAAAGGAGGCCATTTGTGTTCGTAGATCTGAACCGTCTTGTCGATTTTGCTTGTGGATATGCCCGTAGCTGTCACTTTAGCATCTAACCAGCTGGAACGACAGTTAGCAATGATCTTCCTGTGTTTTTCCACGAGGCGAGGAAGAAGGAAGGCTGATAGCGTACGCATAGTGGGCAGTTCCGATGAGCTTCAGGTGGATGCCTTCGATCCTGAGCGGCTGGGAAAGGCAGAGCACGACAGTGCCCTTAAGAAGTTGCGGGGTGGCTTCATGTTCGCTGCCTCGAAACACAATGAAGTCGTTCTCTAGCCTGTTCCCAGTTGACTGTAAGCAGGTGAACAGCGGCCCACAGTGGCAAGCCTGCCTAACTCACCGAACCTCGAAGAGAGTGGGTTTCCCAGTGAAAGGGTATAGGGATCGCATGGTCCTGAGGGCCGCCGGTTAGGGTGCTGGTGTTGAATTGACAGAGTAGGATCACGGAGAGAGGGCCCGCGTGGGGGACCTAAGGTATACTGCGGTTCATTAACAGAGGTCGGAGTGCGGTTGCGGAAGCGTGGGATGGGTGGCTAGATGAAGGAAAACGGTCGAACCCAGAGATACGGGAACCATCAAGGTGGCGCGGCATACGCAGGGGGCTCCACGGCAACCAGGACCCAGCTCATGCCCTGCCTTCCATATCGCGCAAATGGGGCAACGCAAGGATGGCCTGGGAATTACGAGATGCGCCCCATTAATAGATGCTCACCGCTCGGTACCTTCAGGCGCAGCATGCTTTTGGTGTGATCCCGTGTACACAATACACTAAAAGTGGGCGACCCCGCGGCACGGTTCCGGTCCTAGGAACTGAGCGCGAAAGCGCGGCTGGACGGCGGGATGCTACGGTGCCCCCAATCTGTGCTCTTTAACGCTCTGAATAGTCGCCAGTGCGCTTGTACAATCCCTCAGAATCGATGCCAGTTCTGACCGTGTCGAGTGGGAAAGAGTCACACGTCACAACTCTTAGCAGTACGCCAGATAAACGCCTTGGCAGGGTGGAGGCATCTACGCGAAGCAAAGACTTCAACAAGATCGGACAGAAGTGAAAAATTCGAGAGAACCCGCCAAACTCCACCGGCGAAGCAGTTTCGATGGTGGGGCAACTCATGCCAGCGTGGGGTGTCCGAGCCGTCTCGTCTCAGAAAAGCAGAACTCAGCTGTTGCCAAGGGCGGCGCTGGTCAATTTGATGGCACTGCCAGCTGACAGGAACGCAGATATCCAATTACTTGACATCGCGAGGCACAACCTCGCTGTCGTTATCCGGCACAGCACAGAAGCACTACGTTTCAGCTCCCCATGCGCGTAATGATGTATGTACAGTACATAATCTGCACTACAAATTCTAGGCAACGCAGGGACGGGCAAGGGGTCCTTTTGGCGTAGCCCTGTGTTTGATTCAGGTGAACGGCCCGGAATCTGACCCACTTAAGAAATCTAGAAGCCTACCAGACAAAGTAACAGGCTTAACATCCACAATTTTCTGTGTTGCGCTTATGCTGTCATCGATTTCTTTACCAAGAGCACTCGTACGTTCGATGAATCGAGAGACAGTGCTTGTCGTCGGATCTCCGGTTTGTGACCGGACTTTTACCGTCGGCCCGCCGACTGTGACTAACAGAACCAGCAAAGCAATGTCTAGACCGACTTTGTACGCGAAGATGCGACTTTGGCCCACCATTCCTCAAAGCAGAACTGGCAATCTTTTTTTCTTTTTCTCGGTGGACCTGACACAAGGCTTGTCACGGCGATAGGCGGCAGATGCCGAGTTCCCGCCGTGGTCTCCACCATTGATGATCTGCCCTAGCACGCTAGAAAGCGATCTATCTTGGTGCTTGCCACAACTGCCGTCACTAGCGGGACTGGACACCATCAAAAAGGCACTTGATGATGCCACCAACACCAATTGGCACGCAAAACAAGCTGCGACACTACAACTTAATGGAAACAGAATGCCTGGCGACCTGGTCGTCTTGTCAATCAAGAAGCCCGCCGATGTGTTTTTCTTCCGTACTTGTGCTCTGAAGGCGAAGTCCAAAGTTCTCCGTTATCATTGGACCTGCCTCCGATGATCGGATTTCGGTATGAATTCAGGTTTGTTGGATACTGCTTAGCCTGTCTCATTGGTTGGTAAGTTCCCTCCTTCTCACCATGACGAAGGCCTGGAACCGCGCATGATATCTTTGAGAATACCTCCTTGACTCACCGTGGGTGTGTGCCCGGATCCACAGCTGGGATTGGACCAAGCGGCCAGTTTTGAAACACACTGATAACATTGCGCCATAATCGCTTAGGACCGCACGATCTCGTTCAATGTTCGATGCACCACCAGTTGCAACCCGCCTTCGCATGTGACGGCGATCACCCAGCCGCAATGCCAATATCGATGGGAACCGATAATACGCCCTTCAGCTCGGAAGTACGGAGTGTTTATCGTCAGTTTCCCTAGATGTCTAATTGAGCAACACAGTAGTGGAGCGTATTCTGACCGGCTTCTGACGCCAACCATCCCAGAGGCAGTATGCAAGTCCAACACGAGCTATCCGGGACATATCATGATATGACAGCGATGCACGGCTATTGACTCAACAAACCCATGCCGCACCGCCGATGCCACATATCCACATAGTCGTAACTATCCCGTGTAGCCGTCCAGCCCTATCGGAAGCCGGCCGAGCATACTCGGGTTATCCCGTCGAGGCCGAGCCGAGGAAGATTCTTGTTTATCGGACATCATCCCCTTACCACGCCCACAGGGCATGTGCCGACTAGGCATCAAAAGACTGACAGAGTACTTGTTTCACAGTCGGCCGCTCGGTCCTCGGCCTCAGATGTCCCGGCTCTTCGGCGCCCATATTGCGATGTTATCCCGAGAACATGCAGGCACGGTTTGACACGTGCGTCCGGCATGCAGAGTCTGTGCCCATGCAAGTCAATGTCCATGCCCTCGGTGCTTAGGCAAGTCAGACTTGGGCCGAGACAGGGAACAAGGATGGGGAGATCCATACGCACAGTCAGCCCTTCCTCTGCCACGGATGAGACCCAACATGCTTCTTTAAGCTTTCCGTGAATCCCTCCATGGCGAGCTGTGACATATAATATCGGCAATATGCAAATCGATTGTCCAACCAGCTTGCGCCGCTGATATTGACCTTCAGAATCACGTTACGCCACCCGCTGAACATACGAACCTTGTGTGACGTGAGAGCAGCGAGACAGAAGCTTCCAAGCCCCGTCTCGGCCAATCAATCAGCCCACCAGAGTGACACACGTCTAAGTTGGGACAGGTAACTGATGTGAGAGGACATCAAGCCGCCAAAAAAAAAAAAAAAAAAAAAAAAAAAAAAAAAAAAA